>JAZKJV010007302.1:0-111711 GCA_037367405.1 Ottelia alismoides
TCATGACTACTATTGCAAAGGTAAAGAGTTCAAAGTACAATCAGAAAATTAGAAGACATCCAAGTTAGACTTAAGTATATTAGGAATTTGGTGTCTTCTGGTGTGATTGCCGTGGAATTTGTTGGTACTAAAGATAACACGACAGATCCACTTACAAAGGAACTTGATAGATCTTTAGTCCAAAAATATAGACTTGGGACGGGGTTGAAACCCACTGAGAATTTACCAGTAGTAGTAACCCAACCTAAATGAATGGAGATCCCACAAAATAGGTTCAATGAGAAAGCAAGATGTATATGAAACTGATTGGCACTCATTATGCAATACTTTGTATGTGAGTTCTATCCCTGAAAAGTCGAGTGCCTGAAAACTGCAAGAGAAGGTCGAGTATTATGCTCTTAATGGATTCAAGCTTTTTATAAACAGGATGTGAGCAGTGCATCCTTGGAGAATGCCACCTATATGAGTATTTCTGTGGGCCGCAGATAAAGGATGATGGTTTATCCTTAATATACTCATGAAACAGGTTAGGGTGCATGGCTAGTAATAGTACTAAAATCAGAAGATTGTCACCATAGAATTCACCCTGTTGTTAACACTCGATACCATTACATCAAGTATTAAAGTTCAAGACTTAGTTCACTTTATTCCTGTGATGGTGAAAGAGGATAACTTAGGTAATAGTTCAAACCATAAGGTACCTTTACTGAAAGTAGAGGTGTGGAAATCCAAGATTTTTGACTCTTCGTGTTTCAACAGTGAATTTGTGAGAGATTGTTTGAATTAACTTTGTTGAGATATTTAATGCAATTTAATGGTCAATATCACTTTGTATTAATGTATCTCAATTCTAGGATTCAATGTTTCAAGCTTGTGAGGTGTTGTTTAGTCTCGAGATCAGTCTGGAAACAAACTAGAGAGGACTTTGGACTACCACACATGCGTGCGCGTCGTCCGCCCGCTCGTCGCATCGTGCCGAGCAGGGCTGGGTCTGGTTGGGCATGGGCACAGGCACGAGCACGGGCTCGGGATCGGGCGCAACGATGGCTGTGGCATGGCGTGGCGTGACGTCAAATAAAGACCGGGTTAGTTTTGTATAACTACGACATGATTTGAATTCCAAGAGACGTGTCCGTTAATCCTCTCACGTTACGTAACCGTCCCGACAACTTTAATTTTCACTCTAAAAGCCGTGGACTAGGGTTATGTACATTCACGACTCTCATTCTCACCGCCTTTCTTCTCCCTCTCACGATCTCGGGCTTTGTTTACGGAGGTGACTTTCGAAAACTCTCAGGCACGGTGCGCACTATCGACGAGAGTGGAATCGTCGTACCTTGGGAGCGACACGTCAAGGACTTGTGCATTGATAAAGTACGGGGTGTTGTCTCTCAAAGGGGAGTCCTATAACAGGACGCTTCGGTTGTGATCTCTAACTTTCTTTTTCTTTGTCGCACTATTTGCTATGATGTTTGTTTCTGTATTTTTCCTTCGGTCTAATATGCACATGTTCTTAAAACAAATATTTTTTCTTGTCAATAATGATCTGGATACATACATGTGTTGATTTAAACTGGAAACATACTGTAAATCTGGTTTCTAATCTGGTTTCTGTATTTATGTTCATGCTGCATTTTTTCTACATCCTGTTCTCGTCGACTCTCGAGGGCTGATGTTGAGTGTTCCGGTATGTTGGTTTGCTTTTCTAGTCATTTTGATGGTGTTGTTACAACACAATCATGAAACAACCACAATATAGGATGTAAGAGGTTCACCCTTAATCACAATGGAAATTAACCTGATTAAGTAAAATCGTGCTGTACTTATTCCAATGTTATCTGCTTTTTCTTCAGGACATCGGCTCCAGCGATGCGCTCGTGTTGGCGGAATCCGTGTTCAGACCACAAGTACCTCTTGGAGGGTGGCTTCAGTTCTTATGTCTAAACCAGTCATCTACTGGTATGATGTAGCACTGTTCTTACTGACCTCTGTTTTACGATATTACACGATTATTATGGTGGCGTAAGGAGACCTTCAAACTGAAGGGGCCACCTCGTGAATCGACGAAAAGGAGATGTACATTGTGGTCAGTTATCTATGGTGAGATCTTGAGGGGAGATGCGATTCCTGGCGATGTTTGGCGATCTCTGTTCCATGCAATTTTGGACAGAATAGGGAGATGAGGGATATCGCGGTTTTTGGCGATTTTCTTTTTGGATCTTAAAAAGTTTCTCTTGTAAAAAGAAACATTATCAAGGAATTCCTTTATTTTATACCAAAATTACATACTCAGATTTATTATATCGCATACTTTATAATCGCGACTTGTCTGAACAAATCTGTACTCTGAGTTAAGCCTAGCCCCCACAGTTCAAGGTGAAATGGAAAAAACTTTAAGGTGAGTAATCTAAAAAGAAAAAATTCAGTAAGTATTGTAATAAAGCCGCTCTTTCAAATAGCGTCTATTTTGCAATTTTTTTGTATAAAAATGCAGCTTCTCGAGAATAAATGAAAGATCCTCGTGAAGAAGCAACCTTTTCAAAATTGTATGACAGTCCTTATCAAAAGTTCGACTTTTAAGGATTGTTTGATTGCTGATATATACCGGTGTACACCGGTATATCCTTCGTTCCAACACTTTCAATCTGGGTTGGGATTACTTGTATTACCCTATAATTTCTTTGGTATAATGTTTTTTAATTATTTTCAAATAAAACTATTAGCATAAAAAATATATTATAATCATTAAAAAGTTAATATAACACATAATCAATGTCACATCACAATTACCATTCCAACCCTCCAAACTTTTCGGTTATCAAACAAGCCGTTAGAAATCTCAAAATGCTCATGGGTAAAAAAGGCAACTTGTTCACATGGACTATTAGGGTGGAGCATGGGCCTCGACCCGGCCCAACCCGGGAAAGCCCGGCCCGAGCCCGTTAAATTTTTTCGAGCTTTGGGCCGGGTCGTGGCCCGGATATTTCATCAAGGTGAGGGCCCGAGCCCAGCCCATGACCCGTTGGGTCAGGCCCGGGTTCGGGCCGGGCTCAACCCGCCCCCATTTTGAATATATAAGGACATGGTTTTCCATGGAAAACATATGATTTGGTTAAAAATATTTGTCTGGATTGTACATCGTCCTTCGTGAGACAACTTCATTTCAGTGGAAACCAAAGGAGGGCTTAAATACTAAAAAAATGTAATCACATATATTGTTTAAACTGGGGTATTTACTACTAAAAAATGTAGTCACGACCAGTAGGCATGACTTGGATGTAGATGTTTTGGATTGATCCGAACCCATATACGAGCTGAGGTTTCATAGAAAACTACCTGTGCGTGGTATTGGAATTTTGTTTTTTAAAGATCAGCCGATGTTAAGATGAATAGGGTCAAAGGATTTTCCCATTGTGGCGAGCAACTAATATGCCGATTTTGTAGTGCATACGATGATATTGGAATTAGACTTGGATATTTCTACGTGATAATCCCGAAGAAACTCGAAAATTTGCTCATCGAGTATCTTTAGATCTTTTTCGGAACATGCATTTTTATGACTTCTGGAGTCTGTTGATCGTCAAAAAATTATAATGTAATTTGCAAGATCTCTCATCTCAGTCTACTATCTGACTTTAGTTTCTAATCGTACTGATTGCACATTCAGCATGATTAAACACATGTATTTTATTATCTGGTATGCAATTTGCTGCTAGAGAGTGGCTGCTACTAAAAAAGAGAGATGGAAACATAATCTATCAAGGTAGCAAATTAATCGCATGGTGCAAATCACATATAAAAACCTTCACATGAATATATGGCGGGTCGGGTCGGGTTTAAGTGGGCTATCTCGGGTTCGGGCTAGGCCCGGCCCGATTTTGAAATTTTAAGAAAATTAAAACCCGGGCCCGGCCCACAAGTATAGCGGGTTCGGGTTGGGTCCGGGCTTTTGCGGGTCGGGTCGGGTCCGGGCCGGCCCGGCCCAATGCTCCACCCTATGGACTATTTTACTATTTCTAAAAGTTAAACTTTTCTTCGTGAAAATGATGAACAGTAAGCTGAGCCGTCTTTTGAAAAGATAACTTTGTTCCGGTATTTAAAGAGCTGATTTTAATTAAGTTACTTCAAGTAACGAATGTATGATTTACTTACTTCAGAAATAGGGATGAAAACGTTCGGGTATGAATACAAATAAAAAAGATATCGGTTAGGTATAAATAATAGCGGAAATATTTTATAGATTAACTTAAGTATAGAAATAAATATAAAGAATGTATTTATTTTCTAACCATTACATTAAAAAAATGTTGATACATTTATAAAAAAAGGATTTTTACTTGGTAGACCCTATAATCTTTGTCAATGACCTCTACGACCTTTGAAACATCGATATTCCTCCCTCGACCCCCTAAACTTGTTAATCCTTACCCTACAGACCATGTGGTTAACCCCCATCCATTTGTCCATCAAAAATGACCGGATTCTGTTACTTTCTTTATTTTATATTAGGGATTTTTGCATCCATAACCCCCTTAGTGCTCCTCCTTGCTCAAAGCCCCCTCTCCCCCCCCCCCCCCCCCCCGCCCGAAGCCCTGGCCACCGCCTCCCATGCCCCCACCGGTCGCGCTGCCCAAAGCCCCCCTGCTCCCCCTCTCCCACACCGCTCGAAGCCTCCCTCGGCTCCCCCTCCCCCAGGTCACTTGAAGCCCCCTGCTCCCCCTCTCTCACGCCACTCGAAGCACCCCTGCTCCCCCTCTCCCACGTCGGTCGAAGCCCCCTGCTCCCCCTCCGCTATGTCGCTCGAAGCACCACTGCTCCCCCTCCCCCACGCCGGTCGAAGCCCCCTGCTCCCCTTCCCCCATGCCGCTCGAAGCACCCCTGCTCCCCCTTCCCCATGCCGGTCGAAGCCCCCCTGCTCCCCCTCCCCCATGTCGCTCGAAGCCCCCTGCTCCCTCCCCCATGCCGATCGATCCACCGCCAACAAGATCCACCTCCTCCGGGTTGACTCCACAGCCCAAACTCCCCTCCGTCCCGTTCAGATGGTTGATCTGGTTTGATGTTGCCCTTCGCCCCTGGCCCTCCCTACCCTCCGCCCTGGCCCTCCTTCGAATTTGGCCATGGGAACGATGGTCTCAGCGTCATCGGTGATGAGATTGTCCAGCACGGAGATGACCTCGATGGCGTTGATGAAGATGAAGGGGAGGAAATGGAGGCAGAGAAAGTGGCGGTCCGGCTGCTTTGACGGGGAAGGAGTAGGAGGAAAGAGAGAGAAGAAGAAAGGAGGGAGAGTAGAAGAAAACCTACCATTAGATTTGCTAGGGTTAGATTAACTCAACTTAAACCCAAGATAGTTAACTCAAAAAGTCTCAAAATAATGGCAGGGTCTATAGGATAAGACGGAGCAAGTTTAGGTGATCGAGGGAGGAATATCGATGTTTCAAAGATCGTAGAGGTCATTGGCAAAGATTATAATTTCTGCCGGGTAAAAATCCAAAAAAAAATTCTGAGGGGGCATCAGGGTACTTTTACAATCTTCACCTCTAGACCCTCCGTCTCCCTCCAAAAACCTTAGCCTCCTCTCCGCCATTAACGGAGAGTTCGAGGAGCAGAGATGGGATCATTGCGCCAGATCTTCCTCCCGCAATCCCAAAACCCCAATCCAACGCATACCCATCTCGCTAAGAGGTCCAAAACCCCGTCTTCTTCCACCTCCGCCCACCTCGCCCTCCCCTCCCCTCCATGCACCAGGGTCACACACCTCGCCAAACCCCCCAAAAGCCTACCTCTGCACCTCCCCGGCCCTCGAGAGCGCCGAAAGGCGGCTCCTTTGGGCCTCGGAGTGGAGGATGGAGCGGGAAGGTTGGAGTCTTTGCCGGTGAGGAAGGGACTCTGGGAGGAGCTGGTGGACGCGAGGAAGGTGGCGGCGGCGGTGGCGATTTCGCTGGCGTTTAGGGTTTGCGCGGCGGAGCCGCGGTTCATTGAGTCCTTATCCATGTACCCCACTCTTGATGTTGGGGATCGGATTGCTGCTGAGAAGGTTCGTCTATCTTCTTTGCCGTCCTTTGATCTGTTGTATATGTTTGAGATTTTTAATTTATTTTTTTAGTTGGTTGAAGTTTCCGCAATTGTTACTTCCTCTCAAATATCAAGTATAAAGCCTAAACCACGAAGTAGCTTGCCTATGGTACTTAATAAAATAAAAATGATCAATCAGTCAATATAGACAGCATTAACAAAGAGAACATGAACTAGACAAAAAAAAGGCACAAATAGATTTATTCACTAGAACACTGACTGAAAATTGTCATTATTGGATTCAAAATCATAGATTAATTGTGTAACTGCCAATTGGTGATGAGTCTAGCTATCCCCCACCCAAACCTTTTAAGACTGCCAAGACTTTCAGCAAGGTTTCGAGTTGCGAAAGGAGAGTGGAGTTCCCTTCCATCTTCTGGAGAAGAACGAAGGTCTATCGGGGGTGAAGGGGCTTCGGGGGGCTTCTTCTAGGAAGGGGAGAGTGCCTGAGTGGTCAAAAGCGACAGACTGTAAATCTGTTGAAGGTTTTCTACGTAGGTTCGAATCCTGCCTCTCCCACTTTTCTCCGACAACTAGACTATCTATAATGAGAAAACATTCGTCCAACTTTCTTATTGCACCACTAGCCTAGTCCGATTCCCCATCCTCGATGAGTCCTTTCTTCTGTGATGATTGGCACCAATCCTACATTTTCTCTCAGTGGGCTCAGTGGGAAGAGAGTAGTGAGGCTAGCGGAGGGTTTTGAAAAGGTTGGACAGGAGATTTGATCCTGGTCATGTGGATTAAGAATCTCATGTATTCTCTAGGCAAATTTTCCTCTATCTTACTATATCGTTATTCACGTTAAGGTATAATACGAGCAATGGTTGATGATATAGATGTTGATGGATTTGAAAGATATGTTTTCTTATCCTTGAAGACATATATGAAACTGATAGGAACAATTGCAAAAATAATTTACAAATGAGCTTTAATCTATAATTATATTTATGTTCTACAACCACATATTTGGATATTTGCGGAAAGTAATATCTATGTCTCTGTATCTACTTTAAAGTGGATAATGATACATATGTTAAAATATGTATAAAATTGATAATGGTAGCATATTGGATATATATATATATATGGGATTTTTACACCCATAATCCTGAGTAATTTCGCAATAACATTCATGACCCTGCATAATCGCGAATTACACGGGAAACCCTGAGTAATGCTTAACTCTTACATGACATAACCCTGTGTTACGTTCCGCTTGGGATGGCTGTTATATTTGACGGTTTCTGTTAAAAAAAAGACAAAATTGCCCTTAATACTCTTTCTTATTTGCAAATCATGCCATCTCATTATATCTCCATCATCTGGGAGGGGTTGGAAGGCAGAGGCGACGAGGGCTGCTGGAGGAGGTGGTCCGCACAGAGGGTGGGATCGCAGGGAGAGGGAGAAGGGGTTGCTGGAGGTGGTCGTCCGCACGGAGGGTGGGATCGCAGGGAGAGGGAGAAGGGGCTGCTGGAGGTGGTAGTCCGCACGGAGGGTGGGATCGCAGGGAGAGGGAGAAGGGGCTGCTGGAGGTGGTGGTACTGGTCCGCGCAGGGGGACACTGGGACTTCTTACAGGTGCACGAGGTGCGGGCGGGGGGTTCCTGGGGCAGGGGGGTCTGGGCTTGGGAGGAGGGGACTTCAGGCGCGCGTAGGCGGGCGGGGACGGGGTGCTCGGGGGGTCGGGCCTTTAAGAGGGCTTGCAAGCACCGGGGGGTGGGGCTCTTGTTGTTGGTCGGGGGGAGGGGGGGAGGGAGGGGGGCTACAGGTCCGTCGGGGCGGGGGAGGGAGGTGGGTTGCCGTCGCGGGGAAGGGAGGGGGGCTGCGTTGCGGCGGGGACCGTTGTGTCAGGGCGGGGGAGGGAGGTGGGTTGCCGCCGGGGGGGGGGGGGGGGCTTTGCGTCGGGGCGGGGGCTTCGGGTCCGTTGATTGACAGGTGGGTGCTCTGTCTGTTGTAGGAGATGGGGGGCGGGGCTACGGATCGATTGACGCGGGGGGAGGTCGGATTGTCACCGGAAGAGGGGAGAGGGGCCCTGCATCAGGGCGGGGGAGGGAGGAGGGTTGCCACTGGAGGGGGGGGGCTTCGGGTCCGTTGATAGGTAGGTGAGTGCTCTGTCTGGTTGACGCGGGGGGAGGTCGAATTGCCACCGGGGGAGATCGGTCAGGGAGGGAGATGGGTTGCCGTTGCCACCAGGGGGGCTTTGCAGGTCGGTCGGGGGCAGGGGAGGGAGGTAGGTTGCCGACGACGGGCTTCGGAGTGGGTGCTGAGGAATGGAGGAGGAAGAAGGGGAAGGTTTTTTAAATTTTTTTTGAAAATTTAGCAGCGTTGGATAGGTTAAGGGTTGGATTAACCCAATAGTATGGTTGGGTTAAGGACAAATCTAACGGAAGGTCATGAGTGTGAGACGGAGTGAGTACTCAGGGTTTCCCGTGTAATTCGCGATTATGCAGGGTCATGAATGTTATTGCGAAATTGCTCAGGGTTATGGGTGTAAAAATCCCTATATATTTATATATAGGACTTATCTAGAGGGTCCTATGCCCATTAACGTTTCGGTGAGCACTCATTTTGGGCCATACACGTGTATCAGCAATAATTATATTTCTAATTATAGGCTACCACGTATTTAACAAGTACTATATTTCCTATTATACATCGTCCTTAAAAATAGGAAGATGGTTTTGGAAAGAAATGATTCAAATAAATGATTCCGTGCGGATGATTAAGATCCAAACGCTATGATATGAATAAATATAATCCGATCAAGTAATGCTTGTTGTGAGATCGGTAATATCAAGACAATGATCAGTAATTTACATCCAAATAATATCTTGTACATAATTTAGTAATTGTACACAATGTCAAGTAAATGTGTGTTGTGAGATCAGTAATTACATAAGAAATGATTACCATTGTGTACGGAGCGCACATTGCATTAACAAATAGTTACTTTCTTACTTGAGCAATGTCCATGACTTACTAACCATTACTTTTTTATTATTGATCTCATAGTAGTTATTACTTGAGAATCGTATACATATTACTGAACATGTGATATAAGACAGATATATACATTACTGAACACACAACAACAATTTACTTGAGAATTGTATATATATTACTTGAGTATCGTCTCTAAATTAATGAATTCTGTTCAAAGTAATAATACATATGTAAATTACTGATAATTTGTTATGGTTTTACTGACTTCACAACAAGCACTTACTTAACTATTAATAAAATGAATGTAATAAAATGAATGTAAATTACTGAATTCTGCACCATATAATAAAATGAATGTAAATTATTGATCATTGTTTGGGTATTACTGATCTCACAACAACCATTTACTTGACTATTGTATATATATTACTGACCTAAGTATTTGTATCTCGATTTTCTGCAAGAAATCATCGAGAATCATCGACTCGAACGTTTTCTTTCTAAAACGTTCTTCCCTTTTTTAGGACGCGATATAATTGGAATACCACTTATTGTTAAATCGCTTTGCATGTTAATCTCCTTCCAAAAACGACATCCTTCGAAATAGGTAACCACTCAATTGATAATGCACGTGTGGCTTACAAATAGTGCTCACCGAAATGCTAATGGGCACAATGCCCATTGGATAAATTCCCTATACACACACACACATATGTTTCCATCATCCCCAATCGTGCTGATATCTTTCCAATTCTTAAAGACAGTAACCCCGATCACATTGAAATAAATCGTAGATATCGCGGACCGTCTTGTTAAATTTTCATGTACAATATTGGAATCGGGTTTGTAGTTCATTGACCATATACCGGTTTTTGAATGATATTATGTTGGAAACTTTAACCATTATGTTTTTTCCTATGAAGACTGATTGGTAACATATATGTTGAATCCGAACCCCCCTAATGGTCTGGTGATAGAAGTAACGGCTCCCACGGTATTATTTATACTTTCACGCAATCCGGTAAATCCTAGCATTGCGGTATAAGAGTGCTCTTGGGGCAACCGCTTACTGTACTTCATATGTTGTTTTCGTGAAAGGGAATAACAAAGCCTGGTCAACAACAGATGTAGGCAAATTTTCGAACCACTATATATCATCGTGTGCTGTACGAGTATGCTTGTGTTTTTTTCTTGGATCATTTCGTGCTTGTGTGTTCTTGATCGGATCGGTTCCCAACAAGTGCATGGAGTGATTATGGGTTATATAGAGTGTGTATTGACAGTCTAAAGATGCATCAATCCCATACTTGACATGTTCTTTTCAAGCATTCTTTGTGCTTTATCCGTCTGCACGAGCACCAAGATCGTTCTTTGGTCTGATGAACACTAGGCTGGCTATTTCTTGATCAAGGTTTTGTTTTTTTTTCGAGAATAAACATTATTGTTCATTTTTTACAAGCAATGCATGATCACTTATCTTAATGTCCTCTTGTCGGATGCTCATGTTTGTCGCCAACGATGAGATGCAGGTTTTTTTATTTGCTTATTCTTTTGCAGATCTCATACTACTTCAGGAAGCCAAGGGTGAACGAAATCGTGATTTTCAAAAGCCCAGCTGTTTTACAGGTGATTTCTGTTCATGATACACACCGATGAACGGTTACAGTAATGTAGCAGGAACTAACTAAGGCCTGGCTAATAACTTTTAGGAAGAAGGTTACACTGGTGAGGATGTTTTCATCAAGCGAATCGTTGCTAATGAAGGCGATGTAGTAGAGGTCGGTATACTCCGCGTTTCAATTGAAACTTTTCCCTCGCATATGATAACTCCCCGTGCAAGCACAGATTGTATTAGGGTTTATGTGAGTTTTCTTCGGTTATCGAGTCAGTAGATATTTTTTTTCTTGCTTGAATAAATCGAGATCGATTTAATTCTTTTTAGGAGTCAATTAGGATTTGCTAAGATTTTATTGATATTTTTTATTTAAGTCTCTTTTATACTATTATTTTTCTCGTCGAAGGTGCACAGTGGGAAACTTATAGTAAATGGCGTCGAGAGAGACGAAGAATTCATCCTCGAGCCACCAGCATACGTCATGAATCCGATTGTAAGCTCGACATAATCAGTTGGAAGAACACACCAATCTTCACATCATGACAATCATCGTATTTTCTTGCAGCATGTACCCAAAGACTCCGTGTTCGTAATGGGAGACAACCGCAACAACAGCTACGACTCTCATGTCTGGTAATCCAACTAACCATACCCTTTTTTCAGCTCCTTTTCCCCTCAGTGATGGGCGAAAACACGACTACCTTCGACAGGGGACCCCTTCCTTCCAAGAACATACTCGGAAGATCCGTGTTCAGGTACTGGCCGCCTGGGAGGATCGGCAGTACTCTCTTCAAGAACGTCAAACGGACTGAGAACAAACACATCTGAGAAGTACATCTTTCTTTGCTTGTTTTTGTAGAGAAATCGAGGTTGGAGTGCGCCGCCATTCTGATCGTAGCTTTCGCAGCACCATACTGTGAGTCGGCTTATTCAATTTTTTCTCCATTAAATCATGTTTACAATTGTAAGCAAACATTTCGAATTATAGCGGGATGATAGTCGATCTTCGAAGTGTCATTGCTTCAATTGATTTCAAGGATTTTGCTTCGCGGCTCTTTTGACTGAAACAACTTTGCTTCCTGCTATGCTATGGGGGTCTGTGGTAAAAGATCTTCATGCAATCCGGTGTTTACGACATTTCTCGCAGAAAATTCGTATTGATAAAGACATCTTGTGTGTCTTGGATCTAGTACAGAGTAATACGAATATCTAGGCACAAGTGTTACCTTTTTTGCGATAACACTTGTGCCTAAATATTCTTATTAAATTCGCAGTAATGCCCTTATGATATTCCACTTATGAGGGTCATGTTTGCATTGAAGGTACATGTTCCTTATTATCTTTATAGAAAAATTAACTTAACCCAAAATCTACTTATATGTTCCTTAACATCAAGATTTTCCTGAACCCAAGAGTAGTCTGGTGGTAGTGCAATGTGCCTACATCTTAAAAGATCCGGATTTGAATCCCAATGAGATGCTCCGGACCCTCGATATTTACCCATAAACCCCTGTTTCCATTTATGTGGGAACCAGTCATTTTATTTCCCATCATATGGGATCTACCTGAAAAATAACTCATGTAAAACATCAAATCACACATTTCTCTTTCTTCCATTAAAAAACTATAATATAACATCTTGTCATCTAGAAATAATAAAATACTTAATGTCTAATATTTTTCCAAACTTCAATAAAATTACATCGCAAATCTTTCAACAACAAACATTTTATTCAAACATCAAAACATACAAAAAGGTTATTAGCTGGATAACCCTTTTGGGGAGGGTTATACTTTTCCAAGATAATTATCTAACCAAGCTCGTCCTTAAGGGTGCGTTCGGTTCGGGAATAAACATGAATAAGGATGGGGAATAAGGAGAATAATGGTCTATTCTTTGTTCGGTTGGAGGATAGGAATAAGGAGATAAGATGAAATAAAGGTAGGTAAGGTGGGATAAAGATAGGAATAAGAGTGAAATAATATGGAATAATGGGAAATAGTCGTACCACTGGGAACCATGTCGGAAGAAGAATTGGCTCCTTATTCCAGGGTCTATTCTCCAGCCGAACACACCCAGAGTGTGTTCGTTTGGAGAATAGCCCCAAGAATAATAATGCTATTTCCCTTCCTCCCACCTTATTCTTATCTTTATTTCACCTTACCTAACCTTATTACATCTTATTGCTATCCTTACGGTCGAATAGAAATAGTGTCTTATTACAGCTTACTCCTCATGTTTATTCCTGCTTATTATCAAACTGAAATGGTGTAAAAATTCCTATTTATTTTCAAAGTGGAGACAAAGGGAACCATTTCCCCCTCAATGAAGGCTTTAAATATCATCTAAATGTGATAATTATCAATACATAGTCAGGATCATAGTTCAAAAACAAACACCTGAAAATCCTCGAACATTATTTGTTTGGACAACATAAACAAATTGGAGTATAGCTATCCACAACCAAAGAGCTTAAAATACAAACCTTTGCGAGCACATTGCGATGACATTCCTCTCAGCTGAAGGTGCAGCTGCTCTTCACGAACTTGATGGGCTTGGTCTTCGTGGAGTCGAGTGTGACTGTGCACGAGACGTGCTTTCGGTGTGTCGTCCTCACGAGCCTCCCCACAACGTAGCCCCTGGTCACGATGTCGAAGTCGAGGACCAGAGGGACTTGCCCGCCGCTTGGTGTCCACACCAGCCCCGCCCCCGCTCCGTACAATGGGACCTTCTCGCCCTGCAGGAGGATCGTGCTTGTCCGATGGCTCTTCTTCGGCTGGTAGTACTTCTTCAGCTGTGGTTTTACGACAAAAAAAACCGCCTTAAGGAGATAAAGATACGGTAACACGAATATCTATATTCGAGGGTTTCCTCTGCATATCATGAGAATCGATGACGACCAAACGAAATGAGAGGTGCGGGGATATGATCCCGAAGAAAGCTTACCTGCCCGCTTGCAACGGGGATCTGGGAGTACATGAGATTGATGGGGCTGGATCGGACATGGATGCCGAATGTCGGCGCGGAGTTGTATATGCTCAGCGTCAACGAGCAGTTGAGTGTGATCAATTTTGTCGGAACTCCGGTGTAGTCAGTCCCCTCTCCGGCGTAGAAATTAGAGACCGTCAGACTCTGCTCATCAGTCAAAAAAGGTTCTGAAGTATTTTTCGCGAAGAAGGAAATGTCCATGAAATCACAGGGGTCATGGTGTAAATTACGAGGACTGCTTTGTAATCAAACAAAGTTGTAGGGATCATGGTGTAAAAAATCCGAAAATTTGAAAGCTAGATCCAGTATGTTTAAAAAAATATATGTTGCCTAATTAGTCATTGACCAAATTTGTGTACTTGCACATTAATTCCACCGAATAGGTGGATGTTCCAACTGGGTCCCTCGAATTCCAATAATTGGAATTCTTAGTCCTTACGTATCCATTAAAAGTTATGTATGGACTAATATAGAAATTTGGTATTTTTACACTGCAACCACTTTAGTCCTTCTAATTATAACATATGCCCTGTATAAGCGATATCATCCATTGCTGCTTTGAATTGAATCGGGTTACGGATTTTATCATCGTACCTTGACAATGATACTCGGCTTGTAAGGCCGTGTCGCGCCCCAGATGATCAAGCAGAGAGAGGTGAAGAATAGCACAAACACCGTGAAGCCGATGAGGATCTGGCACCTCCTCGTCGTCACCTTGTCGTCGTCGAGATCGTCGTAATTCCCCTCCTCCAGTATCACGTCGCACTCCGGCCACCCCTTCTCGTTCCTCTTCGCTCCTCCCCGGTGCTGCTGCCCGGCCTTGCGCCCTGACCACGACCGCAGGGTGCCCGAGAACCGGGACCCTGACGATGTGCGAGAGTGCCGGCTGAGCGAGTGGTGCGATGGTGACTCCATGGGGCTGTTGTACACCGGCGTTGGTTGCATCGAGCTTGACTTGTCACCATCGTGCGAGTCCCTCGATGGGCTCTGCACGTAGTACACCGCTCGCTTCGGCGACCGTGGTGGCGAGGACGCCGCGAGCGACGTCACGTCGGAGTCGGACTTCGCGTGCATCATCTTTGCCGGCTCCGACCAACTAGAGTAATTTGTTTAAGAATCAATTCACGAAAAAAAAGGCCAATAAACTCTAATTTGATCTCCAGTTGATCGAAATCAAAACTGAGATGGATAACTAAAGTTAAATCTCAGAGATCGGAGATTTTAATAATATTAAAAACCAGTGAAAAATGTGTGAGATCTGAGCAGAGGCGAATGATTGTGAGCCCCAAAACAGCAATGGCGTGGAATGAATAAGAACGTTCTTCTGAATTCGAACAGCTCAGAGACCAATATTTTTTTATCGATTCGCGAAGTCAAATAAAATATGCAGAAATTAATATTCTAAAAACTGGAATTTTGACCATTAGATGCCTAGCAATCGGAGTAAAGCCCCATAAATCTGGGATTTTTTTAATAAAATATTTTGATATAAAATCGATAAGTTTAACCTTTAGATGCCGATCGATTGAAGTGAAAAACATCCCTTTTTATGCGAGAAAAAAACCCATAAATCTGAAAATTCTAATCGTAGTTGTGGATTTCGACTGTCAGATATCAATCAATTAAAGCGAAGAAAAATCCATTTTAATGTGTAGTTTTCTTGGTGATAAAACTGCAGAATTTAATATAAAATCTGGAATTTTAACCATCAGATTCCCAGCAATTAACGCAAAAAAAATCCCATTTTCCTCAAATAAAGGCGTATGGGAGCAGAAACCCATAAATCTAGGAATGCTTCTGATAATCAAAATGCAAATTCTGAGATAAAAATATGGAATTTTAACCATTAAATGCCAAAAATTCTATTCGGAATTGTGGATTTTGACTGTCAGATTTCAAGCAACTGAAGCAAAAAAAACTATTTTTTCCCTGCAAAAGAACACATAAATCAAACCCTTCTTACCACCAGATGCAAATCGATCGCAGTTCTTACACAAAGACGCGCAGAATCGAAACCCCACAAACTCCAAATACCAAACAAAAAACGATCAAACTCCAAAGCCAAAAACAACAAAAAGGGGATCGAGCTCCACTGTTCATCATCACACCATCAAGAACAAACCCATCAAAACAACACATCAAAGACTAAATTGCTTACCAATCAATCCAACGGCAGCAACGATAAGACCAACAACGACGGCCCAATTGGGGTCACCACCTTTCAGATCAGGGAAGCAGTCATCCGAAGAACAGGTGGGTGAATGTGGAGAGAGAAAGAAGACACAAGACAGAGGAGAGAGAGAGAGAGAGACTGAGATGTGTTGCAGTGGTGGGATTTGTAGGAACAGCTGCCCAATCTCTCCCCGTAGATAGTGGGGATCGCTCCAAGTTTCGAATCCTCCAATGCCCCTTTCCCCTCTCTCTCTCTCTCAGTGGAGTGAGACGAGTGGTGACGAGTGTTGTGGGACGCGATATAGAGGCGATGGGTGTCAGCTTCGGGGTTGGGTTCGGGACGCAAACCTTAGGCTCGGGACAACGCCTCGGGGTCCCGAGCCGCGAGAGTGTCGGCGGGAGAGAGGTGATGCCACGTTGCGGGAACCGGTTGGTGCTTTCTTTCCGCCATCCCTCGCTTTGACCCCCAGACGCCAGATGGGGAGGGGGGTAATTTGCACATAGGCTCCCTGCGAATTTCGCCGGGTTTATGATCAGTTCTTAAAGTTTGGATTTCTCCCTCGAATTAATTAGCGAGGGAAGAAGTCGCAATTCATACCTACAAGTAATAGTGTAGGTATTTATGTTTTAATACACACATATGATAATTGAATTATATGTTATTGAAACTCATTTTTTGTGACGTGATAATTGTGTTATTGCATTTTTTAAATAGATATGTGTAGATGATGATAATGCGGAAATATTAGGAAGTATTCCATTATGATCCTTATTTGATATTCACCCTCAAAAAAATTAATGCCTAGAATACAAGGTAAATGCGTAAAATATTTGCGTACAAGTACCTTTTTTATAGAATAAAGGAGAAAATATGGATAATGTATACTTTTGCCTCCTTCAAGGTTCTGCAAATATACTTATTCCCTGCCTTTTTTGCAATCACAGTTGTGCCCAAGTTTTCTTACAAAATTACGGTACCGATACTGTCCTTCTAGTACAATGAATTTGAAAAAATACAAGGACAAGTTTGTTATTGCAAAAAAGGAAGGGGCATAAGTGTATTTACATAAACTCGGAGGGGCACCAGTGTAATTAAAGAAGATGCTAATATAGAAGAAGAGGGTTTTGAGTGAAACTTGCCAACCACCTATGAGCTGTTAGGAGTGTTAGACATCTTACCAAAAACACATATTAATGGACCCTATATTAAACACATTTATGTATATTTTTGGTATTATATATGGAGACCAACTTGGCATCACATCTGAACCACACCCCTTTGAGAGTTTTTTTGCTATGTTTTGAAATAAATGAGGTTAAAATGTCTTTTCCGTGTTATATCTATTAAATGTTTAGGTTGCTTATAAGTATACCCATGTTTTTTTTCGAATACAAATACACTAATAGGGTATTATATTATTTTTTGGATTTTTTACATATGCGCCATTCATAGATTCTGCTGTTACAACACAACCCTATCTTTCTTCTAATAACACTTATGTTCCTGTATTCTTACAAAATTTACGGTTCGTAAGTGTAATAATAGAGGAGTAGAATTTTGGGAACTTCGCAATAATATACGGGCTGTTGTTGAAAAAAATAAAGGTATAACTATAATTGGGGGATCTCGAAGGGGCATAATGGTTAAAACCCCTATATTTTTTAGCGAACACGGATTATATGGATAAGTGTCTACATGGTTTAAGATCGGACCAGCCATTTGGACCGATTGGATTAGGAACCGACCCTGACTCGCGTGGTTCGGCCATATTTATGTAATTAATTAGAAAAAAATACAAAAATTGGGTCCGATCGATGATTGGACCGGATTGACCCAGACGGTTGGACCAGACTGATCTTGATTGACCTAGCATTGATGGTTTAGTATCTTTTCAAAAAATAAAGATTGGAGTTAATCGTTGACCTTGTCGAGCAATGTCACGCGAACAGAAGGAAAGTTTTCCATCCAGTGAACACGACTTGGTATGTATCCAACGATGATCCTTTTCTGGAAACATATCCGATCAACAATACACCAACATACACGAAAGTATGAAAATATGGAAGATGATCGTCTGCTGTACCATGGGCTGCAATGCACGCTCGGGAGCGACTCGATCTTGATCGAGCGGTTCCCACGAATTCACATGATTCAGGCTCACAAAAAGTGTGAATTCGTGTGAATCGCTCGATTAAGATCTAGGGACTCCGGAACGTGCAGCAGGGTAAAATATATACCAATGTCCCTGTTCGGGAGGATTAGGGTTCTCTGGTTATGTGAAATTACTAATACACCCTTATATGTCGAAAAATTCTCGTGTACTGAACAGCGACGAGGAGCTACTATGTGAAGGTCTCCCTCTGAACGACGATCTACCGTGCGTTCTCGCGAAGCATGACGCTCTCGCAGCCAGAGTCCCCGTGCGGGAGTAGAAGCCGAAGCACCCGCCGCAACTCATCGACATCGGGGAGGACTTCGACGATAGGTAATTTGGTTTTTTCATCGTCGACGATCACGCCGTTTTACGACTATCCCATACTTAATCCGATTATCTGGATCGCACTTAATCGAATTTAAACAGGATTAAACAAGTAATATGATAAACATACAACATCAGATAATTCAAAAACCGTGATTTCCATTTTTCCATACAGATATAAATCATCCAAAAGAGATTAACGGCGCATCTTGTTGCTCGTCTCCCATCAATTTCTATGTAATGACTAGTATTTTGCGTTAATAAAAACTATCAAAACTGCGTGTTTTTTTAAATAAATCATTTACGCGGTTTTTTTCGACGTGTTTTCGTTGTCAGTACATCCCCATTTCAGCATCTACTGCTGGATGCTGCGCCGGTGTCCGCCGCTAAGCCGGCGAAGTCCGATTCGCAGATCGATCTCTTGAGCTGGGACGACGTTGCCTCTGCGCCGTCGACAGGGGATTCGTTAGCGCTTGTTCCCGTCGACGGGAATGCAACGGTCGATATCGATATCGACATCGATCAGAAGGCATTGGATCTGAACGGCATGTATTCGCAAAATCATAGAGCTGATGGAACTGAACCTGCGAGTGCTGACGATTTCTACAGTTTACACTTACTCCTAATTAACTTTTTTGCAATTAGATTTATTCCCTTATAGTCTTAACTTTTTTTTATCGATCTCCCGAGTGAAAGCGTTTTATTTATAGCGACGAATAATTGAGCGGTTCGCAGGCTCGGATGATCGATGCAGAGAAGCTCTGCCCCCGCCACCGTGGGAAATCAACCTGGAAGAAGACGACGATGACGACGACACACAATCTCACCCGCTTCACCATCATCAACATAGAGTGATCTACCGCAACATTGTCGAAAATCCGCCGACCGGAGGCCCTTATGGGCGGATTACGCCGGCCCCTCGGCCGTCATACGTGCAAGTTGATCAATCAAGTTCCACCAATCCGATTCCCATTCCAAATCAATCCATGTATGCAAATCAATCGGATTTTCAATACTACGATCATATGGGATCTGCCAACCCTTATGCAGGCAGCTACGGGGCCTACGACGACGGGAGCCGGTCGCACCGGCTGCCGACATCGTCGTCCATGCCCTCCCTGCAGCAGTTTGCGATGAACGCGACGAAGACGGAGAACATGTTCTTCGGCGATCTCGTGATCTTGACCAGATCAAAGACCGGCAAGGCTTCTTCCAGCAGTAATCCTAGGGTTTGAAGTATCACGTTACATGCATATCCATGTTTTTTTGGTTCGATACGTAGCGATAGATAATCTGAAGGCCGTTTGTATATCGTTTGATGTTAAATAAATAATTATGGGTCGTGGTGATGTGACTGCAAATTTTTTAGAGGTCAGAAAATATGGGAATTTTGCGCTTTGACCCTTGATATATCTTCCAATTACAACAATACCCCTATTGCACGGTTTGCACTGACTTCGAAAACCCTAGAGTTAAAATAGGGACGGCTTAAAATAATTCTTAGAGTAGGTATATATCGGCGAACCGTTCGCTGCTTCGTGTTCCGCGTGCTGCAAACAATTTTTCGTGCTACATGGGCAATAAAAATTGGATTCCCTGCCCACTCCTGCCCGTCCACATGGTATGACAAACCGTTTGTCGCTCGCGGAACACGAAGAGGCAAACAGTTTGCCAATATATATACCTTCTCTGCAAAATATTTTCATGCCATCCCATTTTGAGTATATTTTTTCTATCTCCCCCCATTTTGGTAAACCCGGACAGGATTTCAGAGGTCATGACAAAATTAAAAAAAATAGGATTTTTACACAGTGGCCCTTAAAATCTTATGCAATTACAAAACAACACGTGTTCTCCATTATAAGACGAGGAAACAAAAAAACAGAAGGAAAATGCTATCCTGAATCGTTCTTTCCAAATCAACCATGAAGCTGATGTCATCTTTAATTTCATTTACCAATAGGAGACGGATTCAGTGTTCTATATTAGTCATTGCTTGTGAAAGCAAGGAATTATCGAATTTCCCAGATCCATCGTTGCTTTCCAGATAGACATACGTGGCTCCAACCCACAGTCTCTTCCGGCAATATTTCCATTCCACAGGAACTTCCTTCTAATTTTGCCGATGTCTTTACTATCTAGGCTAGGGGGTTCAGTGGAGCTGAGAAGGTGAGTCACTCATAGGTGGAGATGGAATTTTTGCTATCCATTGCTGTCCCTGCTGTGATAGCGTGAGTTGCTTGATCTTGATTGATCGGTTCACACGATTTTGCGTAGTATGGGCAAACGAAAAGTGTAAAATCATGCGAACCACTCGATCGTGATCGAGCGACGCATATTGCTATTGCAGAATTTGTTGCATTTCGACCTGCAGCAGACGATCCTCTCTATTCCAACCATGTACGTAGTTTTTGGTTACCTTTGCGAGCAACTAATTAATGCCAATGTGACATCTACAGAGATCCTTTGCTATTACAACATGTGCTGAAACAAAGGGGAACCATCGGATGGGGATTGGGACACGTGCCAATCACATCGCATCACACATGAGAACCCTTGATCTCCATGGGGCACACATGTGTTCTTTGTAATTACACCATGAATCCTATAAAATTATATCACAAGCACGTAATCTTTTCTATCTTTCCTCGTAAAGGATTTCTCTAGCGAGCCAAACATTGACCCAAGAAACCCAGTGGTTTACAACAAAGAAGACTGAAGTCTCGAATTACGAGAGTGGCCACTTGCTTGGAAGAGCGATCGATGCTGGCACCCCGTCGTTGATTGTGCTCTTGCCACATTCTCCAAACCATAGTTGCGAGTACCGTCCCCAGCAAGCAGCCCTAATCACGATCACGAACATGAGTTCCTTTAGTTCAAGAAAGGATGTCATCTAGCACAAGGGAAACCGATCAACCGGGGAGATGGAGACCCACTCCGTCCAAGCATTCCCTCCACACAACAGTCGAATAAGTATACTCGAAGAATAGGTGGTTCCTCGAGTCAGCATCCATGCCATGCCACAACAAAGGCAAGCTGGATTAAAGACAAGGCCGAACTTCGCAAGCCAGTCTCATGTCAGAAGCCTATCGAGGACGATCATGTACATGCAGGAAGAGCGCTTTGGCATCGCTTTCCCGCTCTATACTTCATTATTCCAAGAGATTTGTGGATCTTGAGCACGAATAAAACCATGTTCGTCGGACGTACTAGGGTGCAAAAGCCATCCAGTATAGCAGGGTGTAAGAATGCATGTGCATAAGTGTTTATCGTAAAAAAAAGGTAGATGCATAATTGTAAGTGTGGCGAACTCAAGTGTTTAAAAAACCCTCACAAAATTAGATCTCCCAATCGTTTCAGTGAGGGTAAACCTGGCGAAAATGCGGGTCGGGTCAAATGGGCCAAGGTTCAAAAAACTCTGTCTAAAGCCCGTCATGGGCTGGCTCATGACCCATTTTGTTATTTCTTTATTGAATTTTTTAATAACATTTAATAAGTATAAATGATTTTATTAATATCATTTATACTTTATATAACTAATATAAGTAGTTTACATGTTACTTGACATGTAAACTATTAAATTTTATTTAAAACTAGTGTCACATAAGAAAAACCTGAAGTGTATCATATTAACAATGTATTATTCAGCTTATATTTATATATTTCTTTATTTTTTACGGGTCAGATCGATCCATCTCAAATCTCTTAGCCGAAGCCCGGCCTATGAGCAAGCTGACGGACGGACCCCTAGCTCGTTGGCCTGGACTAGTGAGGGGATACCTAAGCAGATCCCCACAACTCCTTAATTGGAATATCTTGCTTTTGCTTTCGTAGATCGTAAGCGTGGAAATCAAACCGAAAGAGTGAAGTAATCCTCTCGTCGGAATTTGCAGAAGAAGAGGAGGTCGTATAATCTTACTATCTCTCAAGTCATGTTCGACTAGGGGGTTAAACCTCCATAAACCTCCATTTTTCTCTCTCACGTGAGGCCCAATTTTCCTTACTTTTTTAATACATTAAATAAATCATTTCTCTTTTATCTATTCTAAAAAATAATATATTATATCATCATATCATCTAAAAAATATAAACTACTCAACTTATACCTACTTTTTCAAACTCCAATACAATCACATCACAATAACTACTCACGTTTCCAAACTTCAATACAATCATATCACAACAAATCATACAACAAATTCACCCTCAGTTTAACCCTCTATCCAAACATCAAAATACAAAAATGGGTTATACCCTACAAATTTAACCCACATTAATCCACGTACCAAGCGCACTGGATGTGTTTGGTTACCAGGTTATCCCGGGGCAACATGTTTTTGTGTGAACCCAAGGAGTGGTCTGGTGGTAGAGCAGTGTGTCTCCACTTTAAAGGAACCGGGTCCGAATCCCAGTGGGGACGCTCTGGACCCCCGAAATTACCGGGCCTACTATTAAAAAAACCTTGCTTTTGTGTTTTTGTGTTTGTATAGAGGGTTTTGGGTTGATAGGGTTTGTTATGACGTAATTGTATTGAAGTTTTAGAAAAGTGGGTAGTTATTGTGATGTAATTGTATTGAAGTTTGAAAAAGTGAGTAGAAGTTGAGTACTTTGTAATTTTTAGATGATATGATTGTATAATATATTATTTTTTGATGAAATAGATGAAAGCGTAATTATTTATTTAATGTATAAAAAAGAGTGAAAGAGTGAACCCCACAAGTGACAGAAAGGGTATGATTTTGGGGGTAAAAAATCCCCAAGGGAGGGTTAACCCATGAACCAAACATGACCTTACACCGCAACCTTCGACAAAAACATACATGTTAAATAGTGTAATATTACAGGGGTCACGACTCATGCCATATACTACTTCTTTAAAAGAAGGGGATTCTTACACTGAGATCCCTAAATTCTTGTCCAATTACAACAAAACCCCTCTGATCCCTGTAATTGCAAACCATTCGACAGGGGCATGTGTTAGATAAAGTGCAAGATTGCACAGAACATTGTGTACAAAGATTATAGGGGGGGTGTGGAGCAATAGGACAGAACTGTAGGGGTCATGGTGATAAAAATTCCACTCTGATGATTGGGCTCTATCTCTCCTCTCTATCCACCACAGAAACTTCGCCAGGGGATCTCAGGAAGAACACCACCAGTGGTAGCTGTTCTTCCCCTTCTCCTCCTCAAAGACTTGGATTTTTCGGAATCTCCACTTCAGATTCCCACAGCTTCTCTGATCGATCTCCAGAGCTGCCCAATTACCGGATTCTCGCCGGTTATCCAATCGATGGCGTGCATCACTGCGGCTGCTCTTCCCTCCCTGCTCCTTCATCCCAAGAATCAATTCCGACGCCCTGCCCATCTCGCCGATCTCCGCAGATACCGCAGTAATCTTCTTCTACACAGCTAAATTAGATCAAGTTCTGGTGTCGATTGCGTTCATTGTTGATGACAATAATAACGATAACAACAAGATATAGCTAATCAGACACTACTTAACTAGACAAACCCGATCTTAAGCTAATTTTCTTGCATCATATAGGCAAGGGGGGCTTCGTGAGTATCGTGGCGAAGGCCGCCGGAGATAGCTCCGGCGCATCCTCCGGGAGCATTGCTAAGTTCTTCCGAGATGCGGTATGCTGCAGTCTCGGTTTCCTTTTTAATCTGAATGTTAACCTGGATGCTGGAAATCTTACCATGTATTTGCCTGAACAGTGGGGTAAATCTGAAGATCGCATAGCTCTTATCGGTCTGGGATTCGCTGGTATCGTAGCGACTTGGGCATTGATCAACCTCGTCGAGGTAATCATCTTCATTCCGACCATTGAAAGCTGACATGTCGTATCTGAAAACGGAACTTAGCTGAATGTATATGAAAGGGAACTTAACTGGATGTATCGCTTCTCTTGCAGGCCATCGACAGCCTTCCTTTCGTCCCGAGCGCCCTTGAGTTCGTCGGAATTCTGTTCTCCTGGGTCTGTATTCTTATACATCACTTCGTACATTTTCAGGAAATAACATATCGTATTCTTATGCTGTTTTTTCCCTTTTGGCAGTGGTTCGTATATCGGTATCTCCTGTTCAAGCCCGACAGGTTAGAAATCTTCCAATCTCATGTATACCGCATCGCTGTAAATTAGTCTGGTATGTACAGACTCTCATCCTATTAGTTGGATTGGACGACACACGGTGTCGCAGATTAGTCATCATGAATAATTATGTCGAATGGTCGATCGATGCATCTAAATTATGTCGGATGATCGATCGAATCAACCAATCAGTCACATGATTCCGTGTTTGCAGACATCGTCCGTGATATCTACATTCAATAGGATTATCGAGAATAATTGTGAGAACAATTATGCAGAGTTAAACACGAATACTTTTGTTGTTCGTTGCTCGCAGGAAAGAGCTCGTCGAGAACTTCAAGAGTTCGCTTTCAGACATACTAGGCAAGTGAAAAACTGCTGCGAAGGACAGGCAGGGAGAACGGGCAGACGGATTGTGCAGGAAGATGGATCATGCTTCTTTTCTTCTCTCGAACATTTTTTTTCTCTATTAGACCATGCTGAAGTGCATTTTATAAACGTCGGTTTTCTGGATGGAAATGAAACACAAGAGCGAACGAATGTAGCTGTTATCATATCCTGATCCTTTTCTGAGTCTGATATGGATGTTGATTTCATATGGATGTTTATACTATAAAGCTATAACTCTAAGATTCGTATAGGATGGAAAACAAATATTCGAAATCAGGATACGGGTTTCGATGGATGGATATGGATTGCTATCCTGCAAATAGTAAGTAAAGTCTCAACTTTTCATCGTCGAAGGCAAACTTCTTATAATAAAATGTATATGGACATTGTGATGCATTTTTTTAGAGCAAGGAGCGAACGATGAACAGACATAAGAACTTGAACAGAAGGATTCTGTCAAGCTGGAGCAACAAAAGCCCTTAGAAAACCCTAAGACTTCTTAAGCAATGTTGGTGTGGAAAAGCAGGCTAGTCATCTTGGTCAAGAGACATGTTAAGATGAAAGCATCCAATAATTAACAAAATTGGGACGGAAATTTCCGTTTACTTACTGTAAGAATTTGGAAAAACAAAGTAGGTTACAATATTCCTTCCAACAGATTCCAATATGGACGAGTTATTCGCCAAGATACTGCAAGCGTCGTGGCCGTGGAGGGGGACAGATAAGAGAGGATTAAACTTATGAAGTTAAGTGAGGTGAGGAAATGATCAACAGAGTCACTGTTTTGCAAACAAAGAGAACATCTACTTGGTGATGTATTGTTAAGAAGCCAAACAAAACGAGAAAGCGTTTGATGTAAACTCACGAGATCACCAGAGGTGGGGCTAGAAGATACATCATGAGGCAGGATATGAGCTCACGAAAATATGTGATAACATAAATAATACCACTTCCTATCATAGTTTTTCTTGATCGATGTATCATGTCTCGATCTTCGTATTAATGTCCATCGAAGAGATCGATGCTTCCATATATTGCCATATACTGATTGGTCAAAACAGAAAAGGTGCATTACCTCAACATATTCCCACATCAAATACTCATAAAGTAACATCCCAAACATAGTCATATACCTAAATCTCACAAAATGTGCAAGAGGTTAAAAGCATGGGAGAACACTATACTTTTTAGGGATATCTACACCCATAACCCTGAGTAATCTTGTAATTACCCCAGGAATCCTCGATAATCACGAATTACATCAAGAACCCCAAGTAATGGTTAACCTTTACATGGCATAACCTGTGTCAACTTCTATTTTATTTCTCCGTTAACTCTAACGGAACTAGTCGATTTTGCCCTTCCAAACCCATCATAATGATGCCATTCATCATAACCTGTGTCGTCCCCCCGCAAGTTTTTTTTACCCGTTGGGTTGATGCTAGGTTGGATTAACTCGATGGTTTGGTTATGATTGACGATTAAAACTAACAGAAGGTTATAGATGTGAGACGGAGTAACTACTCAGGGTTTCTCATGTAATTCGTGGTTATCTTGGGTACCTGGAGTAATTATAGAATTACTCAGGATTATGGGTGTAAATATCCCTATTTTTTATGATTGAGAGAGGGAGGGAGGGGTTGAACCCTAGTCATTGGGGTGTGTTTGGTTGGAGAATAGCCCCAAGGATATAGATGATATATTCCCCTCCCATCCCTTCCCCTTTATTCCACCTTAATTCACCGTTATTCTTATATTTATTCCATCTTACCTACCTGTATTCCACCTTATTCCTATCCTTTCAGCCGAACATGAATAGTGCCTTATTCCAATTTATTCCTCACCCTTATTTCTGAACTGAACACACTACTGCTTCTACCACCAGACTATATGGTGGGTGCTGGGAGAATACTATTCGACAGTTTGGGTTTAAGAATTTGAGTAGTTGTCAACAAGTCCAATCAGATCTAAATCCAACAAGTTGTTAGGATCAGTTTTCTCCGATGTTTCCAATACAAAGATATGGCAGATTAGGCATCTTCACAATGAAGAGATTAAGGATGTCTGATTGGATGAAATTTGATACTTTACAGTAATATCTAACATTATCGTTCCAAATTAAAAATAAATAGATACTGAAAATCACTCAATATAACTCTAGTTGGCTAAAATATAAACAGGAGTAAGCCTGCATCTGCCTTCTACTTCAGAGTCGGTTTCTTACAGAAAGAAATCTGTGAAAAAATGTGAATATTATATAAATTACTGTAGTAAATGGATCATAGTTGAAAAAATAAATTAACGACGAATGCTGATGTGAGTCAGCAAATGGTAACTGCGAATATAGACTTAACAAACTCAATAGACATCTGGCAATCAACCGGCTGCAGAAGTAATGAGCGCCGTACCTTGCCGGTTTCCCATTTCGAGACTAATCCTTCGCTGAAAGCTCTTATCCAATGTGGCACCTGCGCTGAAGGATATTTGTTGAATACTTGGGTATTGTGGCTTGGTGAGGAGGATTGGGATGTTTGACAGATGCACGGCTTACCCCTGGAACAAGAAGCCAAGCCGCATGTTACATACTGGTAAAACTGGGGATTCCAGAGTCCTATCTTTTTACTGAATTTGTTGTTTGAAAGTAAAAAAAACTATAAACATGAGATTGGTCCGTATACATTGAAGTAAAAGATAAACCGAGGGTAACAGTTAATAAGACATCCAAACACCAACTGCAATCTTATCTATGTAAGAATTGCAGGGATAATATTTTCCATGGAAATAAATGCCATACTATTGGAATAACTAACTCAACGCTATTCATGTGCATGCATACTATGCTATTAGGAATACATGGAAGAAAAATAACAAGAGAATAACATAGATATGATATCCAAAAGACCGGTCATTAAAATTGTTAATGTGGTATAAAGTCGAAGACATTTCAATATTCTGGTAGTTGAGCAATATGCCTTCCGCCTGAAGGACCAAGTTTAGAATCCGAAAAATTTCCATCTTCCAAAAAAGATGTCTAATGGAAAATAAAGTATCGAGAACAAGATGCATGCAAAACAGTGTACTGACTGGGCATATCGGTCGAGAATTCCCTTTAAGAAGTCCACTGCGAGCTTTTCCATTCGCTTGCTCCTCTCGCGGGCCTCTATCTCTACGTGCAACTTATTAAGACAATACCAATTCTCCTAGTTTGAAATAAAATGGTCAAGAAGGAACAAAGTTGACAGGCATTTTCTTGGAAACCGTTCTCACCAGAACGACAAAAAACTGAATAAAAAAGGATCCTGGATCTGATAGGCAGAGCTAGACCTTTTTCTTGAACATTCCAACTTCCATGTATATGTACCCGAGCTACAGATCCATCTCCCAAATCCGAAAAACTGAAGTAAAACCCCAAGATTTCAACATTCCTAATGTAGCATGCATGTAAAAGTGTAAAAGTGTGGAGAAGAGAGATGAATGAGATATCTATTCCATAAGGCTAGCGTCTCTTATAGAGAGAGAAAACTTTAGAAGTACAAAAAGAAAAATACATAAATACCCCCGAGGGGTTACGGAACCCGAACGGTTACGAACATAATTGTAAGTGTAGTAACTCTAACACCCCCATCCCCCCTCAAGTTGGAGCATATCTGTTGATCATGCACAACTTGGATACCAAGTACATGAGGCACCTCCTTGGAAGAGTCTTTGTGAATATGTCTGCAAGTGGAAGTTCAGTGGAGATGTGTAGAGTGCTGAATCGTCTTCCTCGTACTGCATCATGAATGAAATGACAATCAATTTCAATGTGTTTTGTCCGCTCATGCAAAACTGGATTGAAGGTGGTGTATGTGGCAGACTTGTTGTCACAGTATAAGGGTACATAATGTCAGGATTAGAGTCAAATTAGGATTAGAAATCCAAATCGGATTGAACTCCTAATCCCAATAGTTGTTGAGTTGTATTCTATTTATAGTCTTATTGGGAATAAGACTATGGGGTTGTAACTGTGCTATATATAGAGGGGGTGGGAGGCATTACGTCCATACCACCACAAGAACAATGTAACTCCCTAGAGAAAAGGGGGGTTACATTGTTTGCTTCCGTACTGGATATGGAATCATTGTTTGTTTCTTGCTTCACCAAGTGACAAGGTTATCCCCAACAAACACAGCGTATCCTGTAGTGGATCGACGGTCCTACGGAGAACTAGCATAGTCAGAATCTGCATAGGAGGAGATATTAGTGTGCCCGTTCACTCCATAGAAGAGTCCACGTTTGGGAGATTCCTTCAAATATCGAAGGATCAAATGAACATCTTGCTAGTGACTGTAAAAAGAATTCTCCATATACTGACTAGCTATGCTCACGTCATATGATATATCTGGCCTAGTAACAAGGAGATAGAGTAATTTTCCCACTAAGCTTCTATACCGTGTTGGATCTTCAAAAGCTGGATCAATAAATGCTGAATATTTTCTCACTTCTGCAGGGCTGCCAGATGACTTGCATCCAAGTAGTCCTGCCTAAATTAGAATATCGAGGCAATACTTCCTCTGTGAAAACGGAGCCCACTTGTAGTGTGTATTACCTCGATGTCAAGAAAATAACGAAGTTGGCCGCGGTTTTTAGTGATAAAACCCTTTAGAGGAAGGTCTTGGTCTCCTGAAAGCCGTCTACATCATATCCTGTGACAACCATATCATCAACATAGACAATTGGTATTAGAGCAGAGTTGACACCGGGTCTTGTCCCATAATTGGTATAAGAGCGGAGACAATACCGAGTCGTGTCCCAACAATTGGTATCAGAGCAGAGTTGGTACCGTGTCATGTCCCATAAATAGGTATTAGAGTTGGGTTCAACATTGTTGAAGGAACACGATACAACGACTCAGAGCGAAGGCTCATCGTTGTTGAATGGACACGATACAATGAATCAGAGCGAGGTTCGATGTCGATGAGACGATGTAATGTAACAAATGCGTTTCCGCAGAAGCCGTGTTATGGTGGTCTCTTGGATAAATCGACCAGAGTCGTCGAAAATTCTGCTAGCAGCGATTGGCAGGAGATCGTACAAGGTAGCACGTCGAGGGCACCTAGTGATGGGTGTGTCACCTAGAAGCAGTGTGTTCCTGCTAACGAGACTTGCAGATGACGAGGATGACCCAGTGCAGAACCAAGACGATGACAAGATCGTGATGGAATTCAATTCAATGGGGAGATTATTAGGATTAGAGTCAAATTAAGATTATGAATCCTAATTAAATTAGACTCCTAATCCTAATAGTTGTTGAGTTGTAGTCTATTTTTAATCCTATTGGGAATAAGATTATAGGGATGTAACTGGGCTAGATAATGCCTCCCAAGAACAATGTAACCCTTTGAGAAAAGGGGAGAGGGAGAGAGAAAAAAAGATATGAGAGCAAGGGAACAGAGAGAGTTGTACTCGTTCTAACTATAGCGATCTTTCTTCTCCAGTGGTCACGAGAGGTGACCGACCATTGTCACATCTGTTTGTTCTTTCTTTTACGTGATTCTGTGGTTGTGGGTGATGGTGCATCTACACACGCATCCGTATCCATTAGGTGGTCATATCCCAACAACCGGCATCTGAGTGGAGACGAATCCCGTGTTGTAAAAGTCGGCCGACTAATCGAGTCGGGAGGGGGGGGGGGGCAGCCGACTCGACTGGGCCAAATCGGCCTATAGTCAGGTCGACCCGACTAAGCGGGCGACTAAGCGGCCTAGTCGGCCGACTAATCGGCCAATTTCGACATAACTTTTTTTTAAAAAAATAAAGTGTCCACCACGATGCACCCGAATACCCGAACTCGAATAACATGCGGTAGTCAGGATTTGAGGTTCTGCGAAACAGAACCTCAAAACCCCACTCGACTCCGCCCTTCGTGTTTCCCAGACCTTCGCCGGCTCGCCTCCTCGCCGACTCCTCCCCCGCGTTGGTGAGTCGCGTGCGGCGACTCCGTTGGAGCTGAACCTCCACCATCGCCTGTCTCGTTGCCTCGCCTCCTCCTCCTCCGCATTTGTGAGCTGCCTGCAGCGACTCCGTCTGGTTAGGGTTTTGAGAAAAGTTTTTTTTTCTTTTTTTTCTTGATTTATCATTTGATTTTAGTTGTCAGTGCTTAACCTATCTTGCTAATTTGCATCTTTTGTTAAAAAAGTTAGTTTTTAGGTTATTTTTGCTTGGTTGCTTAGTGTATGTTGCTTGGTTGTTAAAAAATGTTTAGTCTATCTTGTTTGCTTTGTTAAAAAATGTTAGTTATTAGGTTATCTATGATGTGTATGTTGTATTGCATTGTTGCTTAGTTGTTTTTTGCTTGGTTGCTTGTTCATGAGTCATGTTTATTATTCTCTAAATCTTTGTTAACATATGCCCGTCCATCTCTAATGTTAGTTAGAAATATGTTAGTTAATTAGGAGACACGAGAAGGAAAAATACTTCTAATGTTTTTTTGTTAATTTTAGTTAATCTTAGTTAATTTGTTAGTTAATTAGGAACATTAACATATGTTAGTTAATTGTTAACATATTTTTTTAGTTAATGTTTTTTGTTAACATATTTTAGTTAATCTTACTCAATTGTTAACATATATTAGTTAATTAGGAACATACTTCTAATGTTTTTTTCTTGTGATTTTGCTAGTTAATTAAGAAGTTCAAATTGCGAGTTTAGTTAGTTTGTGTTTGTTGATTGACTAAATTGTGAGCTTGTTGACTATGTACCAAACATTTTACTCTTAACTTGCTTCATTTTTTCTTTTCTTGCTATATATTTTTAAGCTCTTAAAAATTTTAAAACTACTAGATATATGAGTATAAATGAGAGTATATGCTGAAAAAATTGAATTATATAAATTAAAATATTTAAAAAAATTCAAAACCGACTAATGCCCGACTAAATCCGATTACTCTCCCAACTCCCGATTAATCCTTAGTCTACCAACCGAGTACCGATTGCCGACTTCTGCAACCATGTCAACGGTTGCATCATGTAGGCCTCCTCCTCAAGATCATCATAAAGAATGGTGTTCTTCACATCAAGTTGATAAACAGACCAAGCTTTGTTGGTAACAACAGAGAGAATAATACGTATCGACCCCATACTGGCAACGAACAAGAAATCTCATAATAATCAACTCCAAAGGTTTGTGTGAAACCTTTGTCAACAAGTCTGGCTTTCAACCTGTCAATAGAACCATTAAGCGATTGTTTGGTCGTGAAGACCCATCGACAAGCCACAACGTGAACTCTCAACGGACACGGCACAATATCCCACATGCTCTGGGAGGTAAGTGCATCCATCTCCTCACCCATGGCATGTCGCCAACCATGATCCTACATTACACTGAAATGATCTCTTGGAACAGAATTAGCATTCAAAACATCTGCAAATCTCTTGTCACAGCTAGATAAACCATATGTAAAAGTAAAATGTGACATGGGGTGATATGTACATTGCCTTTTTTGCTTGTGTAGAGCTATAGAAAGCTCCTTAGATACATTTGGGACATCAGTGGTGGGAGCACTCGAAGTAGTCATATCATCTTGCATAGAAGGGACATGCAAAGGTATAGACACTGGTGTAGATGATATAAAGGTATGCTAGTGAGTATAGATGATTGGTGGAGGGAGGTCCAGAGGAATACCAAAGTCTGTGTGAAATAACTTGTTTGCTCAAAGAAAGTGACATCATCAGACACAGTGTCGATGCCCAACATGATCATAACAACGATAGCCTTTCTGGGTACGAGAGTACCCAAGAAAGACACATTTGATGGCACGAGAGGATAATTTGTCAGTTGTATGAAAGTTATGAACAAAGGCAATACAACCAAAAATTCGCAGAGATATGGGAAAAGAAGACTCAATAGGGTAAAGTAAGGAACATGGAGTTGTCCCTTCTAGAACAGACGAAGGAACATGGTTAATGAGATAAACTGCAGTAAGGATAGCATCTCCCCAATAACACTTGACTAAGAAGAGATCTGGCAAAACTTGGCAAGTGTCGGAGTTTCCTCTCAGCTATACAATTTTGTTGTAAGGTATATAGACATGATGTTTGGTAGACAGTTCCCTAAGACGCAAAGAAAGAGGTCAAGTCATGTTGGGTTAACTCAATAGCATTGTCAATATGAATGATCTTATCAATGCTAGAAAAAAGGTTTTAACATATTGAAAGAAATCTCTGACAATTTGATTAATCTCTGAATGCGCCTTTAATAGATATACCCAAGAAGAACGAAAACTATAAAATAATGATGACCACTTAATGTACGGATTGGACAAACTCCCCAAACATCATAATGAACAAGATGAAAAGCAACAGTACTACGAGACTGGGTACAAACAAGAAACGAAGCTCGATGAAGTTTCCCGAACTCACACGTCTCGCATTGAAAGGGCTTCAGAGCTGAGAGTTCAGGAAACATCATGGAGATGGCTTTGGCAGAGGGATGCCCAAGGCACAGATGCCATATGAGCGGATCTTCAGATATGTACGCAACACTAACAAAATTGGAATCCGAGGTTATATCAAGATAATATAGGTCGTTCTTCTCATGACCCCCACCAAAAATCTGTCTCGCCCAAATGTCCTGAAAATAACATGACTCATCAAATATCACATGGTAATGAAGCTCAACACAAAGCTTGTGAACTGACAGAAAGCTAAGAGGAAAATCGGGAGTACATTGAACCCCAGAAAGTCAAAGCTTAGAAGAGAATTCCATAGTTCCGACAATAGTAATCGATGATTGAGTCCCATTAGCGACTCGAACTGACTTTACAGAGGTAGATGGTACGAAAGAGGTAAGCAGACTTTTCCAGTGAGATGAATAGAGGTACCAGAATCGATAATCCGAGCTAGAGCAGAAGTGACAGTAGAGTTGGCTATTGTACCTGAAGGAGTAGCCAAAGCAGTAGTGGTAGTGCTACTAATGGTAGTAGGCTCTGGAGTTTGAAGGATCTACATCAAGCAGAAGTAATCTGCGTCATTAAGATGAACAATCTTACCACTAGAGGTTGTTGTAGGCGATGCTTCTTCCACATCATAGGCATCCTCATAGGCATTATTGGCATGACAAGAAGGTACGTCAAACTTCTTCCAACATCGTTCAGTCGGATGATACACCTACCATAATGAGTGCATGGGGCAGTAGAGTCTTGCCCACGGCCACGGTCAAAGACATAACCTTCCAGATTCCCGTACACGGCCACGACTTGGATCACGACCGTGTCCTCCTCGTAAGTTGTATCTGCCTCCTCGCCCATATGAGACAATGCATGCAAAGTCCTTTGTTGAAGGTAAGACGGGATCCCGAACAGCCGATGTCTCGAGTTTCTCAAGCGGTCAAAGATGACCTTCATTGTTGGCAATGTGTCTGATATAAGAAATTGATCATTTATTGCATGGTATCTAGAATGCAGGCCATCAAGAAAACAGTATACCTGCCAGTCAGAATGCTCTTGTATTTGTTTGGTGCAAATGAGGGCTGGAATATTGCAAGCTCCTCATACAGACTGGAGAGATGCTTGTAGTACTAGATGAGAGTGGAATCACCCTAAGATGCCAACCAGATTCACATGTAATGTATGCAAGGTGTGACTTCATCCTCTTTTGGGAGTATATTTGCTCGAGATCCTCTCACATTTCCTTGGCCATATTTTTGTAAAGAAGAATTGAGACAATGGGAGTCTCAACACTGTTGGTCATCCAGTTGATAACCAAGTAGTTTGTTTGTCTTCTGGTTGCCGTACTCTTTGTCCTTTTCATTTAAAGGATCTTTAGTCAGAATGTAGAGTTTCCTCTGACCACCAATGAACACCATAAAAGATCGAGAGCAGAGTACATAATTTTCTATACACTTGAGTGTGATAATAGTGCTTTGTGCCATAATATTCATGGCCAAGGGCTTTGTCTCGGTAGAAGAATGCGCCACGGTGGTCTTAAAATAGAAAGAAGATCTTGTGATCAACTAAGGATGCATGAAATGGCTAGAAAATGCCATAGAACTCACGTTTGCCCTTGAAGAATAAGTGCTAGCGGGAGGGTTGTAACCCCCTGGAGGCACTAGCGGGCCTACGTAGGGGGTTCTAGCAGCACCAGTAGGTGTTGGAGATGCTCCTTTAGGGTCAAGCTGCTGCACTGAAGGCGATTGGAAGGCCTTGCGCAGGGCCCTAATTCGGGGAAGAGGGCCCACGTAGGTTTTTGCGAGGCCTGAAGGTGGCGGTGGGGATTTTAGATCAGAACCTCAATCTAGGACCACTGCTCTGATACCATGTGGAGAAGGGAGATGAATGAGGTATCTATTCCATAGGGCTATGGCTCTTATATAGAGAAAACCCTAGAGAGTACAAAAGGAAAAATACATAAATACCCCCGAGGGGTTACGGAACCTGAAGGGTTAAGGATTACAGAACCCGAAGGGTTAAGAACATAATTGTAATTATAGTAACTCTAATAAAAAGAATAACCTTGAGTTGGGGATTTTAATACTGTGGTTCATTTCTGTTCTAGTCGCCTCTGTTTAATTGCAAAATAAAATCACATGCATCAATAAATGTACACAAAAGCTTAGAATGAAAAATTACCTTCTTACTGTTGTCGTTGTCCCCGTTCAAGTTCTTGTAGGAGATTCCTGAGCATCAATGAACACAATATCAGAAAAGAATATAAAGCTGAGAGGACGTCGCTTCTTGTTACCTTTGATACTTCCACGAATTATAAAGTTCTTCAGCCACCTGTGAACATCCAACAAGATGCACTTTTCTTGTTCCAAGTAAAAATCTGGCATGTTTCGGCATTGCTGTAATCTTGAAGAGATGCGGGGATTCTTAATGAGTGTAGACTCTTGCTCGTCACACATTAGGGCCCGTGTTGTTGGGGAGGGGGATCTTCCATCATTCAGAACATCTGAAAGATCCGATGCACCTTCTTCTTGTCTTCTGGATTGTAAAATGTTCATCCTATTAGAGTGAATGATGTTTGATGCATCGGTAAAGCTATTCTCTTTTTGAAGCGATTTCGACTCGCATGTAGATGAAGTAAGGGAGATTTCGTCAATGTTTGGCCTATCCAACGTGCTCTTCTGAAGGCCTTTCCCATCTAAAAATGTGAATCACGTCAAAACTGCATGCCATGAAAGCGAATTGTTGGTTGTAACAAATGACTACAAAAATACTACCTGAAATAATACTTGCACAATATTTAGACTGACTTTTACCATCAATGGAGAACGACTATACTTGACTGAACATGAAGCTTCTTGCAAGAGCAAGGTGCATGATTTCAAAGGATCTTCTAGGATGAAACTATGGGTACGTCTTCTTACTAGTGAATCAGAATCATGCATCCTCTATCGACTGCAAAACACTCCTTAAAGTATGGTCTCGTAATCACGCTGACAAACTTTTTTACGTGTCTTTGGTTGTGTTGCATATTATCATGCTAATGAAACATGACAAATAATCTAGCTAATATGTTCACAAAGGCGGTTCCGGAAACAAGATTAAAAATTGCTTGGATTTGAGCAATGTCGATTATTTGTGGTACCTCCAAGGAGGGGAAAGCGACAATGGAGTTTAGCAGTTGTTCCGCTACACTAGAACTCAATTCAAGGTCGAGATTGTTCATATGCCTTGAATTCTAATTGTTGATGGAAAAGAAGTTATTCCGTAGTGCCCAAGGGCTCTCATATATAGAAGAGAGAAGCTCTAATGGGTAAATTACATAGAATTCTATGACAGGGAAATAAATAAATAAATAGAGAAAAGAGTAACATAAAATCTCCGCACCCCCTCAAGCTAGAGGATAAATGTGTATCATGCTCAACTTGGAACCACATCTCTGAAAGGATCCTCGGGCAAGAGCCTTGGTAAATACATTCGTCGTCTGATCTCCTGAACTAACATGAGAAGTGGTGATAAAACCTTTTTGAATAATATCATGGGTGTAGTGACAATCCGCTTCAATATGTTTAATTCTCTCGAGAAAAGATGAATTTTATGAAATAAAGGAGAGCTCTCTGATTGTCGCCCAACAACTACATGGGCAGAGGTACATCAATGCCCATACCAGAAGAACAGACCTGACCTACATTATGTCTGCACTACACTGCTGTGGAAATGTAAAGAATGAAAGGTTGTATTTCTCATAGCCCTAGAGCTCTCTTATATCGGAGAAAAGCCCTAAGGGAAAATTACAATAAATAGCCTAGATAAAAAAAACATAAATAAAAACTATTGAGATATAAATATCTGAACACTCCCCCTCAAGCTGGAGCATATATATATATATATATCATGCTCAGCTTGGAACAACAATGGTGAAAGGAACCCCTTGTAATAGCTTTGGTAAACATGTCTGCAATCTAATCTCCAAATTCAACATGAGAAGTGGAAATAAGCCCCTTTTAAATAAAATCATGAGTGTAATGACAATCTACTTCAATGTGCTCCGCTCTCTCATGAAAGACCAGATTATTCGCAATGAACAGAGCTGCTTGATTATCACATTTCAGGTGCATAGGAAGAGGCACCTAAACGATTAGGTCAGTCAGAATTGACTTGACCCACATCATTTCCATGGTGCCTTGAACCATGGCCCTATATTCTGATTCAACGCTGGACCGAGCAACAATTGTCCGTTTCTTGCTCTTTCATGAAACCAATGAGCTACCAACAAACACAATAAAGCCTGAAGAGGATTTCCTGTCTTTGGGACACCCAGCATAATCTGTATCTGCACATCCAATGATCGTAAGAAACATATCTCTTCTGAAAAAGAAGGCTTACACTTGGAGAAGACTTCAGATATCTTAAGACCATGCCAACTGCGTCCATGTGGGCATGTCTGGGTTGCTTCATAAACTGACTGACTTGACTCACAACAAAAGATACATCAGGCCTGGTAATAGTAACATATAACAACTTCCCCACGAGCTTTGTGTGCCGTCTCTTATGCACTTCCCCAGAGTCATCATCATAGAGCCTAGCATTGGGATCCATTGGTGTAGTGGTAGGTTCATGCTTGTCTCAGATAGAAGGTTCGTAACATACTTCCTTTGTAACATAACCATACCTTGATGATTTCTTGCAAACTCCAAGCCAAGGAAGTATCCAAATTTGTCGAGGTCCTTGGTCACAAATTGCCTCCCAAGGAAATCCTTAGCTGCCTGAAAGCCATGTTCATCACTGCCAGTAACAACTATGTCATCAACAAACACTAGAAAAACTATCGTATCTCGCGGAATTCTCTTTACAAAAAGAGAATGATCAGCAATAGATCTGACAAACCCATTCCGCTCAATCAACTCTAAGAGCTTCTGAAACCAAGCACTCGGACTATGATTAAGGCCACATATGGCCTTATGAAGACGGCATACCATATGGGACTCCTACTTAGCAGCAAACCCTGGTAGCTACTGCACGTAGACTTCCTCCTGCAGACACCATACAAGAATACATTATTGACATCTAACTGGAAAAGAGGCCAATCACGCACCACAACAACATCAATAAGGATTCGTCGTATAGAGTGTCCCGCAACAGGGGAAAAAGTATTCCGATAATCTACCCCATAAGTCTGAGTGAATCCACGAGCAACCAATTTGGCCTTATATATGTCCACAGTACCATCATCTCGGTGTTTCATGGTAAACACCCACTTACTGCCAACGACAGATGCACCTGGAAGAGCTTGAACAATACTCCAAGTACCATGAGACTGTAAAGCTGCCATCTCCTCGATGCCAATGACTATCCAGCAATGCCTCCTGATAGGATCGTGGTATCTCCACGGCTGACAGTCCCACAACGAACCTCTGGAAATCCTCTGATAGACGATCCAAGGAAACATGAGAAGCAAGAGGATGCATGGTGCATGCACGCCTCTACTTCCGTATAGCAATAGGTACATCCGGATCCTCAGTAGTCTCAGAGGATGTAGCACCTAGAACATCCTGCACCTCAAGTTGTACATGCAAATCACCAGTGCCATTAGAAGAACTCTTGTTCAGAACATACCTTGGATGTGCTGGATGAAGGAGGAGGTGCATGAGCACGAGGTCGACATTGGTAAAACTATGGAAAGAAAGTGGGTGTGGTAGGTGGTGATGGTGGTGGAGGCGGAGGAGGTAGTAGTGGCGGTGATGGTGGTGACGGTGTAGTGGAGGTCGAAGGTAGAGTCATATAAACCTCTTCCCCATCCCCTGAAGAAATGAACTTGTCACTTGTAGGAGAGAAAAACATAATAGACTCAAAAAAGGCGACATCAACACTAACATAATACCTTCGTCGAACAGGGTCGAAGCAACGATATCCCTTTTGGGTCTTGGAATACCCAACAAACACACATTTGACAGCTATAGGAGAGAGGTTGTCCAGACCAGGGGACATCTGATGAACAAAAGCTACTGAATTGAAGACACGAGGCATGAGAGAGAAGATCTGCCTCGAGAAACACAATTGAGAATGGGATCTTTTCCCCTTGAACCGAAGAGGGCATATGATTTACCAGATAACATGCAGTTAGAACTGCATCTCCCATGTACGAATGAGGAGCACGACTTTGAATCAAAAGAGTCCTGGTAACATCGAAAAGCTGGCGGTGTTTTCGTTCAGCAACCCCATTTTGTTGAGAAGTATACACACATGATGTCTAATACACAATACCATGAGATGCAAGAAATTGGGCAAGTTGAGTACTACAAAATTCAAGGGCATTGTCTGAGCGTATAAACTTGATTTTTGCTGGAAAATGTTCCTTATTTCATTAATAAATGACTGAATAACAAGTCCAGCATCAAACTTGTTTTTAAGAAGAAAGACCTACGACAATCTAGAAAATTCATCAACTGTAACAAGATAGAATCTATGTCCCTGATGATCTGGGACACGACTGGGACCCCAAATATCAAAATGAATTAACTCGAACAAACTATGATTGCTCCGACCCGTACGACTTTGGAAAGTGGACCAATGATGCTTCCCAAGCTGGCAGGCCTCACACTGAAAAGTAGAGCGGGGAGATATATGTGAAAGAATGTGACACAACTTTTGCAGAGGAAGATGGCCAAAACAAAGATGCCATATACAAGGAGATGCTGACCCGATACAAAGAGAGGAGGCACCATTATAAGGAAATCGCACCAGTCTGTAGAGACCTCCTTGCTCACGACCAGATCCAATCACCCTGTCCGTGAGAATGTCCTGAAACACAAGAGCAGATGGATCAAATATGGCACGACAATGCAAATCTTTGGTGATTTGACTAATAGAAATTAAATTCATAGAAAACTCAGGTGCATAAAGAACATTATGAAGTCACATTGCAGTAATTAACTACACCTCCCCCGGACCAGTAATGGGGGAGTGTATCCCATCTGCTATCACAAATGATCGTTCGGGTTGGGTTGGACTGAAAGCACTAAACTGCTCTTTGTGTAACTACACCTCCCCTGGACCAGTAATGGGGGAGTGTATCCCATCTGCTGTCACAATTGATCATTCGGGCTAGGTTGTACTGAAAGCACTAAACTGGTCTCTGTCACCACAGAGACGATGGGATGCTCCCGAGTCCATGATTAATTCTGACAAATCTTCCCTGTAGCAACTAGTAAAGCATAGGTTGTACCTGATGTAGATGTTGATGCAGAAGCAACTACCTCTGAAGATCCTGAAGGAGAGCTGGTTGACCTAAGAATAGGCATAATCTCCCTGAGCCTTACCACAAGTTCACCAAATCTCTGATCAGATGCGGGTGAAGAATTTTTTTCATTTTTTTGGATCTCTTCTTTCTGCCTATGATGAAGTTTGAGAGAGGTGTTCAGCATCGACTACACCTTCTCCTCGTTCATTGCCATGGTTGCAAATCTAGGAGGAGGTTACCCTCTGTACAAACGCAGGCTTTTTACAGTGTGGGAGAGAGGATGTCGGCGCAAAGATAGTGCTGCCCCTTCGAAGATGCAGCCGCCTCCGCCCGGGAGCGTTGCAAGGAGCGTCGATGCGCCACCTGGGATGTCTGTAGCACAAGGTGCATGTAGCACATTGATTCATTCCTCCTCCCATGCGTGTGCCCACCCCCTTTAGGCCCCCTTGCGGCCCCTCACATCTCCTAACGTCATATACAGCCTCCGGGATTGATGTACTTCCTCTCCGACGCCGAACTGCAGTATGAAATGATCTGATTTTGACCGAAATACGTGATTTCAGACCTCTATATCACATTTTTTTGTTGTAGCCCGGTTCGGGGATTGAATAGGATGGTTTTATGAATCTACATGTACAACCAATCCTTCATATGATTGTGTAGACTTGCTCCAATCAGTCTACTTCCCCAGCCGAGTTCCATTTTTCGGCTCTCTTTCATCATGTCAGAAAACAAGGGTGACGTCTTCTCTTCTTCTGGTGCCTTCAAAGGTCCGGCTTCCATCGTAAATATGGATGGGACCAACTATGAGTTATGATCGATGCAGTTTCTGACCTTTATGCAGTGCAACAACAAGGAGCACGTTCTGACAAAGCTAGAGCTGACAGACAAGACTGGGGACAATGCTTCGTGAAAGCAAGATAACATGAATGTGTGTATTTGTCTCTCTGGACCCTCATCACAGAAATAGTCAATGACATTGTGAATCAGACCTCCGCCAAGGCGATGTGGGATATTATGGCGTTCACTTATGCTCAAGTGAAGAATGAGGTCAAGATTATTCAACTTCAGTTTGACATATACAGGGTAAAGCAGAATGATCGTCCACTGCAAATGTTCTACCCCTCGCTTCGTGGCATGTTTGAGAAGCTCCACACCTTCATGTCGATTACGACCTCCATGGAGCAATAGATGGCGTACAGGAACTCCACGGTGGTTGGAGATTTCTTAGCTACACTAAACCCAAAGTATGAGGTTGCACGAGCACAACTCCTTATTGGGGCGACCATACCTTCCATGGAGGAGGCTTACAGTTGTCTCAGCAGACTTCTTATTCCACATATTGCTACCACTCAACCTTCCTCAGCGATGGTTGCTTCTCGCGACAGAGGAGGTTTTACTCTGTTCAGAGGGCATAGTCCACATGGCAGAGGTAGTGGACGTCAGCGTAGTCTATGCACCTACTGGCTTCGTCTCGGACACTCTAAGGACATGCTATCAGAAGCATGGCTACCCCGCATCTGCTCACGTGGCATAGTAGAGTAAGCCTTCAGACACTACAGCTCCTCAGGCATATTTACGCCTTGATGAGTCTCTCGTATACAGGTAAATCGTGACTCCAGTGGTCGACCCTACTTCTATAGGATCCATAGGTAATGCAACAGCACCTATAGCCTCTTCGAGCTCCTCAGGTATCGCACACGCTTGTACTAGTTGTAGCAATGCAGATATGACAAAGTGGATTATGAATGTTGGTGCTTCTCACCATTTATACAGAGACAGAGCCCAACTTACAAAGGATATGCATTGTTGTGCTATTTTTTATCCCTTTTCTCTTGTGTTTCATGACATACTTATGGACAGGTTGATTGGATGTGAATGTGAGCAGCGAGGGCTCTACAAACTGGTTCAACCTCCTCATGTTGGTGCCTCTACTATTCCTATTGGACCAGTCTCACCATACCTATGGTACCTTCATTTCAGCAACCTTCCTCTGCAGAAGCTGTGTCATGTCCTCCCATAGATCTCTACGTAATCTTCCTTCCAGTATGAGGCTTGCCAGCTTAGGAAGCATCATCGTTCTTTGTTTCCATCTTGTCAGAGTCAGAGCAATTCTCAGTTGTTTAAGCTTCTTCACTTAGATATTTGGGGTCCGAGTCATGTCATGATCACAAGGGACACCATTTTTATCTGGTTGTTATAGATGACTATTCTAGACTTTCTTGAATTTTCTTGCTAAAGAATAAGTCTGAGGCTGGGTCTGTCATTATATCATTTATTAATGAGATAAAAAAAATTCTGCTACTACCAAGTATTTGTGTTCTCTTAAAGTTTTGCATTTTACAGCTATCCGAGTTTCTCAGGTCACTTGGTATTGTACACAAGACCTCGTGTTCATATACATCTCAACAGAACGATGTTGTCGAGCGTAAACATCGTCATTTACTCGATGTGACCAAAACCCTTCTAATTCAAGGTCATGCTCCTCACTCTTATTGGCGTGATACAGTTCTCACTGCATGTTACTTTGTGAATCCCATGCCATCTTCTATTTTGGGAGAAAAGGTTCCTTTCTCGATTGTGTTTCCCGAGAAAGATCCGTTCTCCCTTACACCTTGTGTGTTTGGATCTGTGGCCTTTGTTCACAACCTTTCGTCTGGTCATGACAAGCTCCTGCACCTGCTCTACCACTTTCATCACCTCCACCACCACCAGTACCTACACCATCCCTTGGACTTCCACACACCTTAACTAAATTTTTGTCATGTGTGTTTACTCGCAGGCCTCGTTCAGTTCCCCTTACTCGCAGGTCTTCCCCATTATGCAGCACGCCTCATGTATGTAACGAGCACATTGTTTCTATTCATGACACTATTGAGTTGTCTACGCAGCAGGATTCCTTACAGGATGAGCAGGTACTCTCTCAAGAGGGTAACTTACAAGTTTAGGAGATGTCAGATGATCTCGATGTGCCAATTGCTCTACAAAAGCAAAGACATACTTGTGCTTCATGTCCTCTTGCATTCCAAGTTTCTTTGAGCAAACTTTCACAGGATTTCAGGAGATTTACCATGGCTCTGTCAGCTATGGAGATACCACGGACGTAGCAGGAGGCCATCCAGGACCGTCAGTAGCATCTTGCCATGGAGGAGGAGATGGTTGCACTACAATCACGTAGCACTTGGAGCCTTGTTTCAACTCCTCTCGACACATCTGTTGTTAAGTGTAAGTAGGTGTTCACGGTGAAGCACCGAGACAGTGTATATTGCTACAAGACAAGACTTGTGGAACATGGGTTCACTCAGACATATGGGGTGGACTATCAGATTCCTTCTCTCCAGTGGCCAGACATTCTATCAGCGGTAGTGACACGGGATTAGCCTCTCTATCAGCTTGATGTGAAAAATGATTTTCTCTATGGTGACCTACAAGAGGAGGTTTACATGCAGCAACCACCTGGATTCGCTGCTGAGAGAGAGTATCAGAAGGTGAGCACGCTTCACAAGGCCATCTATGGCCTTAAACAGAGTCCAAGAGCATGGTTCCATAAGCTCTTGAATTTGATAGAGCAACATGGGTTTGTGAGATCGATTGTCGACCATTCATTGTTTATTTAAAGGACTCAGAAAGGTACAATTGTCATACTTGTTTATGTTGACGATATCACTGTTACATGAGGATGATGAGCAGGGCATCCACACTGCTAAGGATTTTCTAAGTCAGCAGTTTGTGACCAAAGACCTTGGTAGTTTACGCTACTTCCTTAGACTGGAGTTAGCAAAGAACTACGAGGTCTTGTGATAACCAGAGGAAGTGTGTTGCAAATCTTCTCTCTGAGACAGGCATGGCAGATTGCAAGCATGTCACTACTCCTATGGATACGAGCATGAAGCTCTATGATGATGACACCGAAGAGGTCGACATGAGGAGGTACATGGAGCTTGTTGGGAGGCTTCTTTATGTGACTATCACCAGGCCAGATATATAATTTACAGTGAGCAAAGTGAGTCAATTTATGTAGCAACCTAGACATGTGCATATGGATGCAGTCAATATGATTCTGAGGTATTTGAAGGCCTCACCTGATACCAGCCTTCTATTTAGCAGAGGTACATACTTTGTAGTTACGACATGTGCATATGCAGATTATGTGGGATGTCCCAAGGATAGGAAGTCTACTTCCGGCTTCACAGTGTTCATAAGAAGTTCCTTGATGTCATGGAAGAGCAAAAAGCAGACTGTGGTTACCAGATCTAGTGTAGAATAAAAATACATGGTCATGGCGTAAGCTAGTACAGAGATGATGTGAGTCAGATATGTTCTTACTGACCTAACTGTTGAGGTATCTCTTCCCAATCACCTCCAATGTGACAACTAGGCTGCTCTTTTCATTGCAAACAGCCCAGCCTTACATGAGAGGACCAAGCACATTGAGGTGGACTGTCACTACACTCGTGACATGATACATAAGGATCTCATATCCACTACTCATGTCAGTTCTAGAGACCAGACAACATAAGTGCTTACCAAGGCCCTATCCAGAGGACCTTATTAGAGATGTTGCTCCAAGCTGAGCCTGATAGATATCTATGCTCTAGCTTGACGGAGAGTGTTGAGATAATAGTTATCTTTAATGTATTTTATGTATTATTTATTTCATATGTCTTCTTTATGTAATTTTCCCAACAGGTCACTCTCCTATATAAGAGAACCATACGGCTTCATGAATAAATAATTCATTATTTTCTCTCCACTATCTTATTGGGCCAAGTGAAGCTGTCATACTTCTTTGATATGCAAGTGGTGGAGCAACTGTATATCGTCATGTGGATGAACACAAAAGCTTCTCTAGATTAAGCGTCATCTAAATCAATAAAACCTTATATCACATATATACTACTATGTGGACCATGGCTTCAAATTTCAGCGAAATTCAGTCGGATTTCTGTCGAATATCGATATCCAATAGAAATTGAAATTCGATCGAAATGGTCGAACTGACCGAAATATGGGGGTCCTAGTACAAAAAATGACCGAAATGACTGAAATTTCGATCGAAATTCGACCGAAATTCCGTTTCAGTCGGTCACTGAAATGGTGACCGAAGCCGACATTTAGGGCATTGATGTGAACTCAAAGCTAGCCCGAATCATGGTAAGGTAATATGTAAATGCTGAAGCAAATACATCGTATCAGCCCAAATGGTGATACTTCTTTAATATATGCAAGTGCTGGAGCAAATTCATAACATCTTGCGGATGAAAGCAAAACAAGCTTCTAGATGATAAACGTTTTAGCGTACCAGAAAGCCTCTTGGCAATCTTTTGTGATTGCAGAACCCAATGGCTGCAGAGCTCCTTCACCTCGTTTGGTTGGATAACTTCTGCTCATGGCCTCAAATTTCAGCGAAATTCGGTCGAATTTCTGTCGAATATCGATATCCAATCGAAATCGAAATTCGACCGAAATGACCGAAATGGCCGAAATATGGGGGTCCTAGTACAAAAAATGACCGAAATGATCGAAATTTCGATCGAAATTCCACCGAAATTCCATCGAAATTCTATTTTGGTCGATACCGAAATGGTGACCGAAACCGACATTTAAGGCCTTGCTTCTGCTAGAAGTGGTCTTAACAATAAAAAGAATAACAGTAAGAAAAGTTTTGGACCAAACTAGCAGGAGAAATTCCGCTAGTGTTAGTAAAATTACCTGAGAGTGACTTTTGAAGACTCCAGCCCTGTAGAGGCGCTAATGACTATAGATGTCTTCTGCTTACTAACCTGCTAAGTGAAAAAAATGGTGAAGTAAAATAAGAGGTGCAAATGGCTTGTTTTATTTCACAATATTTGCATCCATAAGAGTAAATCATGAAAGTAAAACTGCACTTGTGTTCCTCCATCGTATTAGAAGAATAAAAGAGAACATAAAACATATATAGGTGAAAAGAATGTTTTACTTCCGTGCATGATTAAGTCATCTTCCTCTAACTTAACTACTACGAAGTTTTCTACTACATCATCGAACTAACCAAAGAAGAAAACTAGAAGGTAAAACAACTTCAACAAGAGTATGCATACAAATCATCCAGTGCACATCTCAGTGTCACCACCCGAAAGACTCACCCAATGTGGAATTATCATTGTAGATGTCACATATTTTCTATTTCTAACATGTTTCTATGTTAGCTATTTTTATTTTTAACCCTTCTATATTTAGGAATCTTGTTGATGACTATTGATATACCTTGAATCCTAACCATCTGATCCATGTTGAAGAACCGCCGTATGCACCCTTTCTTCTCATACCCCAACAAAACAGGGGTCTCACTGGTTAGTGTTAGAGTATGTGTCACTTATCATGTAGATGGGTAAATGGATCCTTCCAAGATCCATTTACCACATCCAATGTTTAGTTCCACATCTACCAGTGGTGGGACTTGGAGGGTCTGTGGAGGCTATATAAGAAGATCCAGACCTCTTGTATCCAGTGAGAAAGTGCAATGCATACATCAGCTCTTTGAGGTGTTCTCCCATGATTTCCTCGCGTTCTTAGGGAGTAGGGTTCCACGTTAAATCACATGTTCTATAATGTTTTATTCTTTATTTCTCTGATATACTTCCGCAATATATTTTCTAACATGGTATCAAACCGAGTTCGATTTATTGTTGAAGATTTATGTTCTATGTTCTTCTCAAGATTCGATTCAATCATTGTTATTTCATGAAGATCATGTTTTTTGTTCAAGTTCAAGATCATGTTCTAGGGTTTCCTTTGAAACCCGAATTCTAAGATGCTTTTAAGGATTCAAACCCTAATTCTATGGGGTTTCATGTTCTGATGATCCACACCATCAGTCGCAACCATCAGGTTGTGTCGCCTTCAACCAATCATACCAGGCGGTACACACCAAGCACTGCATCCCCTTGTATGAAGGGATGGCGAAGCATCCTTCCTTTAGGTCGACACCCCTCTCTCCAAGCTGCGGCATCCAGCCCTAAGTCGACAACCCCACGCATACGCTGCACCTTCTCCTACTTGGAAGCAGAGGCCGCGACATCCCTAGCAGCCCGCTCTGCCATTGCGTCTTATCCCAAGGCGGAGACTCCATCATACCGTTGATCCCCACTTTCCCTTCAGCAGTGCCGCCTCCACGCGAAACCCACCGTCGCACAAGCTCTAGGTAGTGGTTCGCCCTTCTGCGAATTGCACCTCGCCTCCAGGCAGAGGCCCTCCAGGCGGTTGCACCCTCCTGCTTCCCAAGATGCGTCGTCTCCCCCATTTGCTCTGATCGGCATCTTCCTTCTCCTCTGCGAAGACTCTAGACGGTGCCTTCCCCTCCAGGCGGCAACCCCACCTGCCTCTTAATAAATGTTCATAATGAGATAATTCTTAACAAATGTTCATCATGTTCCAGATATGTCGAAGAACCTAATATCCATCGATAACCTAGACGAGAAAGGGAATGAATATGCTGCAAAAGGCAGACAATTGCCAAAGGACATTTTGTTATCTCACATTCGGAAATCTGTATGCATTGCAGGAATATATTGTTACAGGTGTCGCAACCCTTGTCATTTCAGGGGCACATCACACCAAGTTGTGGCATCTTAGATTGGGACATCTAAGTGAGACAAACATCAATACCCTTGTCAAAAGAGGACTACTTGACAATTAGGACAAGGACAAGTTAGACTTCTATGAGCATTGTATTATTGGGAAACAAAGACCAAAGAGTTGTAATACTGTTGTGTTTCAGAACAAGGACATTCTTGATTATTTTCATTGTGATCTATGGGATAATCTCATTTTCCCTCCAATTGTGGTGCACAATACATGATGACCTTCATTGATGATTATTCCAGAAATGCCTAGATTTATGCCATTAAATCTAAAGAGGAAGTCTTCACACAGTGCAAGAAGAGGAAGGCATTATTAGAGAAGCATATTAAGAAAAAGGTCAAGAGGGTGTAGACAAACAATAACTTAGATTTTTTCTATAGAATTCAATGAATTTTGTAAAATATGAAGGCGTTACTAGACACCATTCATTCACACATACACCAACACAGAATGGAGTTACAGAGCACGTGAATACAACCATGCTAAAGAGAGATAGATACATGTTGTTGAATGCAGGACTAATAAAGGATTTTTGGGCTGAAATAGTTATCACTGCAGCATTCCCTGTGAACCAATATCCTTCAGCAATTCTGAACAACCTTACATTAGAAGAGGTACTGTCTAGACATCTCTCTAATTATTTTGATTTGAAAATGTTGGGTTGTCTTCCATATTCACATATTAACCAAAAAAAGTTGGTACGTTAATCGGTTGAAAGCATATTTCTTGAGTATGCATGTGGGGTAAAGGGATATGAATTGTGATGATGTTGTTGGAGTATATGTGTCACTTGTGTAGATGGGTAATTGAATCCCTCCAGTGTCCAATTACCACATCTAGTGGTTTAGTCCCACATCTACTATACGTGGGACTTGAGGTTCAGTGGGGGTTATATAAGAAGCTCCAGATCCATTGAATTAGATGAGAGAAAGTTCAATGAACACATCAGTCTTTTGAGACATTCTCCCATGGTTTTATCCCGCTCATTAGAGAGTAGGTTTCCACGTAAAAATCATGTTGTTCTTCCTTGTTTATTATTTATCTCGGATATTATGCTTCCGCATTCTTTATTTTCTAACATAGTATCAGAGAGAGGTTTCAATTCTCGAGGAATTATTTTCATGATTTCATCAATATCCGATTCTTGTTGGAGTTGATTATGAAGATTCAAGGTTATGAAGTTTTATGTTTATAATATGTTCAAGTATGAGATCTAGGTTTTTTAGAACATTGATTAGCGTAGATATTCAAATCGCCATCAACGCTAAATTCTAGGGTTTCTCTTTGAAATCCTAATCTTTCAGACCATATTCATCTCCAAGCAGCAAACAGCAGGCGGTGCATCCATGTTGCACATCTCCGAGCAGCAAGTCCCTGTCGTGTATCCCTCTCGCCCATGTGTTTTTCTCAGACCTCCAACCGCATGTGTTCCAGGTTGCTGCTGTATAAAAAAGGGGGTTTCGTTCACCTCAGGGATTTCAAAGGCACGGGCGGAGATCTTGCAACTCCTCCCAGCGATTTTAAAGGCCCACGCAGTGGGCTGTTGCTGTAGACGAGCCACCCAACGCGTATCAGCATATGGTTCTCTGCTTCCCTCACGCCCCTACCCCACGACCCCTACCTCCCTGATCGCCCTCCTCCGCAACATTCGCACAAACGACCTGGCGGCACCCCTACAAAATCCCCGACCTAGAGGCACCCCTGTTGCATCGCCAACCGCACAAGCAATCCACCTCTTCCTCTTTCGTCGGTGAATCCCCAAGCGGCGGCGACGACTACCCGCAGAACATCCAGGCAGCGACTCGGGCATCTCCACGCAATGCCATCCATCTCTGACTGAGCCTCGTGCAGGAGGCGCATCCACTAACACGATCATCGTGCGGTGCAACACCTTATCCCTAGCCCCAAGATATGCATCCCTCTCGCAGTGGTGGGGTCTTCCTCAACTTTCCAACAACAGTTGAGGAGAGGGTTCCCAATTAGGGAACCCTAAACAGGGGTGGGCCCAAGTGGGTCGATGTTAAAAAATATATGAAAGAAAAAAAGAGAGATGTCAGTCGTTAAAAAAAAGGATAATGGACAATTATTAACAAATGTCCATCATGTTCCAGATATGACGAAGAACCTAATATCCATCGATAACCTAAATGAGAAAGGGTGCGAATATGCTGCAAAAGGTAGACAATTGCCAAAGGACAATTTGTTATCTCACATTCGGAAATCCGTATGCCTTGCAGGAAGATATTGTTACAGGTGCCGCAACCCTTGTCATTTTAGGGACAGATCACACCAAGTTGTGGCATCTTAGATTGGGACATCTAAGTGAGACAAGCATCAGTACCCTCGTCAAAAGAGGATTACTTGATAGTTAGGACATGGATAACTTAGACTTCTGTGAGCCAAGGAAGGAAATATCGATATCGATATCGTTTCGATACAATGTCGATACCGATATATCGGCGATATATCGACGCATATCGCCGAAACCCGGTATCCATTAGTCATTTTCTCCTGTCGATACCCGATATCGTCCATATCGGCGATATATCGGTGACCTGTCGATACCGATATATCGCCGATATATCGACGATATATCGCGATATGGTGATCCCTGCTGTGAGCATTGTGTTCTTGGGAAACAAACACCGAAGAGTTGTAATACTGTTGAACACAGAACAAGGACATTCTTGATTATTTTCATTGTGATCTATGGGATAATCTCATGTTTCCTTCAAATGTAGTGCACAATACATGATGACCTTCACTGAAATTCCAGAAATTCCTAGATTTATGCCATTAAATCTAAAGAGGAAGTCATCACACACTGCAAGAAGAGGAAGGCATTATTAGAGAAGCATACTAAGAAAAAGGTCAAGAGGGTGCAGACAAACAATAACTTAGAATTTTTCTATAGAATTCAATGAATTTTGTAAAATATGAAGGCGTTGCTGGACAACATTCATTCACACATACTCTTTCATCGGTGAATCCCCAAGCGATGGCGACGACTCCCCGCAAAACATCCAAATGGTGGCTCGGTCATCTCCACGCAATGCCATCCATCTCTGACTGAGCCTCGTGCAGGAGGCGCATCCACCAACACGATCATTGTGTGGTGCAACACCTTATCCCTAGCCTCAGGATATGCATCCCTCTCGCAGTGGTGGGATTTTCCCCAACTTTCCAACAATATTTGAGGAGAGGGTTCCCAATCGAGAAACCCTAAATAGGGGTGGGCCCAATTGGGCCGATGTTAAAAAATATGTGAAAGGAAAAAATAGAGAGAGATGTCAGTCGTTAAAAAAAAGGGAGAAGAGAGGCCTGATTCAAAAAATGTAGGATCCACAACTTTTTTAAGCCCAATTGGGATGAATTGGCTTTTAGGCCCACAATGGGTTGTAGATTAAAAAAGGTGCATAAAAAAACCGTACGCGGGAAATAAAGAAGAGACAACTATTAAAGAAAGAAAGAACTAGCTAAGAAAGGAAGAAAGAAAATCCGAAAAAATGATTTATTGGTTTTTTGTTTTTCCCCATCTTTCATGTCTTTTCCCAACTTTATTGATGTCATTATGTTCCGACAAGTATGGAAGAAAAGGAGAGTATTGTGCAGAGTTCTATAGGCTAGATTTTCATATTCCAAGCCATCCAGATTTCAGACTCTAGAGAGATTTTTTCAGTTTCAAACTCGACGTTCATATTGGTTCTGAGTTTGCATTTTAATGCACACATGTTTTCCATCAGTTGTGTGATCCCCAACTTTGTTTTTGGTTTCAAAGTTTTCACGTGATCCATGGGACTCGAGAGTAGAGATCTCATTCTCTATACCATTATGGGCTAAGGTTTTCATGAGATTTTATAGGGACTCTAGAGTAGAGATCCCATTCTCTAAGCCAATATGGGAGAGACCCAGTTCTCGGACGAGGAGACTTTTCAGACTCCATTCTCCAACGACCGTGGACTCCGATGAGGATATTTTCAAAGATGGAGCAGTTGCCCACATGATTCACAGTCATGTACACGTGGAGAGCCAGAGTAATCCTGCGAGGAGACTCATTCAATTTCACTGACTTTGACAGGCGCAGTACAGAACACGTATTCTCCGACGAGGAGACCCAGTTAGACATACACTCCAGCTCATTTATTCCTCCTCACCTACACGACATGAGAAGCAACATCCTCGACAGCAACTGACAGTTGTGTATGCGTTGGGTTTATATTGTACGTAGTGTCTTATATTGTGAATTTGAAATTTCTTTCTGTTTGTCCAAGTTGAGCATTGCATGCTCCAACTTGAGGGGTATTTTTTGAGCGTATGCGTCACGAGTGTAAATGGGTAATCGGATCCCTCTAGGATTCAATTACCGCATCCAGTGGTTTAGTCACACATCTACTATCCGTGGGACTTGGAGGGTTAGTGGGGGCTATATAAGAAGCCCCAGACCCATTGTATTAGATGATAGAAAGCTTAATGAACACATCAGCCCTTTGTGGCGTTCTCTCGTGTCTTCATCCTGCTCCTTAGGGTAGTTTCCATGTAAAAATCACGGTGTTCTTCCTTGTTTATTATTTATCTCTGATATTACGCTTCCACATTCTCGTTTTCTAATAGATGTCTTAGCTAATGAGTTTGTAGATGCAGATGTGAGAACGTACAAGCAGGTTGGGGTTGTCCTAGTCCAGCCACATCCTGAAAAGTGATGTTATCTATTATCCCAATGCATATTTAGATGCAGATGTGAATACGAGAAAGTAGGTAGAGGTTGGGGTTAACCAAGTCCATCCACATCATAGTCACTTATCTGAATCAGAAGAAGAAAAAAGTACATCTTGTGACGACGAGGAGTGCATTGCAAATAGACGAGGATAGAGGTTGATAAAGTCACATTCCATATATTTCCATATATGCATATTCAACATTTGCATATGCACTATCCATTGTAGAGGAAACACGTGATGCAAGAGACTCGAACAATATTTTTGAAGTTGTTTCATCATAATACTCCACAATTTGATTTGCACTGATGAATGAGGAGATAGAATCTCCTCGTAAAATCAAATGTGGGATTCTGATCCTCCACTAGGTGGACAAAAAGTGATTGGCTACAAATGGATTTATAAAAAGAAAGAAGTTATCCCTGGAGTTGTTGATGCAAGATACAAGGCAAGACTAGTTGTCAAAGTCTTTAGCTAGGTAGAGGGTATTGACTACAATGATATCTTCTCACTTGTGATAAAGCACACATTCATATCCTGTGGAGAGAAATGAAATTCATATTCTAAATGAGGCCCAAGGGCTCTCTTATATAGGAGAGAAGCCATGGGTTAATTACATAAGAGGTACATCAAGAAAATATAAAACACAAATGACACCGTGAGATACAATTATCTCAATACTCCCCATCAAGCTGGAGAATATATCTATCATGCTCAGCTTAGAGCAACACCTCTGAAAGGGACCTCTAGCTAGGGCCTTGTTGATGATATCTGCAGTCTGATCTCCAATGGAAACATGGTAGGTGGATATGAGACCTTTCTGGATCATGTCTCTAGTGTAATGACAATCCACCTCTATATGTTTCGTCCGTTCATAAAAAGCAGGATTATTGGCAATAAATAGAGATGCTTTATTATCACATAAAGGCTTCTTAGGAAGAGAAACCTCACAAATAAGGTCAGTCAACACAGATCTAACCCACATCATTTCTGCACTTCCCTGTGCCATGGCCATGTATTCAGATTCTGCACTTGATCTAGCCATCATTGTCTGCTTCTTGCTTTTTCATGAAACAAGTGAGCTGCCGACAAAAATAGCAAAGCCAGAAGTAGACTTTCTGTCTCTGAGACAACCTGCATAATTTGCATTTGCACACACAGTCACCTCAAGTGTTGTATCCCTACTAAATATAAGATCTGAACCAGGTGAGGTCTTCAAATATCTCACGATCATATGGACAGCATCCATATGCACCTTCCTGGGCTACTTCACGAACTAACTAACTTTGCTCGCTGCAAAAGCTATATCCGGCCTGGTGATGATGGCATACAAGAGCTTCTCAACAAGCTCTCTATATCTCCTCATGTCTACCTCCTCAGTGTTATCATCATATAATCTCATACTTGGATCCATAGGGGTAGTAGCAGGTTTGCACCTTGTCATACTTGTCTCATAAAGAAGATCCATCACAAACTTCCTTTGAGTCATCACAAGACCACGCTGGTTCCTCGAACTCCAATCCAAGGAAGTATCGAAGATTGCCAAGGTCCTTAGTTACAAACTGTTAACTTAAGAACTCCTTGGCATCCTGAATACCCTGCTCATCATCCCCTGTAACAATTGTATCATCCACATAAACAAGAACAGCAACAGTACTTCTATGTGTCCTCTGAACAAAAAGTGAGTGATCTGCAGTAGGCCACACAAACCCCTGTTGCTATGTCAACTTCGATAGCTTTTGGTACCAAGCTCTCGGACTCTTCTTCAGGCCATAAATCGCCTTATGAATCATGCATACCTTCCGGGACTCCCCCTTAGTAGTAAACCATGATGGTTGCTGCATATATACTTCCTCCTGTAGGTCCCCATATAGAAATGCATTCTTCACATCAAGCTGGTAAAGATGCTAGTTCCGTGAAACAGCAACGGATAGAAGAATGCATAGTATCGAGTGTCTGGCCACTGGAGAGAAGGTATCCTGATAGTCCACCCCATAGGTTTGGGTGAACCTACGGGCCACAAGTCTGGACTTGTAGCGGTCCACACCGCCATCTGCCCTCTGTTTTACCGTAAATATCCATTTGTAGCTCACAAAAGAAGCATCTGACAGAGCAGATACAATGCTCCAGGTACCACGCGACCGCAGAGCTGTCATCTCCTCTTCCATAGCAAGTCTCCACCTATTGTCCAGTAGCGCCTCCTGATATGTACGTGGGGTAGTAACAGCAGCGAGTCCCACTACAAACTTCTTATATTCCTCTGAAAGATGATCCAAGGAAACATGCGCTGCAAGAGGATACGTGACACATTGTCGACGGGGCTTCCTTAGGGCAATAGGTATCTCCAAGTCATCAGCTTCGTTGTCCTCTGGAATCAATTCTTCTTGTGTATCATTCAAAGCTCCAGTGCCATCAGTACAAATAATGTGTTCAAGACTACCTGAGGCGTGGTGGATTATGTGGACGGTGCATGAGCAGAGGGGCGAGTAGAAGACCTGCGAGAGTAAATATGGGGTAAAAAGTTGAACTGGGTAGACAGAGGTAGAGGTGGTGGAGACTGAGGTGCAGCTTGGGGGGCATATGAAGGAGAAGACGGAGGTGGAGGAACCACAACATCCTCTCCAGAACTAGAATTAGACAACTTGTCACCTGTAGGAGAAAAATACATAACAGATTAAAAAATGTGACGTCTGCACTCATATAATATTTTCGTCCTACATGATCAAAACATCTATACCCTTTTTGGGTACGAGAATAACCGACAAAAACATATTTGACAGCTCTAGTTGATAGCTTGTCACGGCCATAAGTGAAGTTGTGGACAAAGGCCACAGATCCAAATACTTTGGGAGTAAGAGAGAATAGTTCCTTCTCGAGAAATGCAATCAAGAAGGGAACTTTCTCCCCAAGAATAGTGGATGGCATGCTTCATCAAGTAGCAGAGGTGAGAACCGCAACCTCCCAGAAAGAATGAGGGGTACGACTCTGAATCAACAAAGTCCTCGTGACATCAAGAACGTGACATCTATCTCCTGAGGGACAACTATTGACTTGTAACTTGCTCATCATATTCATCTTCACATAATCAGGCACTTACAACCTCGTTGAAATTGTGACTTTACAAAATTCTCAATTTTTGCTTCTATTTATAGTTGGTTTGATTTATTAATCTGATATCTCAGTCCTAGTTTTATAACATGCATGTGATGTAGACAAGCAATAGCAATGTAACAAGGCCATAAGACCAGGTATGTGTATATAATTATCCTAGTTGGGAACCACATGACTAATCTTTCTACCTCCAGAACTTAGTTTCCAGCAATCTCTTCAGATATTTTCATTCCTAACAATTTAGAGGGGAAAGAAGGAATGAAAAGAGCGCATGCATATATGCAATAAGGGAGATGATTGTACCTAAAATATTTGCTCCAAACTTGGAGAAGAACAAAAAAAAGTTTTGAATTGTGCAAGAACATGATTGGCAGCAAGAAAATGGGGGGGGGGGGGGGGGGGGGGGGGATTGTACCTATTAGATCCATAATTTGTATAAGATCTTGCATGCAATGTCTGAGATTTGGAGAAGAATAGCAGCTACTCCCCCGTGGCTGGAGTTTGGCAGCAACAATTGCCAATCAAAGCATCAGAGAGCTGCTGCATGAAAGAAAAGATGTTCTCCAGCAGAATGGAATGGAGGAGGAAAAGGGGTTTCTCCTTCGGATTGGGGAAAAGAAAAAGGAGACATGAATTACGGCTGGCATTGTCTTAAATAGGAAAGAGAAGGAGGGGAATTGGGGGGAAGGTTCTTGGAACCTTCCTCATTGTCTTTTTTATTTGCTGATGTCATTAATAGATTATTCAATATTATTTTTTTATTTTTTTATTTTTTGTTGGTTTATTACAAATAGTAGCAGACCGATTCTGGAATTTAAATTTTTGTTTTATTTTTTCAAATCAATTTTCTTAAGTTCACCGCAATCACATTTCGAGTCTTCGTTTTCGAAGCACAATATCTCAATTTAATCTCTCTGAACGACGATCAAAATGAGTATACTATTGATATACTTTTGATCAGGTTTGGGTGCCCGAGATTTTTGAGATATAATTTTGGTTTGGGTTTAAATTTTGCGATTAAAAATGTTAAACGATCTCTGATTGACGAACGGCCAATTCCGTTGGTCTTGTTTTGTCGAATCAGATTTTATGACAATCTCAGTTCGTTTCACGATTTCCGAATTTGCATCGTGGCTTTTCCGCGACACGCATTGTGATGCGATCGTTTTTTTATTGATTTCACCCGAATGACTTTTGATTTACGATTAATTGGTCGATTTAGGTTATTTAATATTGACTGATAACTTTATTGAGTTATACAAACCCTAATCGGGTCAGGTTCAGGTTTGTGTGAATCCGGATGTTACGACATTTCCGCTCATTTTTTCATAGCATCATACGTATGACTGACAAAGACGAATTTGTCAACATGTCTGTCATTATAAGTAACAAACGTTGCTCTCCTACAAGAACTTGATGGCACACTTGTTCAATGGATTCAATATTTTCAGAGTAAAGCAATTAACTTCTAACATTTTTAAATGCATGATTTAAACCATTAAGAAAAGTATATATCTTTGATTTTTGTGTAGTAATTTAGTGATGTTATGGACTAACGGAGTTGGATCTTATGTTTTAGACTTAATGAACATGATTTCATGATGATTTTTATTAACAAAAGGTGTGTAATAAATTAAGTCCAAAAATAAAAAAAATAGATCTACAATTTAATGAGATTTTTGTTCATGTAATTTGGGGCTTTTGATTTTTGTGTAGTAATTAAGTAATGCTATGGGTGAATGGAGTTGGATCTCATGTTTTAGATTGGGAAGGCCCTGCGGAACCACTTTCTACGCGCTTTGAGATGAAGGAACAATGAGGGTTGGGGGTGGACGGGTAGTGGCACGCGTGCTTTGACCGGTGAACAGGTTGCTTCTCTTATTGCACCGTTCTCTGAGGATGAGGCCAAAAGGGCAGTCTGGGGCCTAAATGTCGATGGCGCCCCGGGTCTGGACGGATTCCAGGTGCTTTTTTACAGGAAATTTTGGGATACGGTCAAGGATGAAGTCCTCCAAACGGTAAATGAATTTAGATAAGGTAATAGAGGCTTCGAGAGGATTAATAGGGCCATACTTTTCCTTCTCCCTAAAAAGGAGACACCTCCGTCTGTCGACGACTTCAGGCCGATCGCGCTCTCCAATGCCATTTGTCTGATTGTGGCCAAGATCCTTGCTAACAGACTGAAGTTGGTGATGGATTATGTAGTGTTACCTAGGCAATCTGCGTTCACCCTGGGAAGACAGTTTGTTGATGGTTTAGTGATGGCGTCCGAGATCTGCTTGGAATGGAAACGGTCGAAGAAGGGTTCATTATGGAAAATTGACTACGCAAAGGCCTATGACTGCGTTGATTGGAGATTTCTTTGGACGTCCCTTTAGAGGAGGGGCTTCCCTGACCTATGGATTGACTAGATGAAACGCTACGTGGCCACGTCTTCCTTTTCGGTCCTGATCAACAGGAAGCCGGAGGGTGGCTACGTCCAACCCCAACGTGGTGTACGTCAAGGCTGCCTGCTGGCGCCTATGCTGTTTGTACTTGTTGCGGATGCTTAGGCTGTTCTATTGGAGCGGACGGTTGAGATTGTCTGGTGTGAAGACTTTCAGGTGGAGAACATCTTTATTCCGATTCTACAATATACGGACGACACACTTCTATTCCTTGGAGGCTCTCCGGAGCAGAACACTAATACAGCACAGATCGTGCAGATATTTAGCAGTATCTCTGGGCTTTAGATTAATAAGAATAAGTCGACGGTGGTGCCCTTCCATTTAGGGGAGGACGAACGTTTTGAGATGGAGGATGTGACTGGTTGTCGGTCGGGTGAGTTTCCCACCACCTACCTCAGCCTTCCCTTGGTTGCAGAAAAAATAAAGAAGTTGGACTGGGATGGGGTGATCGATAAGATTGAACAAAGGCTCACTGGATGGAAGGCGTCTACGCTATCGAAGGGGGGGAAGCTCGTTCTGTCTCGTCATGTCCTTGCGGTGATCCCGATCTTCTTCCTCTCGACCCGTCTCATGCCGGTTGGGGTTCGGAAGAAGGTGGAGGCTCTGATGAGGTGATTCTTTTGGTCGAGTGGGAATCAACAGAGGTCTGAGTTGCACCTTGTGAGTTGGGATGAGATCACCAGGGAGCGGGATGAAGGGGGCCTTGGGGTGCGGGACATTGAGTACATGAACAACGTCTTGCTCGCTAAATGGGCGGTGCGCGTCTGGGGGCAGTCGAATGGCCTTGCGGTCTCTCTGCTCAAAAAATTGTACGCGATCAAGGGAGAGCTTGTGGCGGGCACGACAAGATATCAATCTGCGCTATGGGCGGGAATACGCGAGGTATTGTCGTTGTTAGCACAGAAGATGCACCCGTGTGTTGGGGATGGAACTGTTTTTCGATCCTGGCTTGACAACTGATCAGATGATGGCCCTTGAAGGTTAGATATCCACGTCTTTTTGCTTTGGCATCGGAGAAGGATTGCTCGCTTGTGCAAGTGGCGGATGCGGGAAATTGGTCGCGTTTCTGCAGCGATTTGTCTGACCAGCGCTCGGAGGATTTCATCAGGATGGTTGGGGAAATTCCGAACCCGGTTTCCTTCTCGTGGGAGCGCGATCATTTCTTGTGGGGTAGATCTGATTTGTCGGTGAAGAAGCTGTATAAAGAGATACGCGCTGACTTGGATAATAGGGACATGACGTTGCTGCAAGACCTAAAAATTGTGTGGGCGACTAACATTCCTAACCGCATCAAGTTCTTTTTGTGGTGCTTCAGAAGAGGTCGATTGATCGATAAGGCGAGGAGGAGCCGCCTGCTTCACCTGGACAATGTATCCTGTGACAGATGCCTTGGCGAGGTAGAGGATTCTGATCACCTATTCTTCACGTGCCCGTCTTCGGCTCAGGTGTGGAGTAGGACTGGGTGCAACTGGGTCGCGACGGGAGGATCGACGGAGTTTTGGACCTCCATTAGGGATGTGGGAGGCAACTTAAGCTGATTGCACGAGGCCTTTCTTGTTTTATGGTGCATTCGGCTTGCAAGAAACAAGGTTATCTTCAGAAATCAAACGCCCCGCTATGAAAATGTAATCTGTCATGTAAACTCCTTATATCACCTTTGGCTATCACGGTAATGTACTTTAACCTTTACTAAATGAATCGCATCGAGTGGAGAATCCCGCTTTTGGGATATCACCCATTTTTCATCAAAAAAAATGTTTTAGAGTTAGGAAACATGACTTCATGGTGATTTTTGTTAACAAAAGGTGTGTAATTAAATAAATCCGAAAATAAAAAAATATATGTATAATTTAATGAGAATTTTGTTCATGTAATTTGGGACTTTTGATTTTTGTGTAGTTATTAAGTGATGTTATAGATGAATAGAGTTGGATGTTGGATCTCAAGTTTTAGACTTAAGAAACATGATTTCATGGTGAATTTTGTTAACAAAATATTTGTAACTATATAAATCCGAAATAAAAAAATATATGTACAATTTAATGAGATTTTTTCATGTAATTTGGTGCTTTTGATTTTTTGTGTAGTTATTAAGTGATGTTATGAATGAGTGGAGTTGGATCTCATGTATTAGATTAGGAAACATGATTTCATGGTGATTTTTGTTAACAAAATGTGTGTAATTAAATAAATCCGAAAGTAAAAAAATAGATCTACAATTTAATGAGATTTTTGTTCATATAATTGGGGCTTTTGATTTTTGTGTAGTTACTAAGTGATGTTATGGATTAATGGAGTTGGATCTCATGTTTTAGACTTAGGAAACATGATTTCATGGTGATTTCTGATAACAAAAAGTGTGTAATTAAATAAACCTGAAAACAAAAAAAATAGATGTACAATTTAATAAGATTTTTGTTCATGTAATTTGGGGCTTTTGATTTTTGTGTAGTTATTAAGTGATGTTATGGGTGAATGGAGTTGGATCTCATGTTTTAGACTTAGGAAACATGATTTCATGGTGATTTTTGTTAACAAAAGGAGTGTAATTAAATAAATCCGAAAATAAAAAAATAGATCTACAATTTAATGAGAATTTTACCCTCATAAATTATGTATATGTGTTATTTAAGTGTATATTTGTAGTATTTCATGTTATAAGAACTTGAATGAAATTCATTTCCAATATTTATAAGTCAAGAATCAACATTGACATCGATATGACCGATATGTGTGATACTGATGTGTACGATATATAGTCTATAAATGTTCGAAATGTGTGATATAAGTGTGTATTTGTAAGTTATTTGTTGTTTTAATATCTTGGATAATCTTAATTTCTGAAAAAATGGGAAAATTTTGGCTCTTTTGAGCCATTTTCAACATTTCCACTCCGATATATCCCAATATTTCCTTTTACAGGCGGACCTAAACGATATCGATATCTAAAAGGCCTTCCTTGGTTACATATATAAGAAGTTGGTTAAATGGATCCTCACCCAAGATCCATTTATCCAAATACATGTAACAATACCATTATGTATTCACTATTTGCAAATGTGCAGTTTGAAGGAAAGCAATTTTGCAGCGTACCATAGCCTTATCTACTACGAAAGCATAATACATGGCGACAATCGAAGGAATAAAGGAAGCAATTTGGTTGAGAGAATTATTTGACGAGCTCAATCCAGGTCAGAAGATTGTTGTCATCCACTACGATAACCAGAGTGCCATATATTTGACAAAGGACCTGTTACACCTTAAAAGAACATAGCACCTTAATGTCCGCTACCGCTTCCTTATAGAAGCTGTTGAAATCTAGAATGTTAAAGTGAACTGATGAACATAGCAAGAAATAACGAAATAAAAACATGAACGCTTGGGATTTTACATGGAACCCTACTCCGAAAGGAGCAGGATGAAACTACGGGAGAAGACCTCAAAGGATCGGATATTTTATTGAACTTTCTCATTGAATACAGGTGGTGTGGGGCTCCTTATATAGCCCTACATACCCTACATACAGACCAAGGTCCAATCGCTCATCCATGTGGGACTAAGTAGGTGGTAATTGATTAATTGGATCTTAGAGATATCCAATTACCACTTTATTACATACCTCAATACTCCCCCTCAAGCTGGAGCTGAAAAAGCTGCAGCTTGTAACAAAAAGAAAAAGTATACACCGCATCTTCACACGACACATCACAAGAAGAACATATGTCAGCACATACAATCAAACTAGCTCCACTGACGTACACGTCATGCAGATCGAGGTGAAATGGGCTCACTTGATTAATCCGTTAATGATCACCTAAATTGCATCATGCCCTTTGGGGTGTTGCTACAGCCCCATGACCTGGATACTCAGCAATCCAATCCATGCATACAATCCCACATTCGAAGCATGAGAAGAAAGCCAGAAAGCATAGCATAAAAGATAGTAGAAAATACAATAAAGTTTTTCCATTAACATTCAAAAAGTAACCATGTCCACAAAAATGTTATTCATGTATTCACTGAAATGTTCATACATATACAAAATATAAAAAGAATTAATGGATCTGAGTCACCTGCATGCACAAATAGTGCTAGATCAAAGAACATCTATTCTCTCCAGGAACTGTAGATACTTGGCACGTGTATCAAATGCAAAGGCCAATATATGATTAGCCGAACTAATCATGTGTGTCAAAGTTCAGGGGAAAGTTTCAACCAAACCTTTGCTGATTCTGATTACTATGTATAAGCCCTTTAGTTGAGAAAGCATGTAGTTGTACCATGTTATCTTGCAACTTTTCCCCCATTCACCGTCACCCCTTTCAAATTTTCTTATGCAAGCATGAAACGTTTGGCATTCGCTTTTTAGCCCCTCTATAAGGACCTTTTCGCAAGAACTATAGACTTTTATTGCAGATATACCATCACACGCATGGTCGCATATCATTGACTTCCTGATCGAGTTGGAAGTTCTTATAGGGTTTTGATGCGATGTTTGATTTATGAACTTTTAACATTGAATTTATAGAACTTGGACTTGATTTTCTAAAGTTGGGCTAAGTCCATGTAGTTTTTATGAATGTTTGCTTTTATTTGCTCTTTATTTCTCTCTTTTTTTTACTCGATACACATTACATTTCACTTATGCACTCACTTTTGTTCACTCAGTGCGTCAATCGGAAACATACACACACACTTTTTCACTTTCACTTTACACAATGAGATAGCTAATGAGAGATTATATGGCACTAAACTACTATATGACTCGTGTATATGATGTTTGCCCCTAAGTCAACTCAGGCCATGTAGATGATTCAGACTACGAAAGCAATTTAACCCACTAAGTTGTCAAGATTGACTACAAGTTCCTTTCAATTACCATAGTAGGCACAAAACGAAACATATAATCATTCTGGCTAATTAAGGGTGTGCTAGCTGATACTTTTACCAAAATTGAAGAACCAAATAGTCTAGTAAATACCAGGGATTTGTTGAGCAGTGCAGCCATGCAAGGTAAAAATAAACAAATCAATCATTGCCATTCTCTATCATGCATAAAGATATTGCCATACCATCACCATCTTGACATTGCAGGTACTGGGAATATTCAATATATATAGGTGGCACCAATAGGCTTAGATAAGAAAATTTAACCTAAGTGTTAGGATGATGCAGATAGTCGCTATAAGATCCGACCGTTACTGTTAACAATGAAAGACAGATCGACCTTGGTATACATAAACTAGAGCGGAATAACAGCATGTATCAAGTTGGAAGAAAAACAAAAAAAATGCTTCTTTTTTTGCACAAATCATTTTCTTTTTTCTTTCTTACGCACGACTTTTTTTGTGCATACTCTCTTCAAAATTTTTGAAGCCGTTCAAATTTTTTCTCAGCTTTCATCTCTCTTCTTTTTTCATACGGCCCACTTGGGCCCAAACATACAGCTCCTCTCTCTCCATCTCTTTTCTTTAAATACAAACAGCATGGGCCTTAGGGTTCCCACTTGGGAACCCACTAAATCAAATCACCCCTATCGAGGCTCTTTCGAACTTGCCGCCCTAGAGCTCATCGCCGCCGCCTGAAGCCTGGAGGCCTGGAGCTCTCCGCTGCTTGAGGCTTCCAAAGAATGCCTGGAGTAGATCGCCTAGAATGGTTAAGGGGAGGTGCGGCGGTGCCACTGCTTGGGGAGGAGCCTCATCACCATCGTGGCCTCCATGCTTGGGAGTTGATGTCGCCTCCTTCATCACATGTGTGTAGAGGATGGGTTCCTTGAAGGGAAATGTTGGGAGAAAAATAAGAGTTGTTTATTTCTGAGAACCTTAGGCTGTCTTATATAGAGGAGAGGCATATGGGTAAATTACATAAGGTGGAAACATAGAAATAAAAATAAGAGAAAGATACATATAGAATGTAGAAATACATAAATATCTCTACATTCCCCCTCAAGATGGAGCATAGATATCAATCATGCTCAGCTTAGACGAACACTGCTGGAATGATCCTCTGAGTAATGGCTTGGTAAAGATATCTGTTGTTTGCTCTCCAGAACTAACATGAGAAGTAGAAATCAAGCCCTTCTGAATCATATCTCTGGTGTAATGACAATCTACCTCAATATGTTTTGTCCTCTCATGGAACGCAGGGTTGTTTACAATGAACAGAGCAGCCTGGTTATCACAATGTAACTCCATGGGTAGAGGAACCTATATATGCAAATCAGCTAATACTGCTCGAACCCACATCATTTCTGTACTTGCTTGCGCCATAGACATGTATTCAGATTCAGCACTAGATCTAACTACAACTGTTTATTTCTTGCTTTTCCAAGAAACAAGAGAACTGCCTACAAACATTGCAAATCCCGAAGTCGATTTTCTATCCTTAGGACAGCCTGCATAGTCTGCATCAGCATATGCGGATACAGAGAGAGTTTCTCCTTTCTTGAAAAATAGTCATACGCCTGGAGACGATTTTAGATATCTCAATATCATATATATAGCATCCACATGTACTTGTCGAGGATGCTCCATGAACTGACTCACTCGACTCACTGCAAAAACGATATCTGGTCTGGTGATTGTAACATAAAGGAGTTTTCCTACCATCTCTTTGTATCTTCTCTTATCGACTTCATCAGTATCATCATCATATAGCTTCATGCTAGGATCCATAGGAGTAGTAGAAGCTCGACACCCAATCATGCTCGTCTCTGCAAGCATGTCTGTAACATACTTTCTTTGGGTCATCACAAGACACCTGTGCATTTCTAGCAAATTCCAACCCTAAGAAATACCTTAGGGTACCTAGGTCCTTGGTCACAAATTGACTGTCCAGAAATTCTTTTACCATCTTGATTCCCTGCTCATAATCTCCTGTAACGACTATATCATCAACATAAACCATGATAGCAACTATACCTCTAGGTGTTCTCTGCACGAATAAAGAATGGTCTACATTTGACCTCTTGAACCCCTGTCGTTCAATTAGATCTGAAAGCTTTTGGAACCATGCCCTCGGACTCTGTTTAAGGCCATATATTGCTTTATGGAGTCTACAAACCTGTTGGCACTCCCCATCAGCAGCAAACCCTGGAGGTTGCTGCATATAGACCTCCTCCTGTATATCTCCACATACAAAAAAGTATTTTTAACATCAAGTTGGAATAAGGGCCAGTCACCTACCACAACAACTGAAATAAGAACACGCAAAGTGGAATGTCGAGCAACCGGAGAGAACGTGTCTGTGTAATCAACTACATACGTTTGCGTAAAACCACATGCCATCAACCTTGCTTTGTAACGATCAAGGCCCCCATCTGCATGGTGTTTAACAGTAAACACCCATTTGCAACTGCCAACAGATGCTCCAGGAGGAGGAGAAACCAGACTCCAGGTACCACGGGATTGCAAAGAAGCCATTTCTTCTTCCATAGCAAGACGCCATCTGCTATCTCACAATGCATCCTGGTAAGTATGTGGAATTTCCACGGTAGATAGAGCAACTGCAAATCTCTGAAAATCTCATGTAAGACGATGAAAGGAAACCTGAGAAGCAAGCGGGTAGGATGCACAAGTACGCCTCTGCTTCCTAATGGCAATAGGTACGTACAGGTCTCAGGAACCTCATCCTGCACTGATCCTTGTATAGAAACATCTCCAGACCCATCGTTAGAAATCATGTTATCAGAACAAACCTGGGGCATGCTAGATAACGGGCAATGACCATGAGCAGAAGAGGGCCGACGAGTATAGAATTTTGATAATGGTGGAACCACGGTCACAAGCATCTGTGTAGATGGAGGTGGTGGAGGTGGTGGTGGAGGTATGGCTGGTAAGGAGATAACTGACTCGTAGGAGGTGGCATGTAGATCTCAGTATCAGATTCAGAAGTAGTCATCCTGTCACTTGTAGGAGAGAAAAACATCACAGATTCAAAGAATGTGACATCGGCGCTAATAAAGTATTTCCCACGTAACGGATCAAAGGAACGATATCCCTGAGTCCTGGAGTACCCCACAAACACGCATTTGACAGCCCTGGGAGAGAGCTTGTCAAGACCCGGAGCCAACTGGTGGACAAACACAACAGAGCCAAACACACGGGGCGTAAGAGAGAACAACTCCTCAGGAAAGGCTACAGAGAAAGGAGTCTTCTCACCCAAGACAGACGAGGGCATGCGATTTACAAGATAACAAGCCGTGAGAACTGCATTACCCCAAAACAAATGTGGAGCACGACTCTGAATAAGTAGGGTCCGAGTGATATCCAGTAGATTACGATGGTTCCTCTCTTCACCACCATTTTGTTGTAAGGTGTAAGCACATGATGTTTGATGAATTATACTACGAGAGGAAAAGAACAATGAAAGTGCACGAGTACAAAACTCCAATGCATTGTCAGACCGCACAATTTTCACAGAGGAAGAGAAAATATTTTGAACTTCATTGATAAATATTTGAATCACATCTCCTGCTTCAGATTTATTCTTCAATAGAAACACCCAAAACAAGCGAGAAAAATCATCTACTGCAACAAGATAAAACATGTGTCCCTGGTGATCAGGAACACGACTAGGACCCCAAATATCAATGTGGACTAACTCAAAAAGAGAGCTATTGCTCTGATCTGAAGATCCGGGAAAGTGGACCTATGATGCTTTCCCAACTGACATGCTTCGCACTGGAAGGACAATCCCGGAGATATCTGTGGCAAAATACGACACATCTTCTTAAGAGGTAGGTGACCAAAACGGAGATGCTAGGTATATGGAGAGGATGATCTTGTAGAATGGAGTGATGCGCCGACGTAGGGAGTACGGACCATACAATAAAGGCCATTCTGCTCACAGCCATAGCCAATCACTTTGCTCATAAGTATGTCTTGAAAAACAAGAGACGATGGGTCAAAAATAGCTCGACGGTTCAAATCCTTCGTAATCTGACTAATGGAGAGTAAATTCATAGAGAAATCAGGAGCATATAACACATTATGCAATCGCATGGAAGGCGTCAAACTAATCTCTCCCTGTCCTGTAATCGGGGAATGAGTCCCATCGCCTATCACCACAGTCCGCCCTGGAGAAACCTGTCTATATGCAGTAAGCTTCTCTTTGTCCCCACATAGGTGATGTGTCGCTCCTGAGTCCATAATCCATTTTGTAATCATAGGTCCATCACAAGAGGTGAGGGCATAAGAACTACCTGAGGTACTGGTTGTAGCTGATGTACTGGCAAAAATAGAGGCTGCCACATCTGAATGGCCTCCTGGAGCCGTGTCAGGAGGCATGATGTTCCTCAGTCTGGCAACGAGGTCATCGAATCGCTGGTCCAAAGAAGAAGGTGCAGGAGACTCAACTTGTTCTGCTACCCGAGCCTATGCTGGAAAACCATGCTTAGAATAGCATGTATCCTCGGAGTGGCCAGGACGGTGACAATAAGTGCAGGGTTGACGGATCCGGCCCCCACGACCACGGGGACCATGCCCACGAAAAGTAGAGGAGCCACCTCTTCCTCTGGAGGCAGCCATTGCCGAAGGTGTCTGGCTAGTAGTAGAACTCGGGACAGTGATTCGACTAAGTCGGCAGAAAGCTTCCTCCATAGGAGGAATAGTGGCGTCGGCAAGAATATGAGAGCGGGCAGCATCGTACTCTGGATCAAGTGCGGCCAGGAATACACCCACCATAGTAGCATCCATGTATGTCTTTTGCTGCTCAGGAGTGGCCGTCAAAGGCATGAAGCTATGGAGCTTCTCAAACATACCTCTCAGGGATGTGTACAGTGAGTGGAGAGGACGTCCATTTTGTTTGACTGTAAAAATATCATGCTGCAATTGTAGTATCTTGGCCTCATTCCGCGCCTGCGAATATGTCACCGCCAGAATATCCCACATTGCCTTCGCCGTGGACTGATGCAGCACGTCATTGGCGATCTCTATCGTCAACGTCCCAGATAGCCAGACTTTGGCATACGCGTCGTCCGCCTCCCATGAGGCGTGAATGCCTGTTTTCTCCGTCGGCTCATCTTCGGTAAGGATATGTTTCTTACCAGTTAGACTTCATGAGGCTCATGAACTGCATAGCCCAGAGCTCATAGTTCGTCGCGTCCATCTTGACAATCGGTGCCGGACCTCTGAAGGCATCTGTGGCGGGTACGTCAACTTTGTTTTCGGACATGATGCCGAATGAAGATCACAGGGTATGTAGACCAATAGAGATGTGTCTACAATGACATATGGGGATTTGATTGCATATATAGACCTATGTAATCAAATCCATCACCCGAGTTGCACGAAGAAGGAGAACGACGGCGAGGACCGACGGCACTTGAGGCCGACGGCCCTTTAGGGGCCTGCGAGGAACAACAGGAGTCTGTCGAGGACTGGGCAGCAGTGGTGAAGGCCTAGACGGAGGCCTGGGCGGAGGCCTGGGCGACGACCTGGGCGGTGACGGAAGCCTGGGCGGAGGCCTGGGTGGCGATGGTTCGCCGGCATGGGGGTGGCGCCGAGAATAGAGAGGAGGGTGCTGGCGGGTAGGATCTAGAATTAGGGTTAGGGTATACAAGCTCCGGTTCTGATACCATGTTGGGAGAAAAATAAGAGTTGTTTATTTCTGAGAACCCTAGGCTCTCTTATATAGAGGAGGGGCCTATGGGTAAATTACATAAGGTGGAAACATAGAAATAAAAATAAGAGAAAGATACATATAGAATGTAGAAATACATAAATATCTCTACAGGAACCCTAAATCTCGAAGCCCGCAGCCGCTAAGAGATGGCGCTTATTGCACATGGAGATCACATAAATGATGTGTCGTCGCACCATCTTTTTTTCCCGGGCTTGGGCATCGCCGCCTAGTTCGGTAATGATGGCCATCGATGTAGGTTGGAACAACGATGTCGTATGCAAGAGGGAGGGTCATGCTGCCTAGGGATCTTGTGCTCGGGTGGGGGCCTCGATCTGATGTTGTGCTACCAAAGATGGAACACCCTTGGATGGTCCAACTGGAGTATGTCGTCGATGATGAAGAAGACCTCCTGGCGGAGGTTCAATCCTCCTGGCTAAGGGTTGTAATACCCTTGGTTGCGAAAATGGACCTCTTGGTGGAGGTTTAGGGCACCGTTGACTGAGGTGTAGGCCTCCTGGCGAAATATGGAGCATCGTAGGCGATGTTGGCGTTGTGTGATGGCTCCTAGTGGATGAGTAGAACTTCATATTGAGCAGCATAAGATGTCGGAACCTTGGGTGTTGATGGAGTTTGATTTCATGTTGAAATCAATCTGTTGCATTGTGTCTTGAAGATACCGATGTTGATGTGCACCGACTCCGGATCTAGGGTTCCGATGAACAAATCAAGGGATCCACCAGGAATCCTAGAATTGAACTTGAATAAATCATAAACAAATATTGACGACGAAAAGAATATAGTCCAGAATCAAGCCTTAAAATCAAACTCGATAAATAGTCCCAAGAACGACTTGTTCTTGTACCATGTAGAAATCTAGAATGCGGAAGCGAATCGATCAAAAGAGCAAGAAATAACGAAAGAATAAACCATGAAAATTTGGGATTTACGTGGAACCCTACTCCCAAGGAGCGGGATGAAATCCACAGGATAAGACCTCAAAGGGTCGGATATTCTATTGAACTTTCTCACTGAGTACAAAGGGTGTGGTGCTCCTTATATAGTCCCACAGACAGATCAGAGTCCCATCACTCATCCATGTGAGACTAAATATAAGTGGGTGGAAATTGGATCCTAGAGAGATCCAATTACCACTCTATTACACACTTCAACAGAAGCAGTCATGGATGGCAACATTCAGATGAAGAAGATCGCCAGGCAATCGAGCAGATATGATTACTAAGCCAGTTTTACTAACCAAGTTCACAACATATGTGAATTTGGTTGGGTCTTACTAGGGTATGAGTGCCATCTTTGATAAATAGAGTTTTCTTGCTACTTCCAGGAGGGATTCAAGTTAAGGTGGAGATTTGTTGATATATCTTTTGAAAATTCAAACCGTTTATGATCCGAATACATTATGTAAATGGATCTTGGATGACCTCATGTATGGATTTTTAGAATCTGCTTGGGATCCAGTGATCGTGTACCCCTTACATATACATATTTCAGGGTAAAGCATGGACCATCTGAGAGTCTCGTTCTCAGAGAGCATCGCCTCCTAGGATTTCTGTAACCTATATTTTAATTTTCATCATAGTAAACTTTTTTTTGCATGTGATTTCTACCCACTACATCCAAGGCCTTAAATATCGATTTCGGTCACCATTTCGGTGACCAATCGAAATGGAATTTCGGTAGAAATTCGACCGAAATTTCGGTCATTTCGATCATTTTTTGTACTAGGGCCCCCATATTTTGGTCATTTCGGCCATTTCGGTCGAATTTCATTTCGACAGGATATCGATATTCTACAGAAATTCGACCGAATTTCGCTGAAATTTGAGGTCATGCTACATCGGTGGGGTTTTTCCACGTATCATGTGTTCTCCTTGGATTGTTTAATTATTTGCTCGCTTAGATCGCTCAACTACAGAGGAAAAAATAAGCCCTCAAAGAAATACGTCTCTGTCAGATGTGCATTGCGAGGATTTCATTAGTTTAATTTCACTTATCAACAAGTTTGAGACTTCCAAGGTGGCTCGGTCTCATTGGGAATGAGATGCGAACAACTTTTCCTTTGTGGTTGTAGATGTGTCTAAGACACAAGGCCTCATTAGGGTTAATATCTTGATTTTTGATGTAGTCAACGCATTCTGCTAGTTATGCAGGTCCGACTGAGGAGGATATTAAGCATCTAATATTCATATGTCCCTCCCAAAGGAGGTTTGGAAGGATTTTAACATACAATGGCTTGATTAATCAAAGGTAGAGTTCTAGCAAAAAAAATTGGAGGGCAAACATGTTGGGAATAATACCATCTTCGTTAGAAGGCATTGTCGGTCAAGGTAACTTGGGATGATCTAAGAAATTTGGCGCTTGAGAAACGAGAAGATTTCCGGTCCACTAGGCTGTACCTGGAAAAGATCATGTACTTGAGCTAACATTTCTTGAGTTCTTGTAGTGGGAAGATGTATGTTTTTTTTCTTGTAATGTCATCCTTGTAATAGTGGGAAAAGGCTTTGTTGTTGTTGTAATGTCATCCTTGTAACTTATCCTGAATTTCATTGAAGAATTTTTGGATGATCATTAAACTCTATTGACCATCCTTTGGATTTTTAAATAAAAATGAATGAGACCAAAATGGAAGTGAAAGAAGAATTCTGCTAAAGTACTTCGAAAGCATTTATGATTAAAAGAATACCTGTGCAAGCTGGGAAGACTTCTGCAAGAATACATCCTTGACTCGTTCAACTGAAATGAATTCATGATTTTTTCTCTTCTTGAGCCCCTGGAGGAGAGCCATAACCAGAAGTTCCTACAGCATCAGCAATGGCAGTGTTTGCTTTCTGTTGGACATGGAAGCTCGAATTTTGATCTGCAATGAGGAGAGCATTCCTCTCTTTACTTCCATGGAAATTTTTACAATCTGAACATTTGCAGTTCTCTGAGCACAATATATTAGCTTGAAAGCATTCACAATACTTCTTGAGGCAACTTGTTTTCTTGCAGTTGCAACCCCTGTTGTGCTTGCCTACTACTGGGAGTTCACCTGCCTCCTAGCATTCAAATGCAAATCAATTTTAATTTTGAAACTGCAGGGTATTAAATGGAATTTAGAATGGATATGGAGATATAAGCATTTGACTTATAAAACTGCTTGTTTGCCTCAATTATGCATTGTAAATTTTTGAATTCAGCCAAATTTAACAGCGTGTAACCACTCAACTGTATAGGTGGATTTAGGTACGAAACTGTTCATTTCATTTACATAAAGAATGCCCTCATGTACAAATTTTTTAAGAGTTTAGCACAAAGAAATATGGAAGACCTGGACTTACATGGATTGTGAAGACATGAATGAAGGCCATCCCACATGGGAGAAAATACCCCTAGAGTGAGATGATCCAATGACTTTACTCAAGTAAAACGAGGCCCAGTGTACAAGTCCACTCATATAGATCGTCATAGTGGTACATGAAAAAAAATAAACCTTATTACATTTTCATTAATTAAATCTAGAGATTAATTCAATGGCCCGTCAACCTGATTACGTAACTCAACCTCAAATGGTTCTCCACGGGGGTGTTGGGGCTAGAACATGATTAACCTCTTCTTTGCAGAAGAGTGGGAAGGAATCAAAGATCCCTAACCAGATAAATGGCAACCACAAATAGCCATCATGAGCAATATGAGCAAGCAAATTAAATCACAAGAATCACAAGACGTACAACGATTTTAACGTGACAACCCCCCAAAATGAAAGGGGGAAAACCACGGGGCCTTATTGACCCAAAACCACTACTCCATGATTGATGATATGTCTTTTCTGCTCAAAATGGCATACAAGCCAAGACCTCTTATCTATTTATCAACAATGGACTACCACCAAACACGGCAATAGGAGAAGACGGAAAAGATCACCAAAGATCACCAAACACGTCATTGTGTCTTCTTCCTTCTACGCCCTCGCACGAGCCAAGCACCACGGGGAGGAGGAGGAAAACCACCGGAGATCTTCATTGGACCCGCGCATGGATGATCGGAGTGGAGTTAGGGCACGCTAAGATAATGCACTAGATTTCTTTGTTGTGTCTCCTTCTCACGAATAGATGGGTTCTACTCTATGGATAATAGAACAAAAGAAGCAGAGGTCCCAAAGATAGGTGGGACCCTCCATAAGTGATGGGAACCAATTTTCGTACATGTACTCTGCCACCTGCTATGGCGTGAACATCATAACAGGTCATCTATTGTACCTCTGGAGATGCACCTGTTATGGCCTAAACACCATAGCAGGTCACCTACTGTATTTCATGTGGATGCACTGTTATGACCCAAACACCATAGCAGGTCACCTACTGTATTTCATGTGGATGCCCTGTTATGACCCAAATGCCATAGTAGGTCACCTGATGCGCCTCCTAGTATGCACATGCTGTGGTTTCTACTCATGCATCATATATTACAATAACACTGGTTGTGGTGCACCTACTACACCTATTATAGCATCACCATGGGCTGGAACCATATAGATACCTACTATAAATAAGGGGTCTACACAAGCCAAACCCTTTTAGTCATTATATCAACCATTTTGGACGTTATATCAACCGATCATCACCACCAACTGAGATAAAGCTAGAGACAGAAAGACTTAATTGGGGAAAAATTACACATACACTCTCCTACGCAAAAGGCTTTGTTGTTGTACCTTGTAGTGCCTTCTATGCTTGAGCATGAGCTACTATCACTCGAGAACCAAGGGATAGGGAGGAGATGGTCTAAAACTATTTCCCCCAAATGTATGGACAAGAAAAATGGAGTTAGGGCATAAAAAGCTGGCTGCCCTATCTTTTTCTTGGTTGTGTTCTATTCTTTGCGTAAGGTCATGTTTGCTAGTGCGAAAAATTAAGAGTAACCCCTCAATACTCGGGGGGACGAATCATATACATAGTCCAATATGCTTAAAAAGCTCCTCCCCACTTTTGACCCATTAACCTTTTTCATGAAAATAACTCAACAAAATTAAAGATCGTCACAATCCAGTGAGCTTTTGGTTTTTTTTTGGGGGGGGGGGGGGGGAGGGGGGGCGAGGGAGGAGGTTGTTTTAAAACAAGAGCAGATATGTTCCCCACCTCCTGCAGAAACTCTAGGGAAGGTCCCAAAATGGTTATTTATTTCGTCCGGGTTATTATCTAGAAATATTTGAATTAGGAGTGTGTGGGTAATCTATCTAGATTTAGTGTATTTTAATGCTAAGTCGTTTGCAATCCTCTTGAATCACTTCATCATCTCCGCATAGTGAAGATTGATCATCATTGTCTAAGGATATAGGCCAGTTCTGTGTGAACTTTGATTCCATGTGTTTGTGTGATTGTTGCCGTTGCTTGTTTTTAATACACCAATAGACAACATTACTTGTTACTATTTCGTGCCTTCATATCAACTGAACTTCAGTTGATATAATTTAAAGCATCAATCAGAATTATATTAACAGCAAATCAAGAGAAACCAAACAGGGGATAAACAATAAATAGAAAACGAGTAATCAGAGCCGTAAATATTTTAAAACATGGTAAAATGTGAGAACAAATAAATAGACCAAGAGATATATAGCAAAGCCTTGATTTTACCCTAAAGTACAGAACAAACATGCAAACAAGCACAATTATATATTGAAGTATAAAGATGTGTCATAAAAGCAGTTTGGAAAAATCTAATTCATGTCCGAAACTAGAAGCATGATTCATACCCTGCTATCTCGGATTGCATGTGGGCTGCCGACTATCTTTGGCCGGAATGCAGTTGGGTTACGCTCGAGCGTGCTTTCAATTGCCTCATGCCTAAGGGCTTCATACTCGCCATTGTTTAGGCAGTTTACGCAATTACATCCATTGCAGTAAACTCCTGACGTGAAACACTCACAATATCTAACCAGAGGAAAATAACTCATCAAGAAACAAAATTCAAGAAAAACTGTGATCAATATTTCTGTAAGCTACAACCTTCATACAGATGATTTATATTGTTTCAAAGTGAGAAAAAATAAAAGGTTGAATTATGTACTAACAGAAAAATGAGCAGCAAGAGCATATGTAAGACTACAGTATCTGGTAATATCAATGAAGGTGTACATTGCCCAGAGGTGTTTTCTCATGTAAAACAAGGGTTTCCAAAAAAAATTAAATGATGATGTTCCAAGGCTCAATACTCAATGTCGTAATATTGTTAGAGTTATTTATTATTTGATTATATTCTCTTTATTATATCTTTATTAAGTTGTAACCCCTTTTGAGGCTTTTATGTAATTATCCCCTTTTGAGGATCTAGGATTTCATGCTATAAAAGAAACCCCATACCTCTTAAAGTATTCCCTTCATTGTATTCTTTCTCCACACAATGCTAAAGCAACGGTCTCAGCTCGTACTCAAGAACCTACTGCCAAGACCATGTCCATGATGCGTCACCAACCGATTCCAACGGACCTCCTAAATCGGTGTTGCGCGATTGACTTTGGCCTGACCTTTTCAGGCATCAGGCTGTAGCCTCGTGCGCAGAAGATGAAGTCGTACCGTGCCGATTATCGCCTATGTAAGAGGACTCTATGGTACCATCGGCATATTCTCAAGGCTATCGTGAATCCACGTATTACAAGTTATCACCCATTTGACAGACTCAGATTGACAACAGACCGTATGGGTGCATCGTGTAACGCCTCAGAAATTTCAGCTTTCTTTGAAATTTTAAAACATATACAATATCATACTCAAAAGAAGTGTCTCGTCGCAAGCTTTCCAACGAGACCAAGAATGTGCGAATCCAAGTTCGTATGAGGAAGTTATACCCTTTTTAGAGAGCCATGGTCGGGGACAATTATGGAAGTTAGACCCATGGATTTTGAATTCATCCTCCACGTTGGGAAGATTTTTTGGAGCGGTTTTCACCTCGAAATTTACAACTTTATTTCCTAATTTCATCATTTAATGGCCTTTGAGTTCCCGTTGATCCCCTTCCATTCTTACTCTTCCCTGAAGTTTGTTTCTTTTGCTTCCTCTTCCTAGAGAGACAAGAGTAAGAGGGTTCTTCCTTTGGCGAGCTGCAAAGCTACGAAGGTTCGTTACAAGGAGAGGATGAAGAACGTCACCGCAAGGGAAAGGTGTCGCTGAGTCTAGGTCGTTGACAGCGTGCACGGATCAAAGGCTTGTGTTTAGGTAAGGATCTCAACCTCCTCCCCTCGATCATTGCTTTTACGATTATGGAGGATGTTGTTTTGGTGAATGAGTATTCACTTTGATCCGACCCCACCCGGATCTTCTTTTATTACCGGTACACCATCTTATTACATGCTAAGACTATATATTACATTACGTTGGGGAAACTAATTATTCCATTACGTTGGGGAAACTAATTATTCCATTTGTTTCAAATATCTTGATATGAGATTCTATGTTATATGTCAGCATGTTGAAATCTTGATATAATAGTGAATATATGACAAAAATATTGTAATGAAGATCTGCGATTATATATAAGTATAAATATATTAATCTTATATGATTTCTAGTAAAACATGTTTTCTCAGATACACTCTTTATCGTCTTGAATTAGACATATCCGTACGTTAATAAGGTTATGCAAAATTACTCATAGTCCATATCTGATTCCTTGTATTATATTGAATCAGATCTCATCCAGGGAGTGATTAATCTGGTCGAGTCTATTAAAGCTTTGTAATATATAAATTCAAGAGTTAGCACTCAGGTTTCTGAATAGATTCGTTGAGTCAAAAAAACATTTTGCTTAGATGTCGTCACTTTAAATTATTGAGTATTGGTTGTTAAGATATCAATGGGGAAAGTATCCAATACTTTCCTAAGTATGATACTATCCTTGTTTGATTATCATTATTGTAATAATCCAAACCAGAATAATTGTCACGAACTTAGAATTTATTCTTTTTGCGTTGCTTTCCAAGCTAGGAATGCATTATTTTGAGATAGTATACCTTCTTTTATATCCAATCTATCAAAAAAATATAGTTACTTAATCTTCCATACTATTATTTTGCATCAATCTAATACTGTACAATGTCAGGTATGGAAATCTTGCAGTTATGCTTATGTTAATATTTCTCAAGGATTCTCATTGATTTGACTAAAATCAAAGCATGAAATATTTTGGATTAGTTTGGGGCTTGAGGGTCTTAACATGTCAATGGTTCGGTTAATTGACAATTGGAAACCATTATCGCGTCCAAAATCAATTACTGTAATGTAAAGTGCAGTATGCATGTGGAGATAAAAAGTAAATACTAGAAGGTGGGTGCAACCCTTGTGGTCTGGTTGAACCGACAGTGAGTCACCCCCACTCGAGGGGCATCATAGAGTGGGGTGGTGGTAGGTACTCTGGAAAGTTTGGGTGGATGCACGCGTGCATCGCACTATACGGATCTTTACTTGTGGACTTTTGTTTGGATGAGCAAGACTCCTCTGGTTGATTCGATTGACAGAATCGTGGTTTCTTGAGCTATATACCTTGTGTCTCGAGTGTCAGAGTACAACCAACCAAACTAGTTGAAGGATCATGCTTGCGCATAGGTCCTAGTCTGAACTCCGGATGAAGTGGTGCAGGTTTCATTCCTAGCGTAGACTTTCTCCTTTAATAGGTGAGTCTGGAATTAATAAATAAATATAGATGCAAATAAAAGGATCAAAATAAGTGGAAATCGAGTAAAGTGTTATAAAGTCGAGTGGATGATCTTGAAAAATGTCATAAAATATACTTGAGGCCTAGAACATGATTAGAGGCATCCTACTTGAGTCTTTTAAAATATTTTTATGTTATACCTATTTAGTTATTGCATTTGCATTGCCTACCTAGAATATTTTGTTTATATATTATTATTATATCCGTACTGTGTCAATTAACCCACATGTTACCCCTCTTGGAAATCCAACAGGAAGTCTTGAGCAGCGAGACCGAGGCTCGAATTTTTGGCAGTGCAGCTAAGAATCATTCGGAGGTTGATATCTAGCTGAGATTATTACTTCCATTGTCTTTACTTTCCCTCATATTGGTGTTGTAATAAAGAAGAATTGGATTATTCTTATTATCTTAAGTTGTGGGCATCTCTATATGAATGAAAATTTGTCTTCATTTGTCATTTTTTCGTATGAATGGTTCATCACGCGGGTTTTTTATAACTGTTGTTGGGTAATTTTTGTGAATGGGTGTCGAGATGCGCTCCTACCGAGGCAGGGTGTTACACATCGTGTCACCAATACTCATCGGAATGGATCTAGGGCTCCATCGCCCTCTTAGTGACTCCAGATTGTGTCCATCACCCAGTGCATTATCAACTCAATTACCTAGAGGGACTGGAATCTCGATCAAGACCATATGCATTCATCACCCTCGACAGTTAACCATTCATCATAAGGCCCACCGAAATCATGTGAGATTCTTAAAAAAAATACATGCATACTAGAGAGAACTTCTAAGTATGCAAAACATCATAACTTTCTTGATATTGCAATTCAGTCCCTGTGAGAGGCTGAATTTAAATGACTTTGTATTTTTTATATGAGCCATCATCAATTTTCTTTGCCATATTCAAACCATTGTCTGGGCATCAGGGCCCTTGTCCAGGATATATCCAGGGCCTTTGGTGTATGAGTAGATATTACATCGTTGCGGAAAATTACCAAGCCCGTGTACACTATGTCTTGTCACAAGTGCAAAATCTCAAAACATATTTTTGAGACTAACATGTACGTCATTAGCTCATCACAAGCTAACCCGCCTTCTCCTTTGCGTGTGGAAGTATACCGGTACGTCGAATAACCACGCCGCTTGAATACCTCGAGCACGTAAGAACTCAAGCAAAGGACACAAGAGCAATGACACTAACTTCTCTTTCTTATAAGCAAGAGACTATCTCAAGTGTGTGTTTAAAAATAAGCTTTACCCCTCATTATATGCACAAGTTCAAGATATACAAAGGGACATCATTATTACATTTATAATGAATGCAAGGACTCTTCGTCACATGAGGAGAATCTTCGTTGTCCGAGGTGATTCTTCACATACTTTGACTCTTCATCTTCCGTGCAATCACTGCGTCTTATGCAACTGACGCCACATTACCTGCTCCGTCAGCATGTCATGCCATCTGCCACATCATCATGTCATGTCATCACGCCATTCACCAGCGAGCCCCACACTCCTACATAGGAGGTTGCAGCGCTCCCCTATCAAGTGTCATCGAACACTTGTGTTGTGTCAAGGGAAAACCCGTGGCCTTCGAATCTTCATGCGGTAAACCCCATCCTTAGCTACACTAAGGCGAAGTCCTCTTGAAATTCATCATGTGGCCACTGAACCACATGAGCACGCGATAACCGATCTCGCACGCTATTCTCATACCTCTGGACTAGGGGGTGCTACATGCCCCCCCCCCCCACATGATCTATCAGGCGTTCGCGATTGATCCAGTGTCTCCAAGAAATCCTCGATGAGGTCCTCGAACTGCCACATGGTTTTATCATGTTCCCAACATGCCTCCTCCTCTGGGAGTCCCCTCCAATTAATAAGGAAAAAGATCCTCCGGTTCTTCTTAATCTGGCCCTCTACGCACTTGTCAAGAATCTTCTCAGCTACATTTGTATGTTGAACCCGGACATTAGAAGGGGCATGTTTCGATGCCCTCCTGGTACTCCTTTAAAAAGCTGACATGGAACACGAGATGCATCTTCAGTCTCTCCAGAAGACGTAGTTGATAGGAGAGTGGTCCCACGCATCAAACTATCTCAAAGGGTCCATCGTAATGAGGAACCATTGTGCATTGTCTTCCTCAGTATTTTCTTCCAAATCCGGGATGTAAGCTTCAGCAGTACCTTCTCCTATCCTAGAACTCAGCCGACCTACGGCTCTTGTCAGACACCTTCTTCATCTTGCGTTGAGTGTACGCCGACGCATCCTTCACTTCTTCCCACCGATCATGCCTTTCCCATGCAAAATAGTATGTAACGGGACATTGTCCTTGGTTGTCTTGATTTGCCACTTCGTACGGTATCACTGGTTGTCTGCTCATCATAATCTCGAATGGACTTGAACCTGTGGTGGAGGTCTGCTACTGGTTGTAGCAGAATTGGGAAGTATCCAGTAAGCTCACTCTGTGTCGATTGGTCGTCACATAGTACCTCAGGTACTCTTCCAGCAAGGCATTGATATGCTCCGTATGTCTATCCGTCTGCAGGTAGTTGCTAGTAGAGAACTTGAGATCGGATCCCAGTATCTCAAATAAGACTGTCCAAAATCGACTTGTGAATCGTGCATCGTCGTCACTCACGATGTCCATTGGCATGCCCAATGCTTCACCGCGTTTTGCAAGAATAGCTTCGATGTGGTCTTTATCATGCACTCTTGGGGTGCTGGTATGAAGATCGTGTATTTGGAGAAGCAATCAACTACCACCATCACAGCATTATTCCCATCTACCTTCGGGAACCCAATGATAAAGTCCAGGGAGACGCTCTCCCACGAATGTGAAGGGTTAGGAAGAGGTTCCATCAGTCTTGCCGTCTTCTTCCTCTCTGTCTTGTATGGTTAGCATACAAGACGTGAACACACATAGACTTACACATCTCCCCCCATCTTCATCTAGAAGTAGCTCAAGGAGAGGAGTGCCAACGTGCGCTCCACCCCCGATGACTCACCCAGTGTGTCGTATACCTCCTTTAGCATCTTTCTCAAGTCACCCCTCGAGAGAACATAGGGTATCATGCCCTTCGCGTAGAGGATGCCTTCCTCTACCTAGAATCTCTATACTTATCCATCGTCTACGCACTGCACCAAGCGCGATGAGATTGGATCCTCCTACGTCTACACTTGGATGCGCTCGAGCATGTCTCCAGACACACGAGTGACTGATGCGATCACTGCAACCTTCGCCTCTTCTGGTTCGCTCTTCCTAGAGAGAGAGCGTCTACTGCTTGGTTGGTCCGTACAGGCCTATAGCGAAGCTCGAAGTCGAATTCAGTAAGAAAGTCTTGCCATTGCGTCTGCTTAGGAGTCAACTTCTTCTATGTGTCAAAGTACCTTGTTACCATATTGTCTATCTTCACCATGAACTCTGATCCAAGGAGGTAATGATACCATGTCCTCAAACAATGGACCACTGTTGTCATCCCCTTCTCATGTACAGAGTACCTCCTCTTTGTTGGATTCAACTCGCAGCTCTCATACACCACAAGGTGCCCATCTTACACCAGTACACCTCCAAGGGCATAGCTGGACGCGTCAGTATGGACTTCGAATGACTTCTCGAAATCTGGAAGTCGTAGAATTGATCTGCACGGACTTTGACATTTTTACACGGGTTTTTATTTTACTTACAAGGGTATTTGTGACTTTATCAAATCAAATTAAATCCTATTTTCTCTTTTTTGGTGCCTTAAAGCGTGTCGAAACCTATCACCATGTCATAGACATCATAAGAATCACACAGGAATTTTCTGAGAATTTTTTGATATTTTTTCTGATTTTTTGAATTAAGAAATATAGGGCCCTGAATGTAAATAAACAGAAAATTAAGGGTATGATTACAATTAAGAAAACTATCTAGACGAAAGTGAAATTAACCAAATAAAAAATACTTAATGGGAAAATTACAGGAAAAAAATAAACTTTATCAAATTGCATAATAGACCCTAGAGTTTTGAAATGTAATTAAGAAAAATTTGAGGAAATAAAATGCAAACTACGTAGAATATAAAAATAGGAAATGAAAAAATTTGCATAGAATTGACCAAGGCTTTAGGAAATTGCAACAAGGTCTAAAAATTAAAAAAAAACTTAAAGAAAAGCCAAATTACGAAGGGGTCCGAGGGACCCTTTCTTCTTCCTACGGCGGCAGAGGCACGACCGTGTGCGACCATGTTGGCAGAGCTGCGGCCGCTCAAGTGGCGGTGCGAGAAGGGCAGCGAGAAAGGCCTCTGCGGCAGCGGAGTTGTGGAGGGGCGGCCATAGAGGAGGGGGAGTTACCGGTCGCGATGGGTCTTCCTCCTTCAATGGGTTCCGTCGATGGATCCTTCCTCTTGATGGGGTTGTCCCCTCTTATAGAGATCCAGGGAGATGGAAAGGCGGCGTAACAACGGGCAAGGGAGGCGAAGCTGCCGCGGGAGAAGAGGGAGCAGCGTGGTCGTGGCCCTGGCAGTGCATGGGTTTCTTGGGAAGGGGAGGGGTTGTTTGCTGGAGGAAGGAGATGGAGGGTTGACGTCATCGCCGACATCAGTGTCCCTATTATTTTATTATTTTTTTCAAATGTTGATGTCAGTTATTTTGTCATATGGCAATTTTTATTTTTGCAAAAGGGAGAGGAAGGGAGAGAGGCCTCTTCTAAAACAGACAAGGAAATAAAAAATAAAAAAAATGTTAGAAACTTTAATATGGGCTTGGAACCCATATTTTTTGACAAATTAATTCAGACAAGACATTTTTTTCTTTTTCTTTAATTTGTTATGTGAGAAATGTTATGCAATTTTTTTAAATGATTTTGAATGTAATATGCATGAAAGTCATGAAATGAAATTATGCATTCAAATGCAATTAATTGCACATGATTTTTGCTCAATAAAAGATATAAAAACATGATAAATCATAGATTTATCGCATACCTAGCGGCAGCTCGATGGCGTGATCCACATCTCACATCGATGGAAGCTCCTTGGGCATCTTCTTCAGCATCACGCCCTTAAACTCGCCTAGAATCTTCTGTACTGCCTTGGGGCAAGCTGAATCTCTAAACCATCTTCTTCGACACATACCGTAACTAAGTACCTTGTCTCCCCTTTCTTTAGCCTGTGGCAAACTTGCATCGCCGATATAGTTCCAACCCGTCCCTTCTTCTTGATAGACTGAATGAAGCAGGGACCATTTCCAACCGTAAAGAAGACTCCTCCTAGATAAGGAGTCATATAAGCCTTTTCCTTCCTCAAGAACTCTACTCCCATAATGACTTGGTAGTCATCAAGAGGCACCACGAGAGGCATACCTTTCCATGTCAATCACCAAACTGGGCATTACAATTTGTCATACTTTTGATCTGCAATGATTCAGAGTTGGCAAGTTTCATACGACACTGGCTCTTCTCCATGTGAATTCCCAAGCTACCGAAATCTTTGCTGGAGAGAAAGTCGTGTGTCACTCAAGTATCAATCATGGATGAAAGGGTCTTCTTGTGTACCACAACATCGAGGTACACCAACTCCGGATCCTCATGCTCCACCTCTGTTTTCGCCTCTTCGCTCAACTTCAATGGACACAAGCGAATGTTGCACAGCAACTTGAGTTTCGTCATGCGAGCCTCCTCTCCGGAGTTATCCTCCATTGTCATGGAGTTCAGATTCTCCTGCTTTGGGCACCTCCGCGCCCGATGTGGCCCATCACAGATGAAGCAACCCTTCTTCTTAAGTTACTTGATCTTCTTGGAGGATTATGCTCCCTCCCGCGAAGTCTCGATCTTACCAGACTTCTTGAACTTTGCCTTGCTCTTTTCTTTAGACATGCTCATCGCCTTCTTGGTCTCCTTCTCAATGGTAGGTTGGACTTTATAGTCGACCAACGTATCCGTCGCAATGATGATCGTCTGGAGGTCCTTCACCCCTTGCCTCTTAAGTTCCGCCTGAGCCCAGTTCTGAGACCTTTGGACTTCGCGCATCGCTAGATCCACCCATGTTCGCGACCGTCTTATTGATGATGGAAAGTTCCTCATGTAGCTCCAACACCAGGCTCTTAAGATCCTCTAGCTTCTCCACAAGTGCCTTCACCACGTCAATCAAATGTGTTTTCCCATCGTTGATATCTGACGATCACATGCATGTGTCGTCCTCTAAACAAGTCATGCGGTTGGCATGAGTAACTAATGTGGACTGAATCTCCACCACGACTCCCTCTAAGGTAGCAATGCAATCACCGTTATTGGGCACCATCTCACAAGCTCTAATACCAGTTGTCGCAAGTGCAAAATCTCAACACCGATTTCTAAGACTAACATGTACGGTGTTAGCTCCTCACAAGCTAACCAGCCTTCTCCTATGCGTGTAAAAGTAAACCAGCACGTCGAGTAACCATGCTGCTTAAATACCTCAAATACGCAAGCACTAAAGCACAGAAGGACACAAGAGCGGTGACAATGACTTCTCTTTGTTATTAGCAAGAGACTCTCTCAAGTGTATGTGTATACAAATAAGCTATACCCATTCTTATATACACAAGTCTAGGGTATACAAAGAGATACCATTATAACATTACAATGAATGCAAGGACTCTTCATCTCCAACGGAGACTTGTCATCTTCCTAGGTGACTCTTCACATGCCTTGACTTTTCATCTTTTGTGCAATCCCTATCTTCTGTAACTGGCGCCACGCCGTCCGTCTGCAGCGTGCTACGTTGTCTGCCACATCAGTGTGTCATGTCATCATGCCACGTCATTGTTGGAGTATTTGGTTGTGCGCCTATTATGTTGTAGATAGATAAATGGATACCTCCAAGATCCATTTACCCCATCCATGTGTTTAGTCCCACATCTACCAGTGGTGGGACTTGGAGGCTCGGTGGAGGCTATATAAGGAGCCCCAAACCTCCTGTATCCATTGAGAAAAACAATGGAGCATATGGCCCTTTGAGGCCTTCTCCCGTGGTTTCATCCTGCTCCTTAGGGAGTAGGGTTCCATGTAAAAATCTTGTTCTTCCATGTTTATCTTTCTGTTCTTATGCTTTGTTTATCATTCGCTTCCACATTGCTATTTTCTAGCATGGTATCAGAGCAAGTTCGATTCTCGGGGTTTTTTCATGTTCTTATTATGTTCAAGATTTGAAATGGTGAAGATTTATTTGAGGAGAATATTTGTTCAAGAACTGTCCGAGTATTCTAGGGTTTATTTTTTAAACCCTGGTCATCATTCTAGGGTTTTGTTGGAAACCTTATCTCGGTGTTCATCCTCACGCAGCACAACATCTCAGTGCTCAGGCGATGGTGGCGATTCCCATACACGTGCAAGAAACACGATGCTTAAAATCACTGACTGGCGAAAGGGGTCTCAGTGGTTCAAGATCAACAAGAGGCTCGCATGAGTCCAGCAATGGCAGACCTTCAGGAGAATGTCGCATGACTTCCCACATTCCAAAGGCGACAGAACATCTCGAGAGCCCCATCGACTCGATGCCCATCGTGCAGCAGAAAAAAAAAAAGAAGAAGGGGGACGGCAACACATGCTCCAGCTTCCCTCGCGCACAACTCCCCAAGCAAAGACCTCGCACTAGGCGGCGAGCAGCGAGCAGTCCCCTAAGGCGTCGTACCATCTCTCCATCCCCACCAAACAGAGCTCGAAGAAACTCAGATATGGCCCCTCTCTTCCTGACGTCTCTCGGCGGCGGCACATCCCCTCAGCAGCAGCACCGCCTCTCTCCAGCAGATCTTTACACGACTCCCCAAGCAACGTCATGTCGAGCTCGGCAGCCCAGGCAATGGACCCTTAACCCTTCGAACCCTCCAGAAGCGCAGCCTCCATGCGCACACCCCAGTTCCAGGCGTCCTCACCGTTTCGCGACTCCAATAGGAGGAGTCGCCCACCGCGTGTCACCCTTATGTTGCGCACCACTATCGGCGTAGGAGCTCCTCCCTACAGAGACTCCTCTCCTTAGTGCTCCATAGGTGGCAGCGGCAAGAGAGTCCCCATCAAGGTGTCGGGCATCGAAAAAGGGTTGGGAACTCTAAATAAAAAGGGGGCTTACAATCGTGTGTTAAAAAAAGGAGGGGGATGCTTGATATCCAGGCCCAAGCAGCGCTACGGGCTATTAAAAAAAGAGATAAATTGGGAGGGTCCAGTTGGGTCGTTCATTTGTGATTAAAAAATGGACAGGAGAGAGAAAGCCCGAGGGCTGGTTTAAAAAGATGAATGATGAGGTCAGAAAAAAAGGAGGTACAGATTTAAGAAAAAAGAGGAGAAGAGAAAGGAAGAGAGGTTCAAGCTATTTTGTAAGCTCAATTAGGCTGAGGTATGATTGGGTCCAATTGGGCCATATTTCTTTGTTAAAAAATTCGTACGTAGAAAAAATTCAAAAAAAGGAGAAAAGCCAAAAAAATGAAATCAAACGGATTATTTAAAAAAATGATATGAAAAAAAGAGCCGAAAAAAATGAAAATGAAGTCGGCTTGTTTGATTCATATTTTCCCCATTATTTTGTCTTTTTCTCAACTTTGTCGATGTCAATGTTTCTGACAAGTATGGGAGAAATGGGGAGTATTGTGTAATCCAAATCCAGATGTCAGATTCCAGACCAGTCAGATTTTCCAGACTATACTATTCAGACTCGATATCAGTTGGTTCTCAGTCTTCAGTTTAGACACGTACATGTTTGCGGTCTTTTCAGATGAGCACATGTATGCCATCTTTTGTCGTGGTCCCCATCATTCTTGTTGTGTCGGACAGAGTTTTCATGTGAGCCATAGGGACTCCATAGCAGAGGATCATTTCCTATGCCATGAGGGCAAGGGTTTTCATGTGGTTTTATAGGGACTCCAAAGTAGAGTACCATTCTCTGAGCCATATGGGAGAGACCCATTTCTCTGACGAGGAGACTTTTCAGGCTCCATTCTCCAGCGATCATGGACTCCAACGAGCTCTACGGACTTTTCAGTTCAACCCTTTTCAGAGATGGAGCAGTAGTCCACATGTTGTGGCGGGCCAGAGTACTTCGACAAGGAGACTCATTTCCAATTGCAGTGACTCTGACAGGCGTAGTACAGAGCATATGCTCTCTGAAGAGGAGGTTCAGTTGACTCACACTCCACACGTTTGTCCTCCTCACATGCACGGCATGAGAAGCAATGTCCTCGACAGCAGCCGACAGTTGTGCACGTTGAGTTGATATTGTCTGTAGCGTCATGTATTGTGAGTTGAGTTCTGTTTGTCCAAGATGAGCGTTGCATGCTCCACCTTGAGAGGGAGTGTTGGAGTATTAAATTGTGAGCATATTATGTTGTAGATGGGTAAATGGATACCTCTAAAATCCATTTACCCTATCCATGTGTTTAGTCGCACATTTACCAGTGGTGGGACTTGGAGGCTCTGTGGAGGTTATATAAGGAGCCATAGACCTCATGTATCCATTGAGAAAAATCAATGAAGCATATGGCCCTTTCAGGCCTTCTCTCGTGGTTTCATCTCGCTCCTTAGGGAATAGGGATCCACGTAGAAATCTTGCTCTTCCATATTTATCTTTCTGATCTTATGCTCTGTTTATTATTCGCTTCTGCATTTCTATTTTCTAACAGTCATTAGTGGGCCCATACGCTCTTACGTAGGATGTTGCAACTATGCTCTATCAAGTGTCGTCGATCACTTGTGTTGTGCCAAGGGGAACCTGTGGCCTCCAAACCTTCATGTTGTAAACAACATCCTTAGTTATCCATACGCTAAGACGAAGTCCTCCAGAACTTCGTCATGTGGCCACCGAACCACATGGGCATGTGATAAATGATCTCGCATGTTATTCTCGTACCTCGAGACTTGGGAGTGTTACATCTTCTATGATGGTGCAGGGGGCTTCTATCAAACTCAAAGCACATATAACTACATGCTCTGGCCTCGAGCCTTCAAGGTATTCGTTGACGGTAAGGGGAATTCTATCAAACACTTGATGAAGCTTCTACCGAATTCTACTCTTAGCAAGGCTACTTCTTCTACGCATCTTGCCACTACTTCAGATATTGCATCCAACTCTGCTTCCACCACATTACCAACCTGGATCGTTGACTTGGGTATGTCTACTCACTTGATTGGAGATGACAGTCTTCTACCTCTTCCACTGTGAAGTTGGTTTGGCTAACCGATGGTGCTCATTCTCATGTCACCCTCGTTGGAACTATGGAATTTTCCTCCAAACTTAGGATCTCTCGTAATTACTACTTATAATCTTTTCCTTTGACTCTAGTAACAGTTCATAAGCTATGTGTTGACTTAAACTATTGAGTTATTTTTTATGAGTGTCATTGTTATTTTTAGGACATCCAGACGAGGTGGATTTTTCATGGAAGGCATGAGAAGAACGGCCTTTACTATCCCCGACTATGACACATTCATATGGCATTTATGGCTTGGCCACCCTTTCGTTGAAACTCTTTTTTTATGTTTCCTGAAGTATTCTCACTGAAGCTGTTTGAGTGCAAAACCCGACAGTTCAGCAAACATCATTGGACCTCTTTTCCACTTAGGATTGAGCCACATCGATTGTGCTTTTGTCCTTAGTATATTGTGATGTTTGGGGTCCATGTCTTGTCCATACTACAAGCAGTCACATATATTGATGACTACAGCAGATCTTCTTGGGACTATTAACTCAAAAAACGATCAAATATTAACAAAATTGTCAACCTACGTTCAGTTTATTAAAATATATTTCTTCAGACTATATGGACTGACTATGCTCTTGAGTTTACTAAACATTAGTTAGTGTCTTTCTTTGCCACTCAGGGAACTCATTACAAGACCTCATGGTTGTATACCTCACATCAAAATGGGGTACCGGAAAGAAAACCTCGCCATGAATATTGCATGTAACTTGCTTAACATGAAGATTCCAAAACGTACTAAGATCTTGTTCTCACTCACCTCAGTCCTCAAAGGGATAACACCTTTCTCAAGCTTATATCCAAACGAGGAACCCTTCTACTTCCTTGGAGGATTTTCGACTGCACTACCTTCATTCATAATTTTTAGAGTGCAGATAAATTATCTTCTCATGCTACCAAGTGTGGTTTCCTTGGTTATTCTCGTAGCCAAAATAGGCACATGTGTTATGACCCTACAGGACATCGTTACTATATCTCAATTGTTGTTACCATTATTTTACTTGGTCTATAAGTGGAACTCCCTTAGAACTTCCACTGTCGCCCATTGTCTACAAAACGAAACACACTTCTCAGTCTGGTCTAGCTCCCTTACAAATTCCTTATTTGTAGGATGAGGTGCCCTCTTCAAGTCTTCCCACCACTACTGCTCTTTATGCTCCAACACAACCACCTATCGTAATGTAGAGATCAAAAAGGCAATGTACTCTATTTTCCATTATCACATTTTACTTCCATTATTGCTCTATCCAGTTGTAACAAGAAGTTCACTGATGCTATTATGGTTATTATTACTCCTCGTGATCATCACAGTGTATTGTAGGATCATGGTAGGGAAAAGTCCATGCGTGAGGAGATGGACGCAGTTACTTCCACAGGCGCATGGAATCTTGTGCAGGGTTCCCATGTGTTTCACCAATTACTTGCAGATGGATCTTTCAACCAAGCAATGGCTCTATTGACAGATTGAACGCCACGCCTGTGGCTAAGGGGCTCACTCAAACCTATGGAGTTAACTACTTTGATACCTTCTCTCCAGTGACCAGGATGGGGTCCATTCGCACTACTTAATAGGAATTGTTCTATCTTGTCGTTGCAGCGAGATATGAAAAATACCTTTCTATACAGTGACCTCGAGGAGAAGATTTATATGATGCAACCATCGGATTACTGTGTCAAGGTAGAAGGTATGTGCCGACTTCGTAAGGCCGTGTATGGCCTAAAATAGAGTCTATGAGCATGGTTTGATATGTTTACCATTGAGATTAATTCACATGACTTCCTCGTTGATGACATCCGATTACTTTGTTTTCGTCAGACAGAGGAAGGGTTTAAATATCTGTATTAGCTTCCATATCGACACCATGTCGATACGATAGTTCAGGGAAATTTCATCAAAATTTCACCCATATCGATCATCATTTATGAAGGAATGACCTGAGAAAGGCCTCCATATTGCCATATCGCTCGATATTTCGGTTACATATCGAAATCGAAATATCAACAAAATGTCCCCAATATTTTGTGAAATTTGACGCCAAGCTTATAGTTATAGATCTGTGATAGTTAGTTTTATTGATGATATGGTTATTATTGTGATGATAAAGCAAGCATTCTAGAGTTCAAGGCCTTCCTCCAAAAGGTGTTTGTCACCAAAGATCCTTGTCAGCTCAAATACTTTCTTGACATTAAGGTAATACGTAGGGTAGAGGGACTATATCTATCACAAAGGAAGTATTGCCTTGAAATTCTTACAGAGGCTAGCTTATTTGGATACAAATCATCCAGCATCCTAACGGAGTTGCGAAGACATGCTACATCTATTGATCCTATGTTTGAGGATACTACTCTGTTAGAATTATTGATTTTCTATGTCATTTGAGTCATGTAATCCTTCGTGGTCATATACGTACTTTTCCCTTTTTTGCTCTCTAAAGTTTCTCTCTATATAAGAGACCCTAAACTCATGGAATAAATAATGATTCATTATTTCTTCTTTCTATGGTATCAGAGCAACAGTCCTAAACCAGTGTTCTGACCTAAATCATCATGTTGCTACCTTTGAGCCTCTCCACAACATCTGAGCACTTGCGAGGGCCCTTCTTCCTCGCCTAGGGCCTCGTGCGAGGCCCTTCCTCCCTCTTAGGGCTATGTTGTGCCAACGAGGATTTGCTCAGCACCCAACAACGGGTCCGAGGGTGCTCCATCGACCCCATTTTTGCTCTTGCGCCACCGCTGCATATCACTAGTTAATCGCTCGAAGGCTATCGGTGTGCTCACAATACTGCCTCCAAGCACCGCCTACAATGCTCCAATGTTACCTCCTTGTTGCCATAGCGCAACCAACATCATCGAATGCTACTGTAGACATCTTCCACGACACCTATCGTCGTTGTCGATGGATGGTAGCCCTTCTAGGGCTCCGCCAAGACCATTTGCATCTTTCAAGATGCTACCATGGTCGCGAAAAACCTCTGAATCTGTTGTGCAACACATTTTAAGACCTTACGCATGCCCAAGCATGATCTCTAAGGCACTTTTCAACCCTCATAATCACGTGACTTTCTTGATCTATGTATATGATCACCATGACATTTACTTCTTCTATTGAGACAAAACCCTTGTCAGCTAACATGATGGCGTTTAGCTCGTGATTTTCCCCACTACTTGTAGTGAACCTGTAATTTTTAAGTTGATTAATAGTGAAGTTTTTAGGCATATACCTATATGGTGGAGGCTCTTTTTCTTTTAAAAAAATCAACATGATGACACAAGGCACTACTATAAAACTTAAGAGCACCGAAAATCAAGGCCTTAAATGTCGGATTTCGGTTTTGCTTCGGTAAGCCTGGAAAGAGAAATTCGGTGGAATTTCAAAGGAATTTCGGTGAAATATCCAAAAATTGAGGAAATTACTTGAAAACTCATTTTTTAAAAATAAAGATTTCTAATTTCTTTAACTCAATAAATGAGATAGAAAGATAATTTTTTTTCTTATAGTAAAATATTAATATGATATATTACATTAAATTTCCATCCAGTCGTCCCAACAGTAAAAAAAAGTAGTATATTGCGCAGAACCAGAACCGGATTTGAAACCGTAATTAGAAGCCACTAGTTTATCCTCTTGAACATGAATTGAATGGTGACATGTGAGCACTTCTTCAATAAGAATGAGGTGACAAATATGATAGCTTATAATTAAAAATATATATCAAAATAAAGAAAAAAATAAAATATAGATATCTTCAGTTAAAACTTTAACTTAACTCTTAAATTTTATGTTTAACTGATTTGGTTTGGATTTAGATATAAAATATAGAAACTAACTAAAGAAACTTCTTTAAACAATGTAAATCACTCTAACAACTCAACATATTAGCGAATAAATAAGTGAAAATCATTGATAAATGCAAATTCCGATGAAAGTGAAGGGTAGATTCCCTTATTAGTGTTGTTTCGCCGAAACGACATGTAATTGCGATGAAATTTCATTGACATTTTAGTGATATTTTGTTGAAATCCTGAAAAAAGAAATAAGGGAACGTTTTAATTCGGTGACCTAAAGAAATGGAAATTTCAAAGAATTTCGGTGGAATTTCGTTGAAATTCGAGGCCATGCCGAAAATTACGTGCTCTGGTCTCATTCTTTAGCAGAAAATATATATCCTGACTAAAGTTCCTACATATGAGAAGGACAAAGACTACAAAAACTAGGTCACAGACAACCACCAGGTTATCAACTGGATGACCAACACTGTTGATGCACATATTGCCTCAAATCTTCTTTTCAAGGACACAACAAAGGAGATGTGGGAGGATCTTGAGCAGACACTCTCAAAAGGCGACGAAGTCACTTCTTGCAAACTTCAATAGGCGGATCTGGTTTACATCTCAGGGTAATTCTACCCTAGTTGAGTACAACAGGCACCTCACTAGCCTATACAAGGAACTTGCGATCTTTCAGCCATCATATTGTACCAAATAGGTACATAAGCGTTCAGACTGACAGATGCATTGCTTCCTTGATGGGTATGCATCCTAGATATCATGCAGTAAAGGAGCAATTTCTAATATCCACACACTACCAACACCGAAGATCATCTTTGAATATCTCGAAGAACTGGAGACATTTGTTGCAAGGCCTTCTACTTTACTTCTGCAAAGAACTCCGATCATGTTGCATCATTTGGGAGAGGAGGATGACATAGCTTTCATGGAGATCGTGGATGTGACTTTGGTCGCGACCATGTATGAGACTTTGGCCATGGTGACCTGGGTCATGGTCGTAGACGAGATCCTACTACTCCTGAGTACCCACAATGTCGTCATTGTGGCCACTAGAACCACCCGTCTGAACGATACTTGCAGAAGTTTGATGTACCTTCTTATATAGTCAATAGTGCCTATGAAGAAGCCTATGATGTTGAAGAGGTGTCTCATGCTACGAACACCAGTGGAAAGATGATACATCTTAGTGATGTAGATCCTCTAGGCTCGTGGGCTCGCTTCATCTTATTCCAGTGATACTACCACTGCTGCTTTGGTTACTCCTTCAGGTACAGTAGCCAACTCTACGACCCCTCCAGCTCCCGCTTGGATTACTGACTGCGGAGCCTCTACTCATCTAACATGAGAAGGTAGTATACCAACCTTCTACAAACCCTCTTCCTTGGTGAAGTCGATTTGAGTCGTCAATAGAACTCACTCGTTTGTTACTTACTACTGTCATAACCATGGAGTTCTCCTCCAAGCTCTGATTGTTTGGGGTTCATCATGATCTTGATTTCCATCTCAGTTTATTATCTGCTCATAAGCTTTCTGTTGAGTTTAATTATCGTATAATATCTGATGAATTCTGTTGTTATTTTCAGGACATCCGAACAATGCGGATTGTTGGTGGGGGCATGAGAAGAATGACCTCTATTATCTAGACATCCCCTCGGATTCTAAGTTTGTTGGTGATGTGTTCATCTCTTAAGACCCGTTAAATGGCATATGCGCCTTGGGTATCCTTCCACCAAGGCCCTCTCCATGATGTCCCATGTACCCTCTACTCTGAAACCCTTTCAGTGCCAAGCGTGTGAGTTCAGAAAACAATATCGAGCTTCTTAACCAATTCGTACGGAGTCCAATCACACCACTCTTTTTCGTCTTGTAAATTGTAATGTTTGGGGATATTGTTTGGTCTGAACCATGAGTAGTCATCACTATTTTATTATGTTTGTAGATGATTATATTAGATACTCTTAGGTTTACCAAATAAAGGAACATTCTGAGATTAATAAAATTTCAATATATCAAAACTTCATTATTTACTTGAGTTCGAATTATTCAAACTAACAGTGCACTTGAGTTCACCCAACAGGACTTGACGTCTTTCTTTGCCTCTCAGGGGATGTTCATCAAGCATCCTATCAACATAGTTCTCAACAGAATGGGGTAGCAGAAACGAAACTTCAACATTTGCTTGATATTGCTAAGCCTCTCCTCACTCAGATTAATGTTCCCAAGTACTATTGGAGGGACTCCATCCTTATTGTTGTTCTTCTCATCAACATGATTCCATCCTTTGTCCTAAAAGGGGGTGCTCCTTTCTCTTTACTATACTCCATTGAGTCTCCTCTTCCTTTACCTTTGAGAATTTTTTGGTGCTTTGTTTTTGTTCACAACTTCCATGCTGCTAGCAAATTGTCACCTAGGGTCGTCAAGTGCATCTTTCTTAGGTACTCTCATACTCAGAGCCAGAAAGGCTACATGTACTATGATACTGTTGGGCGTCGATATTATATTTCCGCAGATGTCACTTTCTTTGAGCAGACTAGCTTCTTTATACCGACAGTGGGTGATATCCTTTTGGATCTTCCACCTCCACCAATCGTCTATACAAGCAAGCATACCACTACACACCCTTTTATTCCTTTGCTTGTTCCTTTTTTGCAGGATGATATGCTCTCTTCAAGTGCTCCCACCACTGCTGCCTCGAATGTCCCTGAGGAGCTTCCAATAGCTCTTCGCAAGAAAAAGAGACAATATACTTAGCACCCTATGCCACATTTTACTTCTATCGATGGTTTATCTAACTGTGATAAGAGGTTTGAAGATGCCTTAAATGCCATTTCTATCCTCAGAGATCATTATAGTGCAATGCAATATCAAAGTTGGTGGCATGCCATTGATGGGGAAATGGATGCCCTTACCTCTCGGGGCACATAAGAACTTGTGTCGTACCCCTCGGGTGTTCGACTTCGAGCTTGCAGATAGGTCTTCATGACCAAGCAACCGACTGATGGGTCCATTGACAGACTGAAGCCAGATTAGTTGTAAAAGGCTTCACACAAACACATGGGGTTGATTACTTTAAAACCTCTCCAGTTGCTAGAGTGGGGTCCATACACACCATTCTTTCTATTGTTGCTAATGAAGTCTGACCCGTTTTTCAATTTGACGTAAAAAACGTCTTTCTCTATGGTGATCTCAAGGAGGAGGTTTATAATCGTTGGGTTATGTACTAGAGGAGGAGCATGTATGCCGATTATGTAAGGTCATCTATGGCCTGAAGCAGAGTCCTAGGGCATGGTTTGACAGACTTACTACTGAGATCAATACTCTCGGATTTCAGAAGACGACATCTGACTACTCTGTCTTCATCTGATAATGGTCTACTGGTATTGCCATTCTTGTTGTCTATGTTGATGACATGGTTGTCACTGGAGACGACGAAGCTGGGATTTCAAGAGGAAGTATTGACTTTACACTCTAACTGATGCTGGACTATTTAGATGTAAGCCATCTGGCATCCTTGCAAAAGTTAGAAAACATTCCACATCTATTGATCCTGCGTTTGAGGATACACACAGTATAGAAGCCTAATGGGTAAACTTCTCTATCTCATTGTTCCTAGGTCAAATATATCGTATGTCGTGAGCTGAGCCAACCAGCACATGGAAAGCGATCTTTACAATCATTGGCAAGATGTTCTTCTCGATACTTGAAGGAATATCCTAGACGTAGACTCTTCTATGGGTTCAATGGTCTTCACATATACAGATGTTGACTATACCAGTTCGCTTGAGGACCGTCGATCCACTACATGCTACATCATGCTCGTTGAGGGCAACATGGTTACTTGGCGAAGCAAGAAGCACACAGTATTCTCCAGATCGAGAAGGAAAAATACATGGCAATGCCCCAAGCCACCTGTGAGATCATATAGCTTGTCTCCTTTCTATAAGAACTTAGACTTTCAGTTGCTACTCTCATACTTTTATGTTGTAATAACAAGGTTGCTACTACATCGCCACCAATCATGTTTTCCATGAGTGGACCAAACACTTGAGGTTGATTGTCACTTCTTTCGTTGTGTTTTACGAGGAAAGATCACCACTTTGCACCCCACTAATTTCAATTGCAGACATATTCATGAAGGCACTAACCTAAAAAATGCCGCTTATATTTGATTTCCAAGTTGGGCATGATCGATCAATATGTTCCAACTTGAGGGGGAGTGTTACAGTAATTGCTTTTTCTATATTGAATCTTATAACCCTTCAAGGTCATATATATACTTTTTCCCTTTTTTGTTCTCTAGGATTTCTCTCTATAAGAGACTCTAGACGCATGGAATAAATATCATATAGGACCCTAGTAGGAAAATTGCTCTATCTAATTGTTAGTAGGCCAAATATATCGTATGATGTGAGCAGAAACAATCCGTACATGGAGAGATGTCACCACAACCATTGACGGGATGTTCTCTTGATTCTTCGATACCTGAAGGAATCTCCAAGGAAAGGCCTTTTCGATAGGGCTAACGACCGCACTAACATTAACATATGCATATGTGATTATGCTAGTTCTCCTAAAATAAACGATCTATCAAAGGTTATCCCATGTTTGTTCATGGCAACCTCGTTACATGATGGAGCAAGAAGCGAATATTGGTTTCTAGATCAACTCAGAAATCATGTTGCAACAGGGCATGATCGATAAATATGCTCCAACCTGACGGGGAGTGTTAGAGTTCTTTATTATTTGATATTATCTACTTATTATGTCTTTATTGAGTTGTAACAGTGCTTTTATGTAATTATCTCTTTTTTGGCTCTAGAGTTCCATGATATATAAGAAACCACATACCCTTTGAATAAAGCATGCCATTCATTGTATTCTTTCTCCAAAAATGATTATTATTATTATTATTATGGAAGAAAAGTTTGAATATCTTGGACGAAAATTTATCTTGATTGGAAGATGTTTTAGTCGAAAGATTATCAAGCTATAAACCTTCCAAACAGATTTTTAGTGTCTTTGCCATAAATCCACTTTTATTAAGATAGGATCAACTCTGCAGCCAACTAAAACTTCAATGTTTACACGTTAAACTCCGAAGTACATGGATCTGCAAAATTAACATTGAAAATGAACAAATTATGCGAGATGGCTATTTATAGATAATCCCCAGTTACCAAAAAGGATCAACCTATAACCATGCCACCACAAGGGTTTGTGATCATTTTTCTACATTTTAGTAAAACCTTGTAAGGAGCTTTAAATTTCTAAATTAAGCTTAAAGTTGCATGAAGCCAAGCAACAAAGGTCCAGTGCAACATTTCATATGTTAAAAGTCTAGCCCTGTCCTAATAAGAGTCAAGTCCGTCTTTTTAAGTTGAACATGGATTAAGATTCAAGGCAAAGTTTAACAAATGGATTAAGATTCATGGCACTGGCATAATTGACATTACATACTCCAACTTGATGGTGAACTGTTATTTGTTACTTTTTGTTTCATTAATTTGTCATGTTTTCTTATTTTATTTAGATGCTTCTGGTAATTTACCCAACAGTCTTCTCCTATAAAACCTGAATTAGGATTTCATCTTGACAATGAAAAGCTACCATCAGTGAAGAATGGGTGTCTCAAGCGCACTAATAACATATGCTACTTGAAGAGTTTTATATGCTTCTTTCAGATAGTACATCTGGTAAAACACATACTTGCATACTTTGGATTTATGAATGTACAATAAAGCATACGACTCACTTACAACTTCAAGCATTTTGAGTTTTTGCAGTTGCATTGCTTTTGTTTCTTTGGAGTACCGTTATTCACGTCAAAAGCTGGTCGTGGTCTTGCTTTGGGAGATTCTATCCTGTGAACCAAACAGGTAAGTTTTAACATTATATAAAACAAGTCATTATGCATAAATGCATTTCTTGGAAGATGTGCTCCAAAGATGAATAACAGAACTATTATGCACAGAGAGGAAAAGTTTAGTATAGTGCAATTCTCAGAAAAGATGCATGTGAATCCAATTAGAACGGATTTTGGCATAATCAGTCTCCAATCTTATATTAATAGTTTGGAGTTCCTTCCAATCCAATCCATTACATAGTCTAATCTATTTTCTATCCAATCCAGCAGATTATGGATTGTTGGGATTGGATTGGATCTTTGTCCCAAATGTTCTCATCATTTTTTTATGATTGCTCTCTCAAGTATTTTCTAATGACAATCTAGTTTCCTCATTTTCTACTAATGACCATCACATTCAAATATGACATGTATATATACGTATTCAATTATTAAAATTAAAAGAACTTTATCAGCATGGAAAATAAGTTCATCATATCAACATGCACTAGCCAGTACATCTTTCAAGATAGACCTAAATGCGCGAGATGTTATGGCAGAGTATAAGAAGATATGGGAAGCTCAAAAAGAGCATTGTTGCAAGATGAATCTACGCTGTTGCAGCACAATGCATGGGGAGGTTTTTCGCCACTACAATGGCAAAGATGAAAGGTACCAAGACCACCACAATACCAGGCTCATGAAATGATTCAATGGGTTGTGCATACACTTTTCATGTGTCATCTAAATATCATGTTGCTTGTACCAACCAAGTCTCTATCAAGGTCAACATTTGATCGTTATTTTCCCAAACTATGCACGATAGACAGATATTCTCCAGCTTGTTAATAGTTAATTTTATTACTATGATTTCCTTTTATTTTTATTTTCCCTTTGGTCACTTTGTACCGGTTGCCTCTTTGTGATAGCATGGAATCTTGGGATAAACTAACATTTGTAGTTCACTTTCCTTCCGGTCCATTAACGGGTTCCAACTTCCAAGCCGCAAAAGCCAGAAAAGAAGTGCAGCCAACAAATTTGAGCAACCCCCCGAATTAGATGCATTTCTTCCCTCTTCAGAAATTCGAACTATTGTGTTTCTTACATATTAACCCTAGTGAAATACTACATTTCCAACTCGACCTAAATAACTACCACGGGTTCCAAGATCAAACCCTAGTGAAATAAACCTTAATTTAACGCCCGACATGTTAAAACCCAATAACAGCCTCTCAGTGGTCACACTGTATTGTTGCTTCTCCGACTATTCTCGAGTTAGCAGACCCTTCTCCTACACTACATCTATTTTTTAAATTAAAATGGAAATTCAAAAAAACAGCGCAATCAACTGAGCTCAATTTCACGCGAACACATCTTGAAAAAAAAACACTCCGTTAAAATTCGCCATCTATTCGACTCAAATAATCAGATTTCGTCGGTGTAATCATAATAATAACAGAGAAGACTGCTGCGAAGCCCGCTCACAGTGCGATCTGGATGGAGTGCTGCGAAAGCGACGGCGGCTCCGACCTCTGCTGCCTCTCTGGTCCAGAGACGCCGAGGAGGGCCGCGAAATCGAGCTGCCTCGCGAGCTTCTTCCGCGGCAGATCCGGCGCCATCGTCCGCAATCACTGCTCCATTCCGGCGCCCAATTCGCGGGGAAATCACTCGATTCCGGCCGATCCGCGGGCGTTTAAGATCAATCGATCTATCGCGCGGGAGTGTAGTCTCGCGGGGCGGTGAGATGGATCTCGACGCGATTGCGGGGGAGGAGGAAATGGAGAACGGAAAGAGAGCATTCGAATTCTGTCGGGCGTTTTTTCTCGCTTTGGCTTCCGCTTTCTGATAGAGATTTGAAATTGAAATATTTATATTAGTAGGACGATGTGGAGGGGGGGGGGTGTCGCGGGGATCGGAGGGTGCACATTTGGAGGGAAAGGGAGATGAGGCGGTTCCGTCCGTCGGATTGGGGGAACGTTTGATTCTTCTACTTCTTTTGCTGGAGACATTATGCTCACTAGAGTTGGGGGAGAATTGCTGGTCTCCCCGCACTTCTTTAGTTGCCAGGATACACCACGGACCTGGCATACCCCTAACTTTTAATCCTGTATTTTGGGTTGTGATTATTTGTATTGAGTCTATTGACTATACAATTTCTTGAATATAATACTTTTTAACTATTTCGAATAAAATTATTATCATAAAAAAATATTGTAATTATTAAAAAAATTAATATAACACATAATCAATGTCACATCACATCACAATTATCATTCCAACCCTTCCAACCCTCCAAACGCTACTATTCACTGGAGGATATCCCAACCCAGTCTAACCCAGTAATCATGTGAATAGTAGCAGTTTGAATGGTTATTAGGATTGGTATAAGGTTGGAATAAGGAATGTGATGTGATGTCACATTGATTTATGATGGAATTCCAACTCATGTTTGCAAGGTGTTTACTAGATTACCCCGAAGCAACCTGGAACACACCATCAACCAAACGAACCTTAGGGAACAAATTAACGTTATTGGACGGTCAAGATCACTCCACAAAAGATCGGATGATTAGGTGAGCTCGAATTTTTTTATGCAATCTCATCTGAGAGAAGATTTCAACTCAACCAAAATTCATGTATCAAAAAATCAAGTGTATATTCTATTATGTTATACCCAGGTAACATATAATTTAATATTCGTTGTCATATCACATAACATCGATCATTGATTGTTACCAAGTTATATTTGATTCAATATATTCTCATACAAAAACAAAACATGTAATAATGATTACTCATTGATTTTTTTATTGTTGCTAAACTGACAATGATTAATATGAACTTCGTTTAAAAGTCGACAGATATATCATAATTATATGGGCTTGTTTGGTTGATGGGTTGGGTTGGGGTACACCGGTGTACTCCTCCTTCCAACCCTCCCAACCCTCCTCACAGTTTACTATTCACATGGGTAATCCAACACAACACAACACAACCCAACCCAACCCAGCAATCAAACAGGCCCTATGGATCTTCAGTAACAATCATAATCTCTCCAAATAAAAGAATGATTAATATTCATTATTATAAATCTTACATCGAAAGATATTCTAAGGAATATCTGAATTATTTGTTGCCTTATGTCCATTTTGGTGTATAGAATGCAAGAGAAAATACAGCATGGTCCAGTATATTTATCGAAGTTGTTCACCGAAAATCGAAGGAAGGAGGGTGCATGAGACAATAAATGATAAGATGTTTGTCTTGAAGATATGCAACTATCGTGAAGATGAATATCGAAATCGTAAGAACATGCATCCAGTGAAAAATCAATATGTCTCATTGTATGTAAAGAGTTTGAAACCACATGAAGTAAGTGGTTTAGTATCCCAAACAATCACAACGCTTTGATTTCCGACTGGTTTTTATTATTAATATGACATGATTGATTGTGTTTCCATGCCAAGTTTGCAAATTAATTTTGGTAGTCATAGTTCGATCATGTCAGTAGCTAAGAATTAATCATCGGTCGAACAACTAATCGGATTTATTTAGTTTTATATTTTTCTAATTATTTTAAATACATAAATTATATTTTTACAAAAATATATACTTGTATATTTTTACAAAATTTTGAATATTTTTCAATACTATCGTAACGAAATAAAAGAAGCAATTGGATTCTAATCGAACAATATATATCTTAATTTCAATTTACTTTTTAAATGATCATGAAAAAAGCATAAACAATTGTACTAAAAGTCAGTCAATTGGTCGAGTAAGACAACAGAAATCGAACCGACCACCGATTGGTCCTAGTCGGGTTGGACAACCCCCCTAATCGGCTAATGATCGTGCCGGTTAGATGGTCTAGTCGACCAAATTTGGGAAGCTTGCTCAAAACGGACAATACGAAGATCTGAAAATCCAAGAAGTGTACGAAAGCAAAAATTTGGCATTTATTCGATCGGGACAATTTTACTGCAACGGAATCATAGTCCGAATGATGAAGAAAGAAAGTATTCTTGGGATTCCCTTTCACTCTCATCTCGGCAGCTTTTCCCCTTTATTCCAAACCTCTTTGGATATGAAAAAACAGTGGGAGTAGAGAAAGGCAAACATGTCTTCCTATGGTCACCCCAAGGCATTTTCGGGTGATCGTGAGAGATGATCGACTGTCATCATACAACGTATCTTCTTCCTCACGTATTTGTGAACTGGTTGATTGTGCACCCAGTTTATATCTCATCAGAAACCATCGTAATGATGCTGAAATCTCGAGCTTATGGAAAATGGGCAATAGTTAGGAAAGGTGCGTCAGCGGCGAGCAGAAACAAGGTTATTAGATACCAAAGGATGGTCAGAACCACATGTGCGAGTTTCCCTGCATGTGCACTACAAGGAAAACAAGTTGTGTATACAGAACTATGCCCACAGATGTGGGGCTTGTGGCCACAGAATTGGTCTCTGCCCACAACACGTCGTGGCCAGTAGTCGTAGCTACAAGTCTCGTCGCGAGAGTTCTCTAACCACAAATATGTCGTGGCCGTCACAAGTGACCACAAAACTTGTCGTGGCCACAGTTCTTGTATGAAGACTTCGGCCACGAAATTGTAGCTACGAGAAACTAGTGGCCACGAAATATCGCGGCCACAAATTTCTGTAGCTACATTCTGTGACCACAACTCATTTTTCTTATAGTGGTGGCTAGTCTGGTGTTCCTGGGTTTATGGGTTAATTTAAATTCCAAGTATGCATCAATTCTCAATGAAGGTCCCATTTTCAAATGTAGTAAAGAAGAGCTTGAACTTTCAACTTTGGGAATTAATGTCGGCATAGTGGACTATATTTGAGACCCAAAAAGAGATCATGCCGTATTTATATTACATTTTAACAATGAGCCTCTTTTGGGAAGCAAAACATAGTTGTAAATTACCTTTTATTTTAGAATTTTTCTCGCGTACAAGATTCACAGTGTTGCTCTTCCGTTAAGGATTCGTAAGAATACAGGAGCACAAGTGTAATTACAAAAATAAAAGCATAATTGTAATGGCATAATTCTAGGGGCAAATGTAAAACCCTATATTTTAAACGGAGGAAAGACAACATTAACAAAGCATTCGTACACACGGCCGACCATGCTTTCCCATGCACGTACTATTTTAGTAGCACTAACACGTGAAAAAATCAGAGGCCATCTTATAAAATGGATGGCTGATTAATTGCATGTTTAATTCTTTTACTTGTAATCTGCTGGGATTAGGAAACGAATTAGTTGACCATCTAGGTTAATCAAATCGGTGAAAGGGTCGAGATTGAAACCTGTCCGGCAGCTGTTTTGCGATAATTGGTACGGGATACATCATTCCGACTGATCGTAGAAGATGGTCGATGAGATCGTAGGATTTCGTTAAAGCCAGTATGGCGAGACAACGTGTAGCCATCGGGACCGTTCAATCACATGATCGATCATGTCCGGAATTGATTATCTTGCGTAATGAAGACGATGATGGGACCTAGCACCAAAAACTCATGAGATTTAATGGATTTGTCCTTAAGTCAGCACATGTTTATTGCTCAGAAATCTGCCCTCTCTCTCTCTCTCCGCAGCAGCAGATGGAAGTGATTAGTACTTACGTCACGAGAAAAAAAATATCCTGAAAATGGTGATGACACGGAAATATTTTACAATGTAGGCATACATCGGCAAACCGTTTGACGCTTCGTGTTTCGCATACGGCAAACGGTTTGCCGTGCGACATGGACGGACTGAAGGGAGCGGGGAATGCAGATTTTACCGTCCATGTAGCACGGTAAACCGTTTACCGCGTGCAGAACACGAATTAGTAAATGATTTGCCGATATATACGTACTCTGGAAATTAATTACCATTTTGAAGAATATTTTTTAAAGTTAATACTCAATGGGGATAAACTCTACGCTTTCTCCAATTTGATGATTTCCATAAAGCTCGTGGTTCTCAAGTCAGGATATATCCGTCAAATCACACTCTCTCCTCCGAGCGGATAATCGTCAGGGGGTGATCTTGTAAATTTCCCAATATGATTCTTGTACATATGTTTTTACACGGGTAAAATTGATTTACCCGTACGTGTCAGATTTGTTAGTGGATTACCTCGGGATAACTTAGTTTATCTCTCAGTATTTTTGGTTGGAATTCCATCACAAATCAATGTTATATCACATCGCATTCCTTATTTCAACTCTCTCCCAACTTTTATAATCATTCAAATAGCTTTTGTTCACATGAAGTTACCCCAACCTACTCCCTCCCAATAACGTTTGGTAACTGGATTTGGGTTGGATTGGAGTAACCTCATGTAAATAGTAGTTGTTTGGATAGTTAGGACAGCTGAGAGGGTTGGAATGATAAACGTGAGTAATGTCACGTTGATTATATGTTATATTAACTTTTTTATGATTATAATATATTTTTGTGTTAACTTTTTAATTTGAACATGGTTGAAAAATATTATAATAAAGAAATTATTGAGTTCATACAACTAATTCTGACCTAGAAATGCAGGGGTAGAGATAGAGGTATGTCGGCTTACCCAGGGTAACCTGACAACCAAACGAGCTCTAAGGGTAGCCAATTTAGCCTGTCCCGCCGCTTTTTTTTATTTTTTATGTTATTTTTTTAAAACATACGAGGGAATAATTTATATTAATAAAAGGAATATATAATTCAGATTTTGTGAAAAACAGACATTCATAACATGTCCATCTAGAATAAGTTGATTTCAGCAACTATGAGACCGTTAAAATTTGATAGGCTTGATGAATAGGATACGAACCTCAAAATGATTTGCATTTTTAAGGAAAATATGTTGAAATTAGTGATCTAAAATCTCACGAAAAAATTTAGAAAAAAAGATAGGGGAAGCTAAGTTGCCCCCTATGGTAGCCATACGTCATCGTGCATTTTTTATATACGCTTGAAAATAAAAGGAAGAAAAATAAGAGAACATGGCCCATCATGGATGCAAACCATGGATATATCTGTTATCTGATCCACTAATATATTTCTATTCTACAGTCTTTGACATATGTATCCGAATCTAGTTAATAGGGGATACAAATACCAATACCCTTTGATATCTAAGAATATCTGAACCCATGTTCTTATATCTATTTTCATATATAAATATAATTGTAGATCTATTTTTATATGTATACAAATAATTATATACCTTCTTTCACCAATTTTAGCATAATTATTATGGTATAAGTACATTTTCTATAGTTATATCATGTGTACTAATAATACACATGATATAGAGTGCATATTTAAGCTACGTCAAAATGTGCATCCGTGTTTGAACTTAAAAATAGAGAAAAATACGATAACCCCGCTACCTATATCAGTGATTAAGTATTCTACCATTTGTATCCCTACTACCAGTACAAAGTAAAAGGAGCCACAACCTATGGCTTAGAACAAGAAAATGCCAAAAAAAAATAGAAATCCAACGGACCATGTGTGAATGAAAATGTTATTATATGAACAATTGCAAATGATATGATGACGACTACGACATTCTTTGCGAATTGAGAGTATAAAAAATTATTTCGCAACGAATATTATTGTCATTATGTATTTAACAACGGACGATTTATTGAAGGATCTTGGTAGAAGCGTCACTATGACCCTATTTTGTTGTAGTAATCTGTATCCAATCCACCGCCATATCCATTTTATACTTTTTTTAAGAAAGGCTGCATGTTATTTCATCAAAAAGAGATTGTGTTAAAGCGTACTCGATGCGTACTTCATGAATTTCCGAAGTGTTGGCGACGAGTGCGAGGGTGCGGACAGACTGGGCTCCCTAGGTTGCTTCTGCAATACAAGACTAATGAGGGGGATGGATCATTGAAATGGGCAAGGGGTAAGGTTGGAGGTTAGAGGGAACAATCATAAAGTAAAGCATCATCTTTAACTATGATAGAGGGTCGTTCCTTCAAGATAAACCACCATATCGATGCACTCTTGACGATTATCTGCCAATGTGATTTTGAATGAGGATTTAAGTTATGATTTGCAAAGAAACATTACAAGTTGGTCCTTGGTGGAGAAATATAAGAAAGTGCAAATACATGAAGTGTGAAGCGGTAGTTGAGGAGTATGTATTCAAGAGCTTCAGCCGCCTCGAGGTAAAGGGGGCGTGCATTTGTCAAGAGGTTGGTTAGGAAAATAATCTTGTATTGAGTCATAGGTTTGTCAATTGAGATTGGCCAAAGGAAATACGATACACGGGGATGGAAGGTGGAAGGGGTTGGACCATAATTGCATATGAAGCTTGGGGCATGTCCCCCTTGGGGCGGAAGGGAGTATATGTCTTTTGTGAGTTATATGTAGTTGATTCTACTAGGGAAAAAGGTCGAGTCTTTATGGGGGGTTTAGGTGGGCATCGTCGAGAATGGTCTTCAAATTTTGAATCTCATGGGAGGGTCTTTTTGAGAGAGCTTTAAACCAATTTTGTTCCGTAGGAAGGGTTCGTAGAGCTTGGGAGAGGGTGGTGCTTTTATTGTTCGCAAGGGACTAGAGCTTTGGGAATTGTTTGGGGGGGGGGGAGGTTAAATCTTTCCAGAGGAGTGTTCCTTCTCCACAACCCACAATTTTGCTTATAGATTCTCTGATAACCAACAATCCTTTCTTAGTAGAGCGTCAGAATGGGTAGTCTCAAGATATTGGTTTGGTGTTTAGGGGGTGGGTCCATTATTATGGTATTTCACTCTAATTAAGGAGGAGCTTGGTGAGTTTTGATTTTTTAAGATCTTGATCCAAGATTTTGAGAGCAGAGTATCATTTAGGATCTCAAGGTTTTGGATTCCCCAACCATCATTCTCCTTGGGTCAACAAATATGTTCCCATCGAGCATTGTGTCTGTTTTGATTCAGGCCTACTCAGTTCCATTAGGAAACGATGTTGGTATTCTATCAATGGTATTAATAACATACTTGGGGAGTTTTATGGATGCTAGCATGTGGTTGACTTGAGGGGTTTGGGAGGAATTGAGTATTGCAACTCGAGACGAGAGGGATTTATCCACGATTTCCATCCATGTAATTTCTTTTCAAATTTCTCGATAAATTGGGTCCAGTCCATATGCTTGAGTGTTCTTGGGGATAGAGGTATACCTAGGTAGGAGAAGCGGAACCCGCTAGTAGGCCATCCATGGATGGTAGAAGCCAACAACGATTCCCCCTTGTTAACAAATAAGACAAAGAACATGGTGAAGACCCTTGGTGTGAATTTTAGGCATTAGTTTATTTTTTCATCAAACTTGATGAAGATTAAGATACCATATGCAAAGAGGATGTTTATAATGGTTAAGTCTTCTTCTGGTAACTGAAATATTTTGATTGGGTGATTTGTAGCCAAGTTCTTCATGTTATTAATGAATAATTGGGGGAAAGAGGACTATCTTGCCAAACCTTCTACTAGGTTTGAAAAAGCCAAAGGTTAGGTTGTTGATCTTGTGGGAAATGGAAATGATTTTACGTGTGGCTAGAATCCAATTGAAGAAGGTTTCGGGAATCGATCATTCGTAAGATTTGAAGAATGGACGCTCATTTGACTGTATCAAAAGCCTTTTTAAGGTCAATTTTGCGAATCAGGGCTTTGGTTCGTTGTTTGTCCTGAGTCAAGCTGATTTCTGAAGTTAAAATGAAAGCATCAGAGATTCCTCTGGATTTTAAGAAAGTGCATTGAGAGGGTGGTATGAGTTCCATGAGCTTGGGGGCCATTAATTAGCTAAAACTTCGGATATTATCATGGGGGTGGGTGGGGGTTGATAAGGATGATGTGGTGGTAATTGGTGATATCCTTGGGATCCCCTTTTTATAAATGAGAGAGATGAGTAAGTTGTTAATGAAACATGGTTCATTGAGGTTTAGATATTTGAGCTCGGTAACCATATCCATGAAATCGCCTTTGATTGTACCCTAGTATCTTTTTGAAAACTCTGGAATGCATCTGTCTAACTCGAGGTCTTCTAGGGATTTGAGGTTGTAAATGGTACAATAAACCTCATTTTCAGATATAGGGCACTAAAATGCTCATGATTATTAATTTGTCCAAGCATGGTTGGAATGAAGTCAAAGTGGTAGGGTAAGTCATTAGTTGAGTAATGATCTATCTTTTGGTAACACTCGGAGGGTATATTGGCTATATATTGATCGTCCGAGTACTCAATACCCTGGAGCTCCTAAACAATAGGATTGTGTTTCTGTTTCTTCTGTTGGCTGTTGCATGGAGAAATTTTGTGTTTCTGTCTCCTTTGTGCAACCATTGTATTTTCGCGCATTGATTTATGCGCAGAAACTCATCAGCACTAGCTTTAATAAGATCATGATGTGCTTTGGATAGTTCATCTAGAATGGTTGGTAGTCATGAAGTATTTGTCAAGTTCTTTGATTTTGCGAGCGAGGACAGAGGAAACTTTACCGAATGGTTTTTTGTTCCCGTGCTTCCAAATCGGAGTAGCATTTTTGAGTCGTTTGATTTTGACCACACGTCCAAGTCTTGTTTATGGAACTGAAACCTTCCATCTTAGGGCGTCAAACCGATTAGAGGGAGGAGATTTTTTGAGATGATCGGTCTATGATCTGAGAATGTTTTCAGTAAGCACAATGAGTTGGTTTGTGGGGACAGCTTTTAGGTACGGTAATGATATCCCTTTCATCACCATTCTTCATTTGACCTTAAATCCCTAGCTAAATGCATGCAAATAATATTCATTTATACAAATAACACTCATTACTTATAGTATAAGTATTGTATAAATTCACCGATTTAGTCCAAAAATAAAATAATAAAGGAAAGAAAAGAAAAAGAAGTAAAATACCAAAGTATTGGAGGATATTAAACCTCGAGACTAAGTCAATAATTGACTTCGTCGACAAGGAACAAAGTAGGGGGAGATAACAACCAATAATTGCATAAAAAACCCTAATTTTATATCTCAATAATAGGCCCTTTTGGGGCCTATTTTATTTTCGTATTTTTATACCTGCAATAAAAAAATCCTCTATATGATAGTAGTACATAAAAATACAAAGAAAAATAAAAATTGATTTCAGTCAAAAATATCACAGTATGCTCGAGACACACAGAATAAAAAGCTGTAGAAAATTTCTCAGATTTGCATCTTTTCCGTATGAATTTCAGATTAGCCAAACTCACCTTTATTGTTCCTAAAATTTTATTATCTATTTAATGAAGGTAGTTTCATTAAAATTGAAGTTAAGATGCAAAAGTTGACGTTTGATCCCTATTGTACTACATACTTGTATATAATATACAAAATATTTATTCATTACATTTAGATTCTTTCTTTTATTTTATACCCTCGTATATGATGTCTATATAATAAATAAAATAAGAAATAAATATAACAAAATTTAAAATAAATTAAATAAATAATAAGTTTCTAAAATATAGATGAATAATACCTATATACTTAATACAGATATTTATTTAAGCATATAAATGAAAAGATAAAAAATATAATAAAAACTATATAAATAAGTATTTAAATATGTTATAATCGTATAAAATATTTATTTATGGCATTTAATACACAAATACTTAAATAAAATATAAATACAATAATTATAAATAAATAATAAGATAATAGTATGTAATTAATTATCCTAGTAAATTAACTTGTAAAAATAAATAAAATTCATAATAAAATATTATGTAAAATAATAAACAAATTTTATGTTTTGAGTTTTATTTATTTAAATAAATTTTTATATATTTGATTTATTTATCTTTCTATTTCCTATTTTACCCGCTAGCAGCTGATGTAGACCAATGGGAGGTGAGTCTCAGTTGACCTCGATCAACTCCTCACCCCTTTCCCTTCACGACTTTTGCTCTTTGATCATCGTTCGTTCATGCCCTAATGTTCTCTTGATCGAAGGATCCTTGTATTGATTGTAAACCCTAAGTCAATGGGCGCATGCATATAGTATCTCGTCACCCCATTTTTGAACCTCGACCTCGCTCTACCCTCTGAAATCCCTATCTCCCTTGTGCTTGAGATTGTTGGTGACGGCAGCTTCACCGAAGTGTTTGCATTGTGGAAGAGGCATGGAGTTGGTGGTCGGAGCTCGTCGGAGTCGCTTCAGACAGAGCTCCTCCTCAGCTCCCTATTATGTATGTAAGATCCCTTTTTTTTCTTTGCATTTTGATTCGTAGTGTTAGCAGTAGTTTAAATTAGCTTTCAATTCTGTCAATTAAAGTATAAAGTTCCAAAATCGAAGTTTGCCGGAGCTAGTGTTGTGGCCTATATCTTCGTCGTTCCAGCCTTCATCTTGACTCGTCGGTCACCTCACAACCTTCCCCCTTCGCTTCTGCACATCTAGGACCCCACTAATCACCTTGATCTTGCACATGTTAGGAGATCAATGTCTCCACCTCCGCCACACGTCGGAGACCTCCACGTCGCTTCATCTACCCCATTTTGGCCCCAGAATACACACAAACCATTCACTTTTTTATTAGGTTTGAAGTGTTGAAGGCCTCTACTGGGGCAATTTGAAGTCGAAGTTGCAGCTCCATCTCACCGAAATGAGACGAGTCACCAGGAACCCTTTGCTAGGAATTAGATCTTTCTGATCCCTCCACCAGACATGGAAGGTTCCTTAGAAGCTGTTGGTCTTGTTGGCATAGAGAACGGTGATTGAAGTCACACTGGAGGACGGATCGAAGCTCGAAGAATGACGGTTCTTAGAGTGTTCTTCCAGGCACTCCTAGAACTATCCGATCAAGAACAATTCGACTAGGAAGCTCACTCGTCATTGGATTGGAGCATCACCGACCATTGGATTTCAGCTGGAGATCTAATATAAGCCATCCAAGCGAATCATCAATGATGCTTCTTAGAGTGTTCTTTTTGTTGATTTTATTTTTATTAAATGTCTCTAATGCTCTAAAAATCCTAGAAAAATTAGAGTAGATGCCTTGAATATTATTCTAACTCACATATTTTTATTAAGGCGTTTATTTTATTTTTCAATTTTCTAAAAAGCCAAATATTTATTTATTTTCTAAACAGAAAAATACAAAAAAAAAGAACTAGAAAATTATAAAAAAAATTATATTAAGTAGATATTTCTTATTTTATCGCATATCCAAACATCATTAAAAATAACAAAATAAAAACCCTAAAAGTCATATAATATATAAACTTTATAAAAATCACAAAAAAATCTCGAAAAATCCAAAAATAGTGTTTTCAATATCTGAATTTTCTTCATTTCATCTATTTTATAGGAAAATTATACGGGCTCATTCTTATTTAATAGATAAATTGTAGGCCCAATTTAGTCTCCTAATTTTCTATTTTATTTTATCTCTTTCTTTTTAACTTTAGCGAACTATAAAAAAATACTTTAAAAATTCTATAAACATTTGTAAAAATTAAAAATACAAAAAATATTTTATTCACTTTTATTTTGTTTTCATTTCATATTAAAAAAAATTCAAAATCATTTTCTTTGCATTCTTTATCTCTTCTCTCTCTCTCTCTCTATTATTTTCTACTATTATCTATATATATATTTCTATATTATCATTATTTATAAATATAAAATAAAAATAATTTACATATTAAAAATCAAATAAAAAATATTTAAATTAAAATATTACAAAAATTAGAAAATCCCTATCAAAATAGGCAAACACATTCGTTGATAATTGCTTCAATTGACAATTTTTGAATCTATCCCCACTGCTTTATGTGGTTCGACCCCTACACTTGCTTTCTATGCACACTTATTTTTAGGGTATAATAAATTTCATCTCACGTAAATTCATTGAGTATTTATTCAGTGTGTTGATTGTTGATTGACACGCTTTAATCGGGTGTTGAGTGCTATGAGAGCGTCCGATGCAACAATCGTTGGATATGATTTGTCGGACACTTCATGCCTTTCGAGACCAGACATTTGATTTATGACTGCACAACTCTTGTTATTTTCACTGATCTAAGTGTATGTAAGTTTCAAGCTCTTAAGTTTGATTAGCCTTAGGTTATGACACCAGTTATTGAAGGGACCTATTAATGTGGGGAGAGGCTGCCCGCTGACGAATGATTGATCGTCTTGCCATAAGCATCGAAATCAATGGGAGAGTAAAACGGGTAGGAAAGGTAATCTGCTGAGATTGACTTCACGGATAGTAACGAGAC
>JAZKJV010007303.1:0-34372 GCA_037367405.1 Ottelia alismoides
CCGCGCGGTCCAGACTGGTGACCGACAGGTCGACGGCGCCCCAGCCCAGCCGCTCTGGCAGGGCCTGCTCTCGCAAGCTGCGAGCAAGGCGAAGAGCGTCCGTATCCATGTCGGTCTCCCGTTCCGGCAAGGATCAGCGCGGCAGGATCGGTGCCTTCCGCGTCCGGCCCCAGATCACTAGGACGGCGAGGGCGACGTAGATCAGGTTGAACGGCAGCGGCTCGAACTCCCCCCGCATGGCATGGAAGGGGATCGCCAGCGCCTGGATGGCCAGCAGGCCCTTGGCGGCCCAGACCGTGAGCTGCGGCCGGATGCGGGTGGCGGCCGGCAGTATCAGTCCGATCACGCCCAGAAGCTCCATCACGCCGATGAAGCGGGGCAGCGCGATCGGCACCTCCGACATCCAGACCGCGCCCATCCTGGCGGCCTCTGCCGGCGGCAGAAAGTGGAACCAGGCGCCCATCAGGTAGAGGAGCGCCAGCGCGATCTGCGCGGCCCACAGCCCCATGTGCCAGCGCGGGCTGATGGTTGGAACAGAATGGGCGACCATGGTCATGAATTGTCCTCCGGCGATGCCGCAACCCCGGACGAGGCGGGCGTGGTTTCAGTCGAGGGAGGCTATCCTTTTCCATCTGGTTGATCATTCCGCCTCTTGTTGATGATCAGTTTCCCTGTAGGATATGATCATGGATGGATTGACTGGCCTGCGCGTCTTCGCTCTCGTCGCAGAACTGCGCAGTTTCTCGGAGGCCGCCGACAGGCTCGGCCTCTCGCCAGCGATGGTCAGCAAGCATGTCCAGGCCGTCGAGGCGCGGGTCGGAGCGCGGCTCCTGAACCGCACCAGCCGCAGCGTCAGCATGACCGAGGCGGGGACCGTCTATCTCGCGACCGTGCGCAGCCTGCTCGATGGCCTCGACCAGACCGAGGCGCAGCTCGCGCAGACGGCACTGTCTCCCCGGGGCGTCCTCAAGGTCAGCCTGCCGGTCTGGATGGCCAATCCCGCCTTCGCCCGCCTGCTGGCCGCCTTCCACGCACGGTACCCGGAGGTGACGCTGGATCTCGACCTCTCGGGGCGCAAGGTGAACCTTGTGGACGAGGGCTTCGACCTTGCCTTGCGGGTGACTCCTACGCTGGACGAGATGCTGATCGCTAAGCGGCTGGCAACGATCGACTTCGTGATGGTGGGGACGCCGGCGCTGCTCGAGCGGCTGGGCCGGCCTGCAAGCATCGAAGCGCTCAAGGGCGCGCCCTTTCTGGCCTACTCCGCCGTCGCACCCGACGGCCGGGTGCGGCTGGGCAAGGGCCCGGACGCGCCGGAACTCCAACTGCGTCCGGTTGTCATCTCAGGCAACGAGACATTGCTTCATCTGGCCGTCCGGGAGGGCATCGGGCTCTCCTTCATGCCCCATTGGCTGATCCGCGACGACCTTGCTGACGGCCTGCTCGAGCCGGTGCTTCCACGCGAGCTGTGGCCTGCCGTCACCTTGCACGCGGTCTATCCCAATCGCAGCTACCTGCCCGCCAAGCTGCGGTGCTTCCTCGATTTCCTCAGCGGATCCGATGGCATCGGTGGGATGGGGGCCGAATGATCGCGCTTCGAACCCTCCGCGTCATTATGTGAGTGTCAGCGCATCGAGCGCGTCTTGGGATCGGCAACGGCAGTGCGTGTCGTGCCGGAAACTGGACCCAACGCGACAGCGCGGCCGGCCATTCGCGTTCGCATGGCCGGACGATGCGACGGCTTCACCGGCAGCGGCGGTTCGCGGGTTCCTTGAGACGGTCCATGAAGCCGACGGTTGCGGCCAGCCATGCTGCGGGCGCCTCCCATGGCGGGGTGTGACCGCTGCGCTCGATCACGCTGATGCAGCTATCGGCATGATCGGAGATGATCTGGCGTACCGCGGGGAAGGGCACGATGTCGTGCGTCCCGTAGATGACGAGGGTGGGGAGCTTCGTGCCGGGATGGTCCTTGGCGAGCGCCGGGGCATCGAAGACGACCTTGAAGCCTTCGACCAGGGCAGCAGGCGAGGCGAGTGCGTTCTGTGCCAGGAACTGCTCGACGTCAGTGGCGCCGAGGTTTGCCGGAAGAAAGTAGCGCGGCGAGTTCTGGGTGAAGAAGGCCTTCCACTCCGGCCCTGCCGCATCCTGCTTCGGCAGCGCCTCCATCCGCTGGATGAAGGCCTTCAGCGGGTCGCTCAGCGTTCCGGCAACCGTGCGTGGCTGGGGCGATGTCAGCACCAGGGCCTCGACGCGCGCCGGGTGCGCCGCCGCGAAGTCCTGCGCCACAAGGGCGCCGAGCGAATGGCCTGAAATCACGGCCTTCTGGATCTTGAGCGCGTCCATCAGTCCGGCGAGATCGGACACGAAGCCGGCGAAGTCATAACCCGAGGCGGGTTTCGATGAGGCGCCGAACCCCCTCAGGTCATAGGCGATGACGCGCGTTCCGGCCGGAAAGCCGCCGGCAACTTTTGACCATAGACGGTGATCGAAGGACCAGCCGTGGATGAGGATCACAGTGCGGTCGCCAGACCCAGCGTCCACGTAGTTGACCATCGACCCGTCAGCCAGCTTGACTGTTGCGGCTCCGGCGGGAGCCGTCAGCCCCAATATCGTCGCAGCCATCATGGCTGCCAGCAGCCTCGTCATTCCCTTCCACATGCCCGTTCCCCCTGACGACTTGATCAATGCTAGCTGCCTTGCAGTCCCATCGAAAGGGCCTGGACGACGTCTCCATCTGAGCCTGCCGTACTCCCTGTGGGGGCATGCCGATTGCGGACGTTAGGTTATCGAGCTTCCAATGTCCGCTCAGGGCGCTGAGCTACCGGCAGAGGCTGGCCGGCAGCTGTCGGTAGCCTCATGGAAGCGTACTGTCCGCTCCGGGCGCTGTCTGTCCGGAAGGACATTGCGGTGAATGGACCTTCCCATCTCGGTGCAACATTCAGTCAGCTCGTATCCAACCTCTGAATCTATTCTCACTCTGGAAAGCCCACTTTCAACAACGCATCCGCTTGGCGATAAACGACGTCGCGGTCACGCCTTGGGTACGTGCGCCGAAAGACGTTCAGACTGAAATCTCGGTTTGCTGCCATGTAAATGTCGCGATCGGCGACAGCCCTGTCCAAATCTCCAGCCATTGCATAGGCCGCAGCGCGTGTCCGCAGGGCCTGGGCTTTCACGCCAACCACAGATCCGTGCTGCGTTTCGATGAAGCGCGACAACTCCGCGATGGCTGTGCCGTGACGCTCCGCATCGAGGGCGGCGTTCCCAGCGAGCAGATGATACCAAGCTGGGTGCACCGGATTGATCGCGAAAGCCTCCATTATAGTGTCAACGCCGCGTCCCGGCGCCCCACCGCAGCTCATCACGTAACCCTCGTGCAGCAAGAGGTCCGGATCATTTGGATTATCCTCCCGCGCCTTCGCACAGGTATCCGCCGCTCGATCGTAGTCGCGACGGCATAGCTGCACGTAGCTCAGGAGATGCATCGCCGAGTAGAATCTGTCATCCCGAGCTAGGGCGTGTCGCGCCCTTTCCTCGGCCGCATCCAGCGAAGCCGTCGGGCGGTCAGACCACCCAAAGCAATAGTCCTCGAGATGCGTCCACCCGATACCGGTTTCCGCGCGGGCAAAGCGCGGGTCGAGCGCCACGGCTTGCGTGAACAATAAGCGTGCCCTGGCGTTGGCGGCGCGCGTGTAGCGCAGGAAGCTGCGTTGCGCCAGGACGCGCAAGGTCCAAGCGTCACGGTTTCGCGTACTGACAGCGTCGATGCGCTCCATCTCGGCAATGTCCGCCGCATGGGCGGCCGTGCTGGAGATCCGGCGCGACAGGTCCGAGCGAACCTCCCACGTATCGAGATCAGGCCGTTCGTAACGTTCCGCCCAGAGCACGCAACCAGTCTTTACGTCCGACAGCATCGCGAGCAGGCGAAGTCTCGCGCCGCCGCTCGTGGAAACTCGCTGCGTCTCAACGTTCCCGGTCAGGCAGTACTCGACGCCGAGTCGCCGCGCCGCATCGAGCGAACCCATCGTGCCCATTGCCAACGATGTCGTCGTGCCGGGCGGCAGGATTGCAAAAGAGACAGACGCGAAAGGTCGACGACCAGGTCGTCGGCCAACCCTTCTGCGAGCCGTCCGGTTTCTCGCGAAGAGTCGCCAAGAGCGAAAGGCATGACCAAGAGGCCGGGTCGCACCGAAGAGATATCAGGGTGCTGACGTTTGACCTTGTCTGGCGTACGCTCGGCCAAGCGTGCAATGCCGCCCGCCGCAAGAATCTCCAAGTTTGACGGGGCGGAGCCCGACAGCTTTCGATGTAGTTGCGACTGCCTGACGGCGAGACTTCGTTCGCCTCGCGCAAGGAAAGCCGTGATCAAGGCCCGATGAGCGGTGAGTGCTGCTGGCGCAGTTGTCAGGATTCTACGCGCGAGACGCTCGACCTCAAGCATATCATCGATCTTGAGCGCATCCTGTAAAGCACGGTCCAATAGTGCGAGACGTATACTGTCGAACTCCGCTATACGATCCTCTATCCAAGCTTGACCTACAGGGTCGCGGATAGCGACCCCCTGAAGGAAAGTTCCTTCCAGGCAAGGACAGAACTGCGTCCCTGTTCCAACCTGCTTCCGGTCTAGCCAGTTCGCGCATGCGCAGGGCGCTGATATCGAGTTGGCCGAGGTCCAGTGAAACCTGATGACGCTCCACCTTCAGCGCCGCGACGCCGCCCCGCATGAGGTCTTGCTTCAGCGCAAGAAGGGATTGCCGAAGGCTCTGGCTCGCCTGCCGTTCCGCCCGATCGCTCCAGAAGACGTCAATAAGCTCTGCGCGCGAAACCACGCCTTTGGGTGCCAGCGCGAGAAACGCGAGGATTGCCTTACCTTTGGCAAGGGTCACAGCGACGGGCGCTTGATCCTTGGCGCAGAGGTCGAACCCGCCAAAAAGATTGAGCGAAGACTGCATGGCAGCTCCATTGCGTCCGCATGGTTTTGCCTGAGAACAAGCGCAACTCTACCTTTCGTGTGGTCGAGTTAAAAGCCGGTGCGAATTGGCGGCGCTGCAATCACGCACACCGCTCTCAGAAATCACGATCTATCCGGCTGCCCGATGTCCCGACCGTAAGAGCCCGGGCGACCGGTCGCCGCCGGTCTGCGCAACCTCGTTACTTTTGGGGTCCGTAACACGTCATTTCAAACCCAGTCGGGTCGGAGGTGGTTTCCAGCAACTGTGAGGCCGAGCAACGTCATAAAGCCGAGGGACCGAAGTCCTGTCAGGTCACAGGAAGGTCCAAGCCAGCCTGTCTCTCCGCGGCAGTACCCGTTGAGTTGAGCGACAAGGAGCTTTCGACATGCCTCGCCAAATTACGACTTTCCAACTTGACCGCGTGGCGTCGCTTCTGGCCACAGTCCTCTGGCCGTTCAAAATCATGCAGCGAAGCGCAGCACTTGCGACCCATCTATGCGTCGAAGCACGCAAAGCGCGCGTCGCCAATGACCTCATTGAGCGGTTGCGCATAATGGACGACGTCTATCTGACAACCATCGGCATGCCCCGCGGCGACGTTGCGGCCCGTATAGCGCGCCAGCTCTCTAGCTGAACCGGTCCGTCGCAGAAATCTGACTACGAAACAGTGGGAGTTTGCTATGGCCGCAACGCCAGAGTTCGTTTCCGTTGCTCGCCGCGTCGGCGACCAGCCGGCGGGTCAGAGGACCTTCTACAGAGCCCTGATCGTCGCAATGGCGATTCTTGTCGCAGTCAACCTCTGGGTCGCGATCGCCAAGGCCGCGGAACTCTGTCCAGCGAACCATCGACTCCAGGCCGGAGTGTGCATCGAACCTGCGACCGGAGTCACCGCGCAGCCTCAAACCGCCGGTGACGCCTACGACCGCTTTAAGTCGACAGAACGGGAGACGCTGCTGTGCAGCGCCTGGGATCTTCACGTTACGTCGGCGATCAGCGAGCTCAGCGACCTCGAGGGCACCTCGCGAGCGAAGCTGTCGAACGCTGGTCTGATGCAGGTCTTCGCGAGGGAGTTATGCAGAGAGGGGCGCTACGCTGGGGCTTTCCGCGTATACGAAGCCATCGCTCGGGATGTTCAAACCGGCGCTAATTCTGACGAACCGTCATCGCGCCTTGCCGGACGTTCCCGGCCATGACTCCAGAGCTCGCGTCACCATTCTCGCATCTCGCGGTTTTCACGTTCGGCTATGTGCTATGCCTGCTCTCGCCGGGTCCTAACGTTATGGCGATCGCCGGCGTTGCGCTCGCCCGCGGCTTCAGAAGCGCGATGCCGGTCTCCGCTGGAGTGGCGATGGGCTCGCTTGCCCTCGGCGTGGCCGTCGCCGCCGCCGCCGACGCCATGCCTGACAGCGAGGCTTGGGTTAGAACGAGCAAGGCTTTGGGGGCGTTTCTGCTTCTCTACGTCGCCTGGCGTCTGCTGACAAAGGAGCCCCCCAAGCCGCGTCCGCAAATCCGGGCCGCCGACTTCTCAATGGGCTTCACGACAGCCTTCGCCAATCCCATCACCGGCGCATACTTCGCCAGCCAGTTCATTGCGGCGCCGATCCAAGCGACGCCAGGGCGTTACGTCGCCATCTTCGCTGTCATCGCGGCGGTCGGCCTGGTCCGCAGCCTGGTCGTGGCCGCATTGTGCGGTCACGCAGCGTTGCGCGACAGTAAATGGATAAGCGCGCTGCATCTGAGACGTACTTCCGGCGCCGCCTTTGCCATCGTCGCACTCTGGATGCTGGCTACGGCCGTCATTGACGCGCCCGCGCGCGGCTTGGCGGCGTCAGTCGCCTTCTAGACCCGCCTGCTCGCGCCCGCTGTTTCCGTCAAACAGGGCGGAGAGGAATTGGGCGGAGCCGAGCCAGAGACCGCGACAAGGGCTACAGCAAGCCCCCGGTCTAGCCGGGGGCTTGAGAGTCTGGAAGAGCCGGGCTGGCGGCGGCGTCCTTCGTCTCCCTTCAGCGGCAGATCAGTTTGGCGCCGACGACCACGATTTCGCCGGAGTAGCGATCGAAGCGGTGGATCGGCTTCTTGAAGCATTCGCGCTCGTGCGCGACGTAGGCGCTGGCGGGCCGGAAGCCGACGTTCTGGTAACCGTAGTGGTGGCCGGGCTCGTAGCGCGGTCCGCCGTGGTAGCTGACCGCACGATACTGGTGGCGCGGCTAGGCGTTGACGATGGCGGCGCCCAGGAGCGCTCCGCCGATGCCAGCGGCGATGCCGATGGCGGCGGTGGTGCGGCGGCCGTCCCGGGCTGAGGCTTCGGTGGACAACATCGGGCCGGCAGCGAGGGCGGCGGCGGCGAGAGCGGCGATGGCGAACTGGCGGGTCATGGTCGTCTCCGTTGGGGTTGCCGGCAGTCCGTTCCGCCGATGTGTTGACCCTAGAGCCGACCGCCCAGGCCCGCTGTTCCCGGTGGAACAGGCATCAAAACGTCCCTTCGAATTGCATCATGGCGAAAGCAGCCGCTGAGAACCCTCGTATCGACACCGCGGGCCTGGCCTCTACAAGCGGAGCTGCCTAGGTTCCAGCTGCGTAAAGCTGACACTGAGAGCGTGGGGAGCCAATGACGGCTATGGGCGCCTGCCGGTCGGACGAAAGATGGAAGCGGACATAGAGGGCCGCTTCCAAATTCTCTTGCTAGATTTCGGTCTGCTCCGAAATTGCCAGCGCATCATCGGCTTCGATGCCGAGGTAACGAACCGTGCTCTCGAGCTTGGTGTGGCCTAGCAGGAGCTGACAGGCGCGGAGGTTGCCGGTGCGCTTGTAGATCATGGCCACTTTCGTGCGGCGCAGGCTGTGTGTGCCGTAAGCTGAAGCGTCGAGGCCTGCCATCTCCACCCATCCGTCCACGAGGCGGGCGTACTGGCGCGTGGTGAGGTGCTCTCCTTTGTGCAGGCGGCTTGGAAAGAGCCAATCGCAGCCGACCGCCCGACGCAGCTTAAGCCACTCGATGAGCGCGTCACGTGTCGGCTCGGTGATCTCGAACGGTACAGGGCGGCCAGTCTTCTGCTGGACGACGGTTGACCGTTGTCGAACACCGCCGCCCGCCATCACGTCGGCGATGCGAAGCTTGACGACGTCACAGCCACGCAGCTTGCTGTCGACCGCAAGATTGAAGAGCGCGAGGTCCCGAGCCCGGCCAGCCAGCTTCAGTCGCGTGCGGATCTCCCAGATATGTTTCGGCTTCAGCGGAGCCTTCGGGCCCACAATTAGCCCGGCGTTCCAAGCCTGTCGGGCCGGCTGCATTTGAAGGTGCGTACTGTCGGTCAGCATGGCGAACTCCTATCGAGAACGCCGCATCCGCCTTAGGCGGAGCACCGCATTGTGTCGTTGTTGCGGAAGCCCGTTTCAGCACGAACATCAGGCAGCTTGTGCCGATCTCTCCTCGCCGCGGGCCTGATGCTCGGGGCAAATCCCCAGCAACGCGTCAGCCTGTTTGTCGCACTCAATCAAATGCTTGAGCTCGGCAACGCGCGCCGCGATCCCGGGTGGCATGGCGCCGTAATCATACCTGATCAGCAATGCGGCCAATTCCGCGACGGCTGTTAAAACAGGCTGGGTCATGAAACCTCCCAAAACATGAACTTCTCAAAACAGGCAGAATTCAAATCAACGACCTGCTTATAGCCTGCCAAGCGAGCAAGATAAAGTCGCCGTCGGATCAATTGCGGCCATCAGGCCGGGCGATTAACGCGAACAATCAAGCAGGAGGTCGTCGAAAGCAGCCTTTAGACGATTTCTCCTGCAACGACCTGATCGCGCCCCAAAGCGGCAATTGCTGCAATGACGCTGGCCAGCCGGACTTGGCAGCAAGACGAGGCGGTCGGTATATGCAGTTCTCAAAACTGCATATACCGACCGCAACCTCGGGCGAAAGACAGCTCCTGCAAACTGGCAGATAGTAGCGCCTCCAGCAGGAGCTGGCCATTAGTGGTCGTTGCTCGGTCCTTCTTGGAACGGCCGGTGCGCGGGCCTAAGCGGACACAAGACCGCAGGATGAATCAGGAAGCTCCTACGGCACACTCCAGCGCTATCTGGAGGACGCGGTAGAGGGCTTAACGGACCTTAAATCAGGAATGGGACAACCGCGCAGGCGATACCGAGGACAAGCAAGGCTATATTCAAGCCGTTGTTTGGTAGGACGACCGCCTCGGCGATCAGCCTGCGGTCCAGTATCTCGACTGTCTGTGCGAGAATCTGCTGCTCGTCGATATCAGCCCTCTCGAACAGTTCCCGCACATGCTTCTCCGAGTCCGGGAATGGGTCGGCCAGGAACTGACCTGCGGCGCGCGCGGCCGCCTGGAGGGAGCGGGCGGACATGAGGGCGGAGCAGGTGAGTAGGAGAAGAGCGACGGTCGCCACGACGATCGATAGTGGGCGCATCGTATCGAACGAGGCCGATGTCCCCAGCCGCAGGCCGGCGCCGTAGAGCGTCACCACGCTCGCGAGGGCGCCGAGCGACAGAGTGAACATCAGGCGCAGATGCGTCAGGAGAAACTGCCGCGACGCCGCGACCTGCTCGATGTGCAGTCTGACGAAAGTTTCGACGGCAAGCCGTCGTGCTTCAAAGCGAAGGCGTCGTTCGTCCAGCGGAAGGATGGTCGGGCCGACGGCGTGGGGGGTACCCGAAGTGGACATCACAGGCTCCTGGCAAGCTGCAGCGGGACATCGCCCCTTTCGGGCCTAGTTCTGCGTATCGGCCAAGGGACCGTTGTCATGGTCGCTGGGCGCGGTTCCAGCAGGAGAAAGAGGCTTCCGGCCGGACTTGCCGGCAACGGACGACAAGCGACCAGCAAACCCCATTGCGACGAAGTCGAGCAGTTCCGCCACATGGGCGAGATAAAGAGTCTGCACCTGTTCCGTCGACTTGAGGGCCTTCATGAACTCGCCGCAGGCGAGGACTGCGACGATCGAGACGAAGGCGAAGTCGATTCTCGTCTTGAGCCAAGGACGATCACTGATGTCGAGGCTGGCCGATAATGCATCGATGATATGATCGTCCTGCAGGTCGATCTTCTCGTTGAATTCCCGGGCGATTTGGCCGGCTTCACCGGTCATCACGCGCGACAGCAGCTTGATCGCGTCCCAGCCCCAATCTGGATGACGAAGCGGCAGCGTCATCAACGGCAGGAAAATCGCCGCGAGGACGGCATGCGCGCCCGAGCGCTTCTTGAATTCCGCATCGATGCCGACGTGGGCCGATGTCGCGCTCTCAACCGGCTCCGCCAGGGCGACGAGAATGCGATCGACGGCTTCCATCAGCAGCCGGTCCCGGTCCCCGAAATGATAGTGCACGGCCGAGGTGTTCTTCTGACCGGCCGCTTCGCCCACGGCGCGCAGGCTCACGCCATTCACGCCCTTCGCCGCGAACAGCCGGATGGCGGTCCTGATCAGGAGATCGCGCGTCTCATCAGCGCGGGTTGAGCCGGCGGGCGACTTCTCAGCGGTCACGGAAACGCTCCTTCGACTTTCCAAGCATGGCAGGATCCTACCCTCTTGACGGATTAAAGCAAGCGCTTTAGATGACCGATTAAAGCAATCGCTTTAGGAGCTGGACATGAACACCGCCACCGACAATACGACCTTCATCGATCATTGCGTGATCGGTGCGGGGTTTCAGGGCCTGCCGATTCTCAAGAAGCTGCTCGAGATGGGCGAGGGCGTGATCGGGCTCGACAAGAACGAGGATGTCGGGGGGATCTGGCATTCCGGCGCCTACGAGACGGCGCATATCATCTCGTCGCGCAACGCCACGGGCTTCACGGACTTCCCGATGCCCGAGACTTACCCGGACTTCCCGTCGAAGCGGGAAATGCAGCGCTACTTCCGCTCCTACGCCGAGCATTTCGGGCTCCTGCCGCATATCCGATTGAACACCTCGGTTGTCCGCGTCCGGCCCGCATCGGCTGAGGAGGCAATGCGCGGGGCGCGCTGGCGCACCGAGTGCAGCGACGGCAGCGTGGTGCTCTCGCGCACCGTCATGATCGCCAACGGCCATCACACCAAACCCAATGTGGCGCGCTACCCCGGCGACTGGGACGGCGAGATGATGCATTCCGATGCCTATCGCACGTCGAACGTGTTCAAGGGCAAGCGTGTGCTGGTCGTCGGCAGCGGCAACACCGCCTGTGATGCGGCGGTCGAGGCCTCGATCCACGGGGCCGGCGCCGACATCTCGGTACGCGAGGGCGTCTATTTCTTCCCGCGCACCTTCATGGGGAAGCCGCTCGACACGTTCCTCAAGGCGATCCCCTTCGATGCGCCCTGGCTCGAGCGGCTGTTCGGCTGGATCGTGCACAAGGCCGCCGTCGGCGATCCGGCGCGCTATGGCATGCCCAAGCCGAAATTCCGCATCTTCGACCGGCACCCCGTGATCAATTCCGAGCTGCTGCGCCGCATCAAGCTCGGCCGGGTCGGGGTGCGGCCCGAGATCGCGCGCCATGACGGGAACATCGTCACCTTCGCCGACGGCAGCAGCCGCGCCTACGACCTCATCTTCTGGGCCATCGGCTACCAGATGGCCTTCCCGATGCTGGCGCCTGAGGACGGCCTGCTCGACTGGCAGGACGGCAAGCCGGTCATGTTCCTGCAGCTGGCCCTGCCGAAGGCGAGGGGGCTCTTCATTGCCGGACTGGGGCAGGCGCGCACCGGCGGCGGTCCGCTCTTCGAGATGGGCGGCTACCTGACCGCCCGCATGGCGGCGTTCGACGCCCGCAATGCAACCGGCGTGATGGAAGCCCTGTCGAACACGACCGATCTGCGGTTCGCCAAATGGGCCTTCGGTCATGATCCGGTTGCGCCTGCCGACACGAGGTCCCTCAACCTGCAGAGCCATCTCGCGAGCGGCCGCAAGCTGAACAGGATGCTCGACAGCATCGGCGCGCCCAATGCCCGCTCGGCCAAAGGCCGCTCCATGGCGAAGCCAAACCTCGAACTGGTCGGCGCGGGCCGGCTCGCGCCGGTGGCGTCATGATCGAGGACATCGTGGAGGAGCTCGCCGAGGAGATCATCGAGGAGATCGTCCGCGATCTCCTCATCATCGAGCCGGGCAAGCTTGAGATCGCCTATGCAGTCGATGGGCAGGGGGGCGGTGTCCCGGTCATTCTTGTCCATGGTCTCGGCCAGACGATTGCAGACTGGCCGGAGGCGTTCATCGACGGGCTGGTGGCACAGGGTCTGCGACCTGTGCGTCTCGACAACCGTGACGTCGGACGCTCGACACGGTTCGAGCAACACGGCAGGCCGCCGCTGTTGCTGCAGTCTCTAGGCAGCGCCATGGGACTTTCGCGTCACGTCGCACCGCCCTACACGCTCGAGGCCATGGCGTCCGATGTGCTGGCGCTGATGAACGGCCTCGGGATCGGTCAGGCCCATCTTGTTGGGGTCTCGATGGGCGGCATGATCGTCCAGCGTTTGGCTGCGGTGGCGCCGCACCGCTTCCGCTCGATGACCTGCATCATGTCGTCGTCGGGCGCGCCCGGCCTGCCGCATCCGCGCGAAGATGTGGCATCGGCTCTGTCAGCGTCGCGCACCGTCACCGTAACAGGGATGCAGGCCTTCCGGCGTCTGGTCGCTGGACCTTTGAACGCTGTCGACGAGAGAGAGCTGGCTGCGCGCGTGATGGCATCCTTCGCCTACGGCTCGCCGCAGGGCTCCGGCATCGAGCGCCAGTATGCTGCGATCCTCGCCGATGTGGAGCGCCATCGTCTGCTGGCCGGGGTGAAGGTGCCCAGCCTCATCATCCACGGCGAAGACGACCCCTTCGTTCGGCCCGAGCACGGGATCGATCTCGCCGATCGCATCCCCGGCGCCAAACGTCTGCTCGTGCCCCGCATGGGTCACGAGATCACCGAAAGCTTCGCATACCCGCTCGCGCAAAAAGTGGGCTCGCACATCCGCGCGCACTCACCCTCCTGATCATTCCCGAAAGGACAAGCCCATGAAACTCCTCGTTCTCGGCGCCGGCGATGTCGGCAAGCACATCGCCACGACCGCCGCCGGCATGCCCACCTTCACATCGGTGACCGTCGCCGACCGTCTTCCCGCACGTGCGGCCAAGGTCTCTGAAGCCATCGGCGGAGCGGCGCTCGCGATCGATTCCGCCGATCAGGCCGGCCTGATCGCTGCGATGGAGCAGGCCGACGTGGTCGTGTCTGCTATCGGTCCGGCAACGCGGTTCGGCGTCTCGACACTTCGGGCTGCGATCGCGGCGCGGCGTACGTTCATTGACATCACGGACGACCCGATGCCCACGCTCGAAATGCTGAAGCTCGACGCCGAGGCCAAGGCTGCCGGCGTGACGGCCGTGATCGGCACTGGCGCGAGCCCTGGCATCGCCAACATGCTGGCTGTTGCCGCCGGCAGCCGGCTCGATCGGGTCGACCGGCTCCTGACGGGCTGGGGCAGCGGTGGGCAGGACGGTGCCGACGAAGAACCGACAAGCACCGACAGCGCAGCCCTTCAGCACTGGGTCGAGCAATGCTCGGGGATGATCCCTGCGCTTGTCGACGGACGCGTCACGATGGTGCGGCCCTTGCAGCAGGTCACGGTCGACTTCCCAGGCATCGGGCCGGTGACGGGGCGGACCGTCGGTCATCCGGAGCCCGTCACGCTGCAACGGCGGTTTCCTGATCTGCGCGAAGCGGCGAATGTCATGGACTTCCCCGACTTCGTGTTCGAAGGCTTGGAAGCAGCCGCCGAAGCCGTCAATGGAGGCGCGAGCCCGGCAGAGGGCGCCCGCATCCTGACAGCCCGGCTCGGCGACGGCGAGAACTGGGGTGATTCCCTCTCGATCCTCGCCCGCATTGCCTTCCAGGGGCTGAAAGACGCCCTGGCACCCAAACTCTGGCTGCCTCCGCTTTGGGCGCTGGGGGAAGGGCAAATGAACGGCCGTCCTGCACGTATCGGGGCTAAGCTCGGCGGTTTCGTTCCGGGCGGAACCGGCCCGATGACGGCGATCCCCTGCGCCGTGATCGCACAGATGCTGGCGGCTCGCGCTGCAGAACCTGGACCAGGCGTTCACACGGTCGACACTGCCATTGTGCCGGAAAAGTTCTTTGCAGCGCTTTCGCCGTTCTTGCGCAGCGCGGCAGGCGAGACCGTCTCCTCACCGCTCGATCTCGTCATCGAGGATGTACCGAGTTCATCGCCGATGGCTGCGGCGTGAAAGGGGAGCGCCTCCTCGACGTCACGAAGTACGCGCAGGCGAATGGTTTGGAGCGGCGTCCAAGCTGGGGGAAGCGGGCAATGAGTGCCCCCTTCCGGGCGGCGGCACACTTTAGGCCGGAGCAGAATGAGTTGACCCCTTCGGGCAATCTGCTAGCCGAAGCGGCAGGTGCCGTCCCCTGGCGTGGTGTAGCTTCTGATCACCACGGATCTGCCGACGGAGAGGGTCGGACAGTTGTCAGGCCGCCACGGCGGACAAGCTGACGAGGGGATTGTCGCTCATCGGCGCCATCGTTTCCAGCGTCATGTATCGCGCCCTCTGAACGGCCCACTCGTCATTCTGCTCGAGCAGGAGGGCACCGACCAGGCGAGTGATCGCGTCGTCGTTCGGGAAGATGCCGACAACCTCCGTCCTGCGCTTGATCTCGCCGTTGAGGCGCTCGAGCGGATTGGTCGAGTGAAGCTTGGCGCGATGCTGGGCTGGGAAGCTCATGTAGGCGAGCACGTCAGGCTCGGCGTCATCCATCAGGGCGGCGAGCCTTGGCAGCTTCGGCCTGAGCTGGTCGGCGACAGTACGCCACTGCTTCGACGCGGCGGCGGCATCATCTTGTGCGAAGGCCGTGGCGATGAAGGCGGAGACGACCCGCCTTCCGCTCTTGCCGGCATGAGCGAGCGCATTTCTCATGAAGTGAACCCGGCAGCGCTGCCAGCTGGCGGTCAGCACCTTGGCGACCGAAGCCTTGATGCCCTCATGCGCATCAGAGACGACAAGCTTCACGCCGCGCAGGCCACGCCTCGCCAGCTTTCGGAGGAAGCCCGTCCAGAATGTCTCGGCTTCCGAGGGGCCAATATCCATGCCTAGCACCTCGCGCCGGCCGTCGGCATTGACGCCTACCGCAATGATGACGGCGACCGAGACGATGCGGCCATTCTGCCGGACCTTCACATAGGTCGCGTCGATCCAGAGGTAGGGCCAGTCGCCCTCGATCGGTCTGTCGAGGAAGGCCTTCACCCGCTCGTCGATCTCCGCGCAGAGCCGGCTCACCTGGCTCTTCGAGATGCCGCTCATGCCCATGGCCTTGACGAGATCATCGACCGAGCGCGTCGAGACGCCCTGGATGTAGGCCTCCTGGATAACCGCCGTCAGCGCCTTCTCGGCCATGCGCCTGGGCTCGAGGAAGCCGGGGAAGTAGCTGCCCTTCCTCAGCTTCGGGATGCGCAGCTCCACGGTTCCGGCGCGTGTCTCCCAGTCGCGATCGCGATAGCCATTGCGCTGCGCCAGCCGGAGTGGGCTCTTCTCGCCATGGGCGGCGCCGGTCAGCGCACCGACCTCCAGTTCCATCAGCCGCTCAGCGGCGAAACCGATCATCTCGCGCAGGATATCGGCGTCGGGTGTCTTCTCCACGAGAGCGCGGAGGTTCATCATCTCGTCGGTCATTGGTCGTCCTCGGGATCAAGGTTGGCTGTCGCAAACCCGACCCTCTCTCGAAGACCGATCAATGGCCACCGCCAGCTACACCACCACCGGGGACGTCACCCAGCGGCAACCGGAAGCGGCCATTTGCTGAGCGGCTGCGCGACGTCCGCTCAGGGCGCTGAGCTGCCAAAAGATGTTGGCCGAGCACGTTGAAACGCTATCGGTCTAGCGAGTCAGCCAGAGCCTCTACCGCTTGCGCGGGAGGTGACAACGGCGGCAAAAATCCCGGTAGCAATGCGGTGCAATTCCTCGATCTCTCAATCTTCTGAGTCACTGTAGTTTCTCATCTCCCGGCTTTCGAGGGCCGTTTCCCGCAGGGAGCGCCTTTTTCGCCAAGCGCCTGACATCGCGACGCCTGCGTGGATCAGGCGGGCGCCTTTGGTCCGCGTGGCGACGATGACGGTCACAATCCGGGCCGCGGCGGGAGGTCGGGATGGCACGGAAAAATCCTCACACACTGCCCTACCTGCCGCGCCAGCATGAAAGCGGGGGGCTATGCTCATCATCGGCGCGTGCCGGACGATGTGAGGTTTGCCTTATCGGTTGAGGTGATCTGACCCTGGAACGGTGAGGTGCGGCTCCTGGTTGGCCAGGTCGCAGGCGCTGATCTCGCATCACAGCGCCGCTGCCTGTCGCGACCGGAACGGGCAGGATTCAGCCCAAAGCGCCGTGTCCGCCCTGGCTGTCATCGTCTCGACGGCCCCAGCAGCAAACGGGATTGCGGGAGCGAGGTCGGACATTGACTCTCCTCACCTCTCGCCTCGGCCGGTTCGGCAGCCTGCGACAGGCCGGCCCGAGAACGCCTTCGAAAAAGTGTGATACGGCGTCAAGGTCGGATCTGGTCGACGTCGACTATACTGGTTTTCTGTGCCGCCTGTCTGCTTTTGAACCGTCTGCCGATGCAGATCCGGACGATGGAAAATTGATCATCGAGGCGATGATTGCGATCATGTCGTTCTCCGCAGCGGCGGCGGACTTGTATCTCGGCTCCGTCGTCACGAAGGGTTGCTGGGAATCGGCAGGGCTGTAAATCTCAACGAAATAGAAATCAGAATGGCTATCCTTTACTGCTTCAAGGCGAACAAGCGGCATGGTGGATTCTCCGGGCGAGCGGATCTTTTGTTATCATTGGAAAATGATAAGATGATTTTTGTTCATCATATCTTGAAGTCATCAAAAGTGCTTGGATGGAAAAGCTCTTCAACCTTCAAGAGGCGTCTGGACAAGCCTTGCGCATGGTGAGTCTGCAAGAAGGCCTCGAGGGTCACGCGGTTGTGCTGCAGCCCATAGGACCAGAAATCGTCGCCGAGCAAAGCGCGGGCGCGTCGTAGTTGTTCCTCGACGAAGGGCAACGTCACCTTGGTGGCGGATGTATCTGTCAGCTTGGCCAGAGCGAGCGCCTTCGAGCGGGTGAATGCTTTCATGGCCGCCACGGCAAGGAATGGGTGCTGATCGAGCAGCGTGCGGCGGATGCCTAACACATGCATGATCGGGAAAATGCCGGTCTTGGCGTACCAGGTCGAAGCTGCCGCAACAGGGTCCTCAAACAACCAGCCCACATTCGGATCGCCGCGTTCGAAGCAGGAGGGCGCGCGCGGCCCGATGATCCCATCCAGCCGACCGTCCGCCAGCATGCCCGAAAGCGTCGAGTCGGCAGGGGCGGATTCCAGCCGGATATCGGCAGGCAGATCGATCCTGATCTTCTCGAGCCTGCCCGGCGTTTCGTAGCCGCCCCTCACCCACGTGATGTCCCGCGGATGCACGCCATACTCCGTCTCCAGCACCATGCGCACCCAGACATTGGCCGTGAGCTGGTACTCGGGCACGCCGATGCGCTTTCCCTTGAGGTCGGCAGGCGCACGAATGCCGCGATCCGTCCTGATGAAGATCGAGGTGTGGCGAAAGGCGCGCGACGGGAAGACCGGGACCGCGACATAGGGGCAGTCTCCCTGCGCCACCTTGATCGCGTAGCTCGAGAGCGACAGTTCCGAGATGTCGAAATCGACATGGCGGAAGGCCCGGTGGAACATCTCCTCCGGCTCCAGCAGCATGAAGGTGGGATCGACCCCGTCCATCATGACAGCCCCGTCGACCAGGGGGCGCATGCGATCATAGTCGCCGACCGCAATCGACAGTTTGAGCCGGCTCATGTCTCGCTTCCGATCATCACCAGGGAGGGCGGGCGGAGCGCCGGCATCCGGTCCAAGGCCGTACCCGACCGCGCGAACCTTCGGGGTGCGGCTTCTTCACGCGAGCCGGGGTGCTCTTGCTGCGATGCTTGCGGTCTGCGGCAGGCGCCGTTCTCAGGCATGGACGGCCCGCGCCATTTCCTGCTCTGTCTCGTCATCCTCCAGCCCGCCCAGGACCTGGACTTCCTGTTCCGAGGCGCCCAGGGTGCGCCAGGGCGTGCCTTTCTCGACGACGCCCTGATAGGAGCAGAGCTTGACCTGCGGCAGGCGCGGCTCGATCTGCCCGATCACGCTCAGACCATCCTCGAAGGCGCGCACGGCATTGAGCATGATGCGCCGGAACTGCACCACGGCGATATCGCTGGCGCCAAGCCGCTCCTGGGTCCGATCCGCAATGACCCCCATGGATTCCCACATGGCGATGTCCTGATTGGGAATGCCGGGAATGCCGGTGAAGTTTCCTTCCTTCATGAGAGCCCGGTCCTGAAGGTAGTTGTTCGCCGCCGTCCTCTTGACTGGTCGGAACTCGGCATCGAGATCCTCTCCCGGCACGGCCACGCAGAACCTCCGCCAGGCCTCCTGATCGACGGCCTTTTCGGGATCGTTGGTCCAGGCGATGAAGTGGAAGTAGGTGCTCCTGTCATTCCGCGGAACGATGACGCTGGCCACGTTGTACGAACTGTTCGGCGGGATCAGCGCAATGAATGGCGCGACGAAGGTCGTGATCCGCACGTAATCATGCGTGTTCGCGTTGACGATCGGCCGCCGGATGGCCGCGTACCGCATGCCGTAGTTGGTCAGCTGGACCTGGATGCGGGGGTTCTTGTCCGTGGAGGGGCGGAGCCAGTGGCTGTCGGTCGCCTCCGCAGTGCCCACCTTCGCCGGGCGCATGTCCGAGGAATGCAGGCTGGAGGAGTGCGCGGAATCGATCTGCCCCTCCATGACCTGCGCCCAGTTGCAGGGGATCTGGATCTTCACGATGGAAATCAAGGTGTCGGCGCGCGGCGCCCAGGGCGGCAGCTCGAACTCGGGCTGCGTCTCGGCCGGCCCCATGTAGGTCCAGACGAAGCCGCCGGCCTCCCGGGTCGGGTAGGCCACGTGCTTGACCTTGTCGGCAAACCCGCTCTGCTTAGGTTCGGACGGCATGTCCAGCACATTGCCGTGCCGGTCGAACTTCCAGCCATGGTAAAGGCAGCGCAACCCGCATTCCTCGTTGCGCCCGAAGAAGAGCGACGCCTTGCGATGCGGGCACAATTCCCCGAGCAGCCCGACAGCGCCATCCGTATCCCGAAATGCGACGAGCTTCTCGCCGAACAATTCGACCCGGACCGGCGCTCCGTCCGGCGAAGCCACCTGCTCGGACAGCAGCGCCGGCACCCAGTGGCGGCGCATGAGCCGACCCATCGGAGCATCCCCCTCGACCCGGCACAGAATCTCGTTCTCAGCCGCCGTCAGCATTGCCGACCTCTCCGCATGCCCGACCCTTGTCGAGGCTAATTACTTAGCTTCCTTAGCAATAACTGCCGTGGTTCCTGTTGTCCAGTGTAGGGGGCGTTCCGTCGGGGTGTGGCTGCGGGCGCGAGAGTGCGCGCCGCGGACCCTTCCGGTCGCGGCGAAAGGACGGGCGTTGGCCAACGGGAGGCTGCTAGCCCTCCGGGTCTTCGAGGATGGGGTCCGGGGACCCGATCTTCTCCAGAAGGTTGTCCTGGATCTGCCGCAGCAGCTGCAGCAGCATGGCGATCTCCCGCATGGTCATCCCTTGCGTGGCGTCCTGCAGGACCGCGGCAGCGTGCGGCAGCAGCAGATGGCGCAAGGCCTGCCCCCTGGCGGTGAGAAAGACCCGCTGGCGACGCTTGTCTCGCGGGTCGCGCTCCCTTCGGACGATGCCGATGCGCTCCATCTGCGCAATGGCGCTCATGGTCGTCGGCTCCATCGTGCCGACGCTCCGCGACAGGTCGCTCTGGGTGACGCCATCCTGTTGCCAAAGCACGCGCAGGAAGTACCACATGCCCAGCGTGACGCCGAAAGGACCGATCTTGGTCTGCAGATAGCGTTGCAGGGCGCGATGCGCCGTGCGCACATGATAGCCGATGCTGAAATCCAGCGCGAAATCGCTGGATGCGCCGGCCTCGCCGGCCGAATAGATGGCCTCGAGCCCATGCTCGCCGTCTGCCATGACGACAGGCGGATTGGTTCCGCGATCTGGCGCCTTGTCGCCAGATCGTGTCCGGGCCCTGGAAGCAGACCTGGGCACGTCCCGCGCGGGCTTTTCCGGATGTGGCATGGTGTCCCCGAGGCTTCTTGATCGCCGATTTCCCGTTCTGTCCCAACGCCTCGCGACCGATAGGGGCTGGGTTCTCCATCGCCACATACCATCAACGTCCGGTCGGAACTCAAGGGTCTGGGCGCGACGGCGGCCGTCGAACGATGGCTGCGGCGAACATTGTGCTCGGCCCCGCCGGGAGACCGGAGCCGGGTTTACGCGAATAAATAAGTAAACTAACTAAATTCAAATTGCTCTCAGAAGCGGGAGTTGCGCGCATGTCGGGTGCCTCGGCCGATGCCCCGTTGGCTTTGACCGTGTTTTCGAGAGCGGAAATCGCGGAAGACATCGTGCTGTTCGATCTTCGCGCGGCCAGCGAAGCCAGTCTGCCGGTCTTCACGCCGGGAGCGCATATCACGGTGACGACGCCGGGTGGCGCAAAGCGTCGCTACTCCCTGTGCAATGCCGCGAGCGAGCGGCACCGCTACCAGATTGCCGTCAAGCACGAGAGGAACGGACGCGGCGGATCCGCCAGCATGGTCGCCGATGTCCTACGGGGCGACGTGATCGAGGCGGAGCCGCCCGGCAACGACTTCGCGATGTCGAGGATCGAGCCGAAATCCTACATCTTCATCGCCGGCGGCATCGGCATTACGCCGATCCGCTCCATGATCGCGCATCTGATGGAGCAGGGGCGCTCCAACTTCCAGCTTTTCTACTTCACCCGGACGCCCGCCATGATGGCCTTCCGCGAGGAGTTCGCCGGCCCCGCGTTCCAGGGCAAGGCCATCCTGCACCACGACGGCGGCGACAGGGATCGGGCCTTCGATCTTTGGCCTGTCCTCGAGGAGCAAAGGGGGGCGCACCTCTATTGCTGCGGGCCAAGAGGCCTAATGGACGCCGTGCGTGACATGACCGGCCACTGGTCGGATATCGCCACGCATTTCGAGGATTTCGTTGGTGCGGGGGCGCCGCGGCCGGATGATCGACCGTTCGTCGTCAGACTGGCGAAGAGCGGGGGATGCCTGCATGTCGCGGCGGGCGCCAGCATCGTTGCGACCTTGAGGCAGAACGGCCACGCCCTGCCGACGTCCTGCGAGAGCGGCACCTGCGGAACGTGCCGCGTCCGCTATCTCGACGGCATTCCCGACCATCGGGATCTGGTGCTGAGCGATCGCGAGAAGGCCCACGAGATCATCGCCTGCGTTTCTCGCGCCAGCAGCCCAGAGTTGACGCTCGACATCTAGCGCCGGAGCCTCACGCGATGACACGTGTCTTGCAGCTGGGCGTCATCGGACTGGGGCGGGCCTTCACGCTGATGCTGCCAACCTTTCTCAAGGACGAACGCGTGCGCCTGATGGCGGCCTTCGATCCACGGCCCGAGGCTCGCGACTGCTTCGCCGAGGAGTTTGGAGCGACCGCCCACGAAAGCGCCGAGGCCCTCTGCGCGGATCCGGCTGTGACCGTCGTCTACGTCGCCTCGCCTCACGGCTTTCATGTCGACCATGTCCGGCAGGCTGCTCGCCATGGCAAGCATGTGCTCGTCGAAAAGCCCATGGCGCTGACCATGGCCGATTGCCGGTCGATGATCGCCGCGGCCCGGGCGTCGGGCGTGCACCTGCTGGTTGGGCACAGCCATAGCTTCGACCGGCCCTACGCCCGCGCCCGCGAGCTGATCGCGAGCGGCGCCTTTGGCGCCGTCCGCATGATCACCGCAATCAATTTCACGGATTTCCTCTATCGTCCCCGCCGGCCGGAGGAGCTGGATACGGCGCAAGGCGGCGGGGTGGTCTTCTCGCAGGCTGCGCATCAGGTGGCTGTCGTGAGGATGCTCGCACCGCGTCCCGCGACGAGCGTGAGAGCCCTGACCGGACGCTGGGACGAGACCCGCCCGACCGAGGGCGCCTACAGCGCCCAGATCTGGTTCGGTCCGGATACGGTCGCGAACCTGACCTACTGCGGCCATGGGCACTTCGACACGGATGAGTTCAACGGCTGGATCGGCGAACTCGGCCAATCCGTCGATCCGGCAGCCTACGGTGCCGCCCGACGGCGGCTGGCATCGATCAGCAGCGTCGAACAGGAAATCGCAGTCAAGAACAAGCGCAGCTACGGCCCGGCCACCAGCTCGGCCTTCGCAGCCTCTCCGGCCGCCGGCTACAACCATTTCGGCTTCGTTCTGGCGACGTGCGAAAAGGCTGATCTGCGGCCCATGCCGAACGGGGTGATGATCTACAGCGACGACCGGCGCGAGCTCGATCCCCTGCCCATTCCCGATGTCCCGCGGCACGAGGTGATCGACGAACTCCATGCCGCGGTGTTCGACGATGCGCCGCCGCTCCATTCGGGCGAATGGAGCGCCGCCAATCTCGAATTGTGCATCGCCATCCTCAAGTCAGGCCGGGAAGGGGCGGAAGTCGCATTGCCCCTGTCAGGACACTGATGCGCAAGGTCCAGGATCCGCCTCGGGATTCGCGGACCCGCCGCCCTGCCGCCGCCTCTGCCAACGAGCCGGTCCGGCGCCCTGCGCAGCTCCTGCTTGCCAGTTCCGCGGCTGGCCTTTGTCCGGGAGCAGTGGCCGCCCCATGATCAGCGCATAACGAGAGCACTGCAGTGAGCCGATTGCCATCACTCTCATCGTTGCTCGCCTTCGAGGCGACGGCGCGATATCTCAGCTTCACGCGAGCGGCGACGGAACTCAACGTCACGCAGGGCGCCATCAGCCAGCGCATCAAGACGCTGGAGGATTTGCTCGGCCAGCTGCTTTTCACGCGCGATGGAAACGCACTGCGCCTCACGGATGTTGGAAGCGACTATCTGGTGACGGTTCGCCGCGTCATCGGGGATATTCGCTTTGCGACGGACCATGCCGTCAACCGGGAGCGGGCAGATGTGCTGACCGTCGGCTGCCTCGGGACCTTCGCCCTCAAATGCCTGCTGCCTTGCCTTGGCGATTTCCGCGCGCGCCATCCCGGCATCGAGGTGCGCCTGCGCACGCCGATCCCGTTCGAGAACTCGGCGATCCATGATTACGACATCTCCATCCAGCATGGCTTCGCCGCACGCTGGCCGCGGATGCTGGCCATCAAGCTCGAGGACGAGGAATGCTTCCCCGTCTGCAGCCCGCGGCTGTTGCAGGACAAGCCCGGCCTGTCGGTCGCCGCGGATCTTGCGCAGCATACGGTCATCCGCGCTTCGTCGCCGTTGGTTCCGCAGGACGAGTGGCCGCTCTGGCTCGAGCAGGCCGGGTTGCCGGGGCTCGAGTTCAAGGGCGAGCTGAGGTGCGATTTCCTCTATCCCTGCTACCAGGCGGCCATCGAGGGGCTCGGAGTCGCGATGGGACGCCGGGCCGTGGTCCGCCGCGATATCGCGGCAGGACTTCTCGTCGAGCCCTTCTCCATCCGGATGCATTCGCCGCTGGGATATCATCTGGTCATCGCGCCCGACCGGGCTGAACTGCCAAAGGTCAAGCTCTTCCGTGACTGGGCGCTTGCGACATTGACCAGCCCATAGGAACGTTCCGGCATCTTTCCGCCTCGGCGCAGGCTTGCCGGGCGCGCAACAGGGTGGCCGCGCCCCGGCCCCCTGGCGCATTAGAATTCCTAATGCCGTCGTCGCCGAATCTGGTTTGGTGCGACTCCGGAACATTTCCATACTTCCACCGCCGAAGCAGGGGGACTTCGGCGAACCATCGCCGCGCAGCAGGACCAGCCCGCAGCGTTGTCGATGACAGCAGGGGAAGCACCGGAAATGGAGATGATCTCGCGCTACGGGGCGCCGTCGACACGGCTGATCTCGTTGCTGAAGGCGCTTGAATATCCCTTTCGACATGTCCGCGCGGGGGACAAGTTCCTGATCCTCACCGATGACCAGATGGATCCGCTGATCTGGCAATCCATGATGGCGGCCCTTCACGCGCGCAGTGCGGAAGCCTGCCTCTGCCTGTACCCGAAGCGCGCCTATCACTGTGCGGACCCATCGCCTCTCGCCATCGGGGCCGCCAAGGAAGCCGATGTGGTGATAGCGCTGACGACCACCGCCTTGAACAGCGGCACGCCCGGTCTGCGCCAGATCCGCTCCGAGGGGGGCGCCAAGGGCAAGACGCCGATCTGGCTCTGGGAGGAAATCAATCAGGAAATCCTGATCGATGGCGGAGGAGCGGCGACCGAGGCCGACATCGCCGAGATGTGCCGTCTGCAGCAGCGAATGGGCGAGATCTTCGATGCCGGCAAGGAGGTTCGCGTCACCACAGCGCTCGGCACCGACCTCAGCGCTGACATAACCGGGTACCCGCCCGGCGCTCTGGCGAGCCGCTGGGGCGCGATCCCTTTCGAACGCGACGAGAAGACCGGCCGGTTCGGCCTCAGCCCGGGGACATGGCCCTTCGGCGAATTCCACGTGGAGCCGTTGCCGGGCACGGCCAACGGCAAGATCGTGTGGGATGTCACCGGCCAGCATCCGCCAGGTCTGTGGGAGCGCCCCGTGACCCTCACCATCGAGAAGGGGCGGGTCGTCGATATCGCCGGCGGCCACGAGGCCCGCGAGATCCGGGAGTATCTCGAGCGCTATGGCGACGAAAACTCCTGGATCTGCGGCGGCGAGATCTCCATCGGCACGAACAGACTCTGCCCGCCCCGCACCGGCAACATGCGCAGCGAGAAGAAGCGGTACGGCGCCATGCATTTCGGCATCGGGCACGGGGCGGACCGCGGTGTCGTGACCAGCAGGTTGCGGCTCGAGGGGATCAGCGATCGCGTGACGATGGTGGTGGACGGCCTGCATGCCGTCGCGCGCGACGGTGAAATCCTCGTCTAGCGGAGGCTGTGGTCGCAGAGGCGGGATGAGCGATGGTCCAAGTCCTTGAGCAACGGGATGTGGTCGACATACTGGCGGCGTTCGAGCGTTCCGGCTTCGATCATCTGGCCGTGACCGTCGGGGCAACCCGGATCGCGGCAAGCCGGCGTGCGGCTCCGGTCGGCCGCGACGCCGCCGACATCACACCCGAGACTTCGCTCCCCGCGCGGCACGCGGTCCGCGCGCCGCGGCTCGGCATCTTCCGGATCGAGCAGGCAAATCCGGGAGAGTTCGCGCTCCGTCCCGGCGGCGCGGTCACCAGGGAGACACGGATCGGGACGATCCGGACCCGCGCCGACATCACGCCCGTCCATGCGGGCCAGGACGGAACGATCGCAGGCGTCCTGGCGGGCGACGGCGACTTCGTCGAGTACGGGCAGGTCCTCGTCCATCTTGAACCTGTCGACGAACCGGGCAGGGGCATCCCGCCATGAAGCGCGTCCTCGTCGCCAATCGCGGGGAGATCGCCACGCGGATCATCCGCGCCTGCCACGGGCGTGGCCTCGAAACCGTGGCGGCCGTCTCCGAGGCCGACCGCGACTCGCTTCCCGCGCGGCTTGCCGGCCGTGCCGTCACGATCGGCCCTGCGCGATCGTCGTCCAGCTATCTCGACATTGACGCCGTCGTGGCGGCGGCCACGGGTACGGGATGCGACGCGCTGCATCCCGGCTACGGCTTTCTGGCTGAGAACGCGGCCCTGGCGGAGGCCTGCCGGGAGGAGGGGATCGTTTTCATCGGGCCAGAGGCGCAGACGATCCGCGATCTCGGGAACAAGATCCGCGCCCGCTCGCTGGCCGCGGCGGCGGGCGTTCCGATCGTCCCGGGGCGCAACGATGTCGCCGACTACGCGGCGGCTGAAGCGGCAGCCGGAGAGATTGGGCTGCCCCTGCTGCTCAAGGCCGCCGCGGGCGGCGGCGGACGGGGCATGCAGGTGGTGCGCGACCTCGACCGGCTGCTGTCCGCGTTCGAGACGGCGACCGCCGAAGCAAGAGCGGCCTTCGGCGACGGCACGCTCTACATCGAGCGCTTCATCCCCAATGCCCGGCATATCGAGGTGCAGATCCTTGGCGACCGGCACGGAAACGTGATCCATCTCGGGGAGCGCGACTGCACGCTGCAGCGACGTCACCAGAAGATCGTCGAGGAAGGTCCCGCCGTCTTCGTGCCTGCGGACCTGGTGGCTCGCATCCGCCAGGCAGCCGTGGACCTGGCGCGTGGCGTGTCCTACGAGAATGCAGGAACGGTCGAGTTCATCTACGATCAGGATCGCGGCGACTTCTTCTTCCTCGAGGTCAACACGCGCATCCAGGTCGAGCACCCGGTCACGGAAGTGCTGACCGGCATCGATCTCGTCGGCGAACAGTTGCGGATTGCCGCCGGCGAACCGCTGCGGTGGCGTCAGGACGAGATCCGGATCGCCGGACATGCCATCGAATGCCGTGTCAATGCCGAATGCGCCGCAGAGAACTTCCGGCCTTCGCCGGGCCTCATTTCCGGCTGGTCGACGCCGGCCGGTGACGGCATCCGCCTCGATAGCCATTGCTTTCCGGGCTACGTGATCCCGCCGTTCTACGATTCCCTCATGGCCAAGCTGATCGTCGCCGGCGCGGATCGCGAGGATTGCCTCCGGCGCACATTGGCTGCGCTTGATCAGTTCAGGGTCGAGGGGGTCGAGACGACTCTCGGCTTTGTCCGACAGCTTCTGGCCCGGCCCGAGTTCATGGCCGGGACCGTGAATACCCGCTGGGTCGAGACGGTGATGGCCGATCCCGATTTCGCCCGACGTGCGCTTCAGGACGGGGCCGCCCATGCGTGATCTGACCTACCAGGACGTGCTCGCCATCCTGCGCCTGATCGATACAGGCTCATTCGGGACCCTGGAGGTCGAGTTTGAGGGAACGCGCATCAAGGTCGTGCGCCGTGACGGCGGCTCCGCTCCCGAGAGCGGCCGGGCCGTGCTGCAGGAGCGCGCCCCATCGTCCCCGGCGGCTGCGACGGCCGTCGTCCATCGCGCGGCCCCGGCGCCCGAACCGGCCCGGCCTGCGCCGGAGCAGACCGAGGACATCCCGCAGGGCGTCGCGGTCAAGCCCCCGATGGAAGGCACCTTCTACGCCGCCGCCGCGCCCGGGGCGCCGCCCTTCGCCGAAGTCGGCAAGCGTGTCGCGAAAGGCGATCAACTGGGGACCGTCGAGGTCATGAAGCTGTTCACGCCGGTCGCCGCGCCGTGTGCCGGCACCATCCGGTCGATCTTCGTGCGCAACGAGCAGGTCGTGAGCAAGGACCAGACGCTGATGCTGATCGAGGCGGATCGGTGAGGCGGCCCGGCCGCTGGGGAGACAGAAGGTGAAGAAGCTCCGGATCCTCGACGAAACCTGGAGAAACGCCCAGCAATCGCTCTGGGCGACGCGGATGCGGACGAAATCCATGCTGCCCATCGCCGGCGTCATGGATCGGGCCGGGTTCGATTCAATCTGCGTCGCTGCCGGCGTGACCTTCGAATCGGCGGCGATGTACCTCCACGAGGATCCGTGGGAGCGCATGCGGCTGTTGCGCCATGAGGCGCCAAAGACGAGCTTCGACGTCCTCGTCCGGGCCCGCAACCTGTGGGGATGGCGCGCCCAACCCTATGATGTGCAGACGCTCTATCTTGAAACGCTGATGCGCAACGGCGTCGACAGCTTCAAGCTGTTCGATGGCCTGAACGATCTCCGCAACATGGATCATCTCCTCAGGGAGGGCATCCGCCTCGGCTTCAAGGTCAAGGGCTTTGTCGGGTTCAACGAGAGCCCGGCGCATACCGATGCCTATCTTGCCGGAAAGGCGCGGGAGTTCGCCGAACGCGGCGTGCATGCCATGGTCATTTCGGATTCGGCGGGGGTGATGCATCCGCATCGCGTCCGCACGGCCCTGACCGCCGTGCGGGAGGCCATCGGCGATCTGGAACTGCATTTCCATGCCCATACATCGACGGGTCTCGGACGCGCGGCCTGCCGTCAAGCGATCCGGACAGGCGTCGACGTGCTCTGGACCGCCGCCCGTCCCGTCGCCTGGGGAACGGCTCTGCCCGCCACGCGCGACATCATCCACATCGCGCGGGAGGAGGGCAGGGCGGTTGATGTCGACGAAGACCGGGTGCGCGAAATCGACGACTGGTTCTACTGGGTCGCGCACGAGGAAGGGCGCGCGGTTCCGGAGGAGCTGCCGTTCGATCCCGCTCATTTCCAGAGCTATGTCGGGCATCAGATCCCCGGCGGCATGATCTCCAACCTCGTCAAGCAGCTGCAGGACCGGGGTCTCGAGAAACACCTGCCGGATGTGCTCGAGGAAGCCTCGCGCGTACGAGCCGAACTCGGTTATCCGCATATGTCGACGCCGTTCTCCCAGTTCGTTGGCGTCCAGGCCCTCATGAACATCATCCAGGGCGAGCGCTATGCGACGCCGCCGGATGCGCTTCGCCTCTATGCCCGGGGCGCATTCGGAAATCCCATTTGGCCGCTTGATCCGAATGTGCAGGACAAGCTGACGGGAGGCGCGCCCTCCATCGACCCGCTCGAAGGGCTCGACGAACCGGCGCTGCCGAGGATCCGGGCGGAGCATGGGCCGTTCGATTCCGATGAAGACCTGCTCCTTTTCCTGTTCCTCCACCCGGCGGCCTACAGCGATTTCAGGAAGAACCGGAAGCCCATCACCTGGAGCCCGCGTCCTCATCCTGTCTCGGCTCTGGTCAGTTCCCTGGCCAGGCGCACGGATATGGAATCCGTCGAAATCGAGCGAGGATCCCTGAAAATATCTCTCTCTGGCAGCAATGAAGGCAAGTATAGCGGCGGAAAAAGTGCCAATTCCGTTCACTAGTTAAATCGGAATGCCTCAACTAGACAAAATCAGGAGGAATTCATGACGGTTCTTCTCTCGTATCGGCGCCATGTTTTGGCGATGCTTGCGATGCTGGGCGCCAGCATTCCGCTCGGATCGGTCTTCGCCCAGCAATATCCGCAGAGACCCATCCGCCTGATCGTGCCGTTTCCGGCAGGCGGCGGAGCGGATGTTCTTGCGCGCACTGTCGCTCAAAGGGTCTCCGAACGGCTCGGACAGTCGATCGTCATCGACAATCGTCCCGGCGCCGGGGGCAACATCGGCGCCGATGCCGTGGCCAAGTCGGATCCGGATGGCTACACACTTCTCTACGGCACGAACGGCACGCATGCGATCAACAAGTCGCTCTACAAGACCATCAATTTCGACCCGGTGAAGGACTTCGTCCCGATTTCGCGTCTCACCGAGATTTCCCTGATGCTTGTCGTGTCCAAGTCGATGCCGGCCAATTCTGTTCAGGAACTTGTCCAGTATCTGAAGGCCAACCCCGGCAAGGTGAACTATGCGTCGGCTGGCGTCGGGACCAGCTCGCATCTTGCGGGCGAACTGTTCAAGAGCCTCACCGGCACCGACATCATGCATGTGCCGTTCCGCGGCGGCGCGTCCGCGATCAACGAACTCGTGGGAGATCGGGTGCCGATGATGATCGAGGTCATGCCGAGCGCCTACCCGCATGTTCAGGGCGGCGCGCTGCGTGGACTGGCCGTCACCACGGCCGAGCGCTTCCCGCCATCGCCAGAGATCCCGACCTTCCGGGAGGGGGGGCTGCCTGCCATGCAGATCACCGCTTGGGACGGGATCTTCGCGCCCGCCGGAACCCCGAAAGCCATCGTGGACAGGCTGGCCGAAGCCATCCAGGGAGCTCTCAGGGAGCCGGCCATGATAACGGCCTTGCGCTCCCGTGGAGCGGACCCCGTGGCTAGCACGCCCGAATCCTTCGCCCAGTTCGTCATCAGTGAAGGCCGCAGATGGGCCGACATCGTGGAGAAGTCGGGCGCGAAGGTTGAATGAGGCGCGACCGCCTGGCGCGATCGGCTCTCAACCACCGGTCGCGCTCCTCAATCGATGCAGCGCCAACGAACCGCCCTTTCGCCCGATTGCTGTGAACCCACTTACTTCCTCTGAGCGGCTCCCTGACCTGCCCGGGGCTGCTGCTTGGCGGGGTGTGCTGTGAAGCCAGTGACGACCTCCCCATAATTCTGCGACCGGGCGTGAAGCCGCTGTTCGCCCTTCAGAGGGCCATGTCCGCTCAGGGCGCGGAACTTCCGGCAGAGGCTGGCCGATAGCCGCCATTAGATCAAAGGCCGCCGTATGTATGGCTTTCGGGCCAAGCCCGGTGTCCGCGAACCCGGCAGCAAGCCAGTTGCAATCTGCTCCCCCGCAGTAGCGAGATCGCGTGAGGCACCTTCCACATTCACACGTGGAGCCGAGCGGGATGAGCGTTCGACTCGGGCGAGCTGTCAGGAGTCCGCGTCAATCGGCATGGTACGACCGGCTATCGGTTCATCAGGAGATAGCGGCGATTGACGGGCTGCAGCGGTCGCGCATTCATGGGGAAGACCGACTTGAACGCGTCGATATCGCTTGCCGCAACCTCGATGGTCTTCTCGAACACGTTCCAGTCCACGACCTCCGAGCACGGCGGTGTGGTGAGAGATCCCTCGTAGCGATAGAATTCGCGGCTCTTCGGGAGGAAGCTCGCGGGATCGAGCGCTGCCTTCAGCTTTGCCTCGCCCTCCTTCCTGGGCGCTGCTTGCATAATCTCCGAGAAGCCCTTGTGCCTCTGCCCGGCCGTCATGAGCACGCCGACGACGGCGAGGCGTCCATCGTCGGCTGCGTGAACGAAGTGGGCCTCCATCGCCGTGCGCTTGCCGTCGAAGGCATGTTCGCTCGGGGTGTGGAAATGGAACTGCTTCAGATCATAGCGAGACTTGCCGATCCTCAGGCTGCTACCATCCTTCGCGTTGGCCTGGATCGTATGGCCGTTGTTGATGACGTCGAATGCCTGCGGTTTCCAGTCGATCGCGAGGCGATCGACCTTGGCGCGGATGGCATTGGTGAGGTTGATGGGAGATTGCTCGCTCCCAACGGCGCAGGCCTTGAACCGGCTGTCCAACTCGCCCCATTTCGCCGCGCCTCGCGCACCATCATATTCCCAGTGAGGAGCGGCGGTCTGCGCCAGCGCCGCCGATGCGCAGGCAGGGCATGCAGCCAGCGAGACCAGAAATCGTCTGCGGTCCATGAGCTTCCTCCTTTTGCCGGCAGCTTCCCTTGAGACGGAGCGGGCGCGAACGTCGGAGACCGGGATCGCAGACTGGAGCTTTCATCATGCTGACGTAGACAGTCAGGAGCTCTTAAGGCCGGGTGGGGTCGAGCGGAGGCCGGCTGAAGGCTGCGTCAGTCACCAGTCCTTGCGAGACACGCAGCGTCGCTCGGATTTGTCGGGTAAGGTACCGTTTGAGCTAGATGAAGGACAACGTAGAAAAAGATCAGGGGCGATAATATAAGTTAATCAAAACTGCTGTTGTGACCCTTCCAATATTCTCCATTTTTTGCCGAGATCTTCTAAAGCAGCTACCCTATCCGCGCAGCGGCCCACTGTCTGCGGGGGCTCCCGCTTACCGTCAAAGGAAGGCTGAGTGCGGAAATGACAGCTGGCGCAGAAATCGTCGAGATTTGCAGCATCGTTCGGACGTGCCTCAGGACCGCCCACCCGGCCTGCTAGGGTGCGACTAAACGCGTCGCCTCGGGCTCCACGCATTAGCCAATATTGGTGTCCATATCATTGGCGGCAGCCTGGACAGTCTGTCCCCAGTGGAGAGTGGTCCAAAAGACGGCCCCTGCCAATGATCCCGCGACAAAGGGTTGCGGAACAAAGAAAGCTTGGACGAGCCCCAACAGGAAGTAGCCTGGACCAAGGGCAATCAGATATGCGCCAACCAAAATAGTCTGGGTGAGCACGCCCATGGCAAGGACGATTACCAGCCAGCCGTCAAAGAACGGTCGCGTCCGGCGCTGGTTGAAGGTGGTCGCCGTTGCAAGAACGATGGCCACACCAGCCGGAACGACAATCAAGAGCCAAGGGAGCAGGCAGGTCCAAAGATAACGTGGGGGAGCCGACGACGTGACGCAAGCTTCAGGGACAAACCACAACAAGCTTCCTGATGCGATGGCTGGTGCGAGCCCGGTCACAATGGTCGCCCGGACGATAGCAGCCACTGAATGTCGGTTCGATGTTCTGTAAGCGGAGGTCCAGATGTCCATAGCGAGCCTCCGCCGCTGATAATCCGAGCAGCCTCTAGATGTACGTTGCTGCCCCCATCTGCAACGATCTCCAGAGGCCGCTACGCTCTGACCGGCGCACGGTATTCGCACTTTGGGCGCACCAACTAGGTGCGGAATGACTGCTGCGGGCGCCTGCCGGCGAAGGCAGACTTAAGCGGCCAAGGTGGGAGCGGCCATAAGGCGACCGACGTTATCAGGCCGCTCTGGGCGCAGTCCTTCCAGCTGGAGCTGGCCGACAGCTTTTGGGCGCTCGACAAGGGAGTCTGCGGAGGCAATGTACGGCCGAGCCGGAGTCGCGACGCCGCCGGAGAAGCGCCAAGCGGTTCGCTATGCGAGCTCCAGACACGTCTCAATCTGACGGATCAGATGAGTTACGCTGCGATCTGCGTTTGTCTCTGTAACATAGTCCCACTGCGGGCTCGTTAGCCAGACACCTTCATAGGAGGCCATTGCAATCGGCGGACGCTCTCCGATTGTTGCGCTGACCTGGTAGCTGAATTGGTGTCGTGAGCCGCCACCCCTCGCAAAGATCACATCAACCTTGATAGTGCCTTCCGGCGTTTTTGCCTTGAACTGAGAGTGCTCGGGATTCAAGCGCTTGTTGTCCGCGCCGAACCTGTTCTTCATGGCATCGCCAATCAGCTTGCGCAGTCGACCTGGATCAATCGGAACGATCTCTTGAAGTGAAGAGGCATGAGCGACTGGAGGCGCTCGCGACTCTGGTTCATCCGAAAGCTTGACCAGTTTCGCCCAACCGTCGAAGCCGCCCGTGACGTCGTCCTTCAAGACGCCCGCCAGAACTTTGACTGGAACGAGACGCACATCGATCGATGGAACTGACGCACTCAGTGCAAAGTACCTGCCGAAGTGCCTTTCAACCAGCGGAAGGCTTTGCACGAGAGCAAGACACTCCTCTGCTGTGATGCCTGGATTGGCCTGCTGGCTATCGGCCAGATCGGAGATCTGATCGGCGAACGACAATTGCTCGGAATCGGACAGCCGGTCGAGGAAGCCGACGAGCGCGATGGCAGCCGTGTTGGGTGAACCGCGGAGCAGGGGGAATCTTCGTTCGGCTTGCTGACGACGATGCTCGCGAGCTTTCGTAGGGTCCATTGTGCGCACAGTTCTTTCTCAATCCATGAGGACAGTATGTCAGCTGCATTGAAGCACTTCAATTTTCCAGTCCGGGTTCTGTGAACACAATGAAGACCTCCAGATGAAGGTGGAACTGGACCAAAATCTGCAATCTGCCCTTCAGCCAATCGGGTGCCCAGCTGCTCTTCCACCTGATCAGCAAGCTCTACGAGAACACATGGTAATCGTGGCGTTCCGCCGGCGGATCGCTATTTCGGGTGTGGCGCGCCTATCTTCACATTCAAAGGAGATAGGTTCTCCTGCTAAAGGTCCTTACAGCCTGAGCTGGCCGGTAGATGCCGCTCGTCAAGCGCGCATCTATTGTCTACTTCGATTGCGGCTGCACTCTTTGTGCGATCTCGACCACCAGCACGCATTTGGTTGGGCAAGAAAATCTGCATAACAAAGCTTCGTTGCGCGCAAGGGCCTTGGCCACGTAGTCCTTCGACACAGAGGTCTGGCCGAGCCGCCCCATCAGTTCAGAGCGAGCCGTATGCCAAGGCGCAACTCATGCTCGCGGCGTCCTCAGCAGTCTGACCGTACGGTCTGTCACATGAGTTTCAAGTGTCCACCGTAGCTGGGAGGGCGACCTGGATGAGCAGGTCGATCTAGGGGAACGGCTATGGTCCAGAAGCTCACGGCAGCAATGCAAACGAGCCGCCGCACAGCTCTGAAAGTCGCGCTTGGCGCGGCGGCCGGCAGTGTCGCGATGCCCGCCCTCGGCCAGTCGGCCGTCGCGCTGGAGTTTCCCACCTACCAGATCGATGAAAGCTTCGGACCCTGGTGGAAGGCGTTGATCGCAGAGTATGAGGCGCAGAACCCCCGCGTGAAGATTGCGCTGACGAACGGCAACGCCAACGATCATCACCGGATGCTGGCGACGCGCTTTGCTGCCGGTAATCCGCCGGACATCGTGCATATGACCGCCCGCTTCGTCTGGGGCTACGGCGATGAGGGCGTGATCGAGCCGCTCGATCGCTGGATGGACAAGACGGACATCAAGCAGAGCTGGGTTCCCGCCCAGCGTGGCCTCACCGTAAACGGCAAGACCTGGGGGCTGCTGCTCCTGACCTACGGTTTCGCCCTGTTCTACAACGAGAGGATGTTTCAGGAGGCCGGCGTCAAGGTCCCGACA
>JAZKJV010007304.1:0-309447 GCA_037367405.1 Ottelia alismoides
TGCCCCAGCTGCTTTTATGGACTTGATGAATAGGGTTTTCCGTCCATATATGGACAAGAGTTCGTGATCGTATTTATTGATGATATTCTACTTGAGAATTGTACTTGAAACTCTGAAGGAACACCGATTATATGCAAAGTTTGATAAATGTGAGTTTTGGTTGAAGAATGTTGCATTTCTAGGCCATGTCATATCTGGGAAGGAATAACAATAGATCCATCAAAGATAGAAGCGGTTCTTAGATGGGAACGACCGATAAATGCATCAGAAATCCGAAGTTTCCTTGGATTAGCTGGGTATTATCGAAGATTTGTTGAAAACTTCTCTAGAATTGCCGCACCATTGACAAGATTAACTAGAAAGAATGTGAAGTATAATTGGGACGAAGAATGCGAGAAGAGTTTTAAGGAACTCAAGAATCGCCTCACCTCAGCACCTATACTTAGCCTTCCTTCAGGACAGGGTAATTTTTTAATCTATAGCGATGCCTCAAGACAAGGGTTGGGATGCGTCTTAATGCAGAATGATAAGGTGATTGCTTATGCTTCTAGACAGCTAAAACAACATGAGTTAAATTACCCAACTTATGACCTTGAGTTAGCTGCTATAGTGTTTGCCTTAAAGATCTGGAGACACAACCTATATGGAGAAACTTGTCGAATCTTTATGAATCATAAGAGTTTGAAATATATTTTCTCTCATGAAGAGTGAATTTAAGGCAAAGAAGATGGTTAGAGCTAATCAAAGATTACGATTGTTCCATAAAATATCACCCGGGGAAAGCCAATGTCGTAGCTGATGCTCTCAGTAGAAAGTCTAATGGTCGGCTATCTCACTTAAAAGGAGAATATTATCAGTTGAAAGAGTTACGTGCAAAGTTAACCATAATAGCTCTGGAGCCTTATTAGCATCCTTACAAGTAAGACCCATATTATATGATAAAAAGTAAGGAGGCACAATTCCATGATTCTGAAATCATTAAAATGATTGAGAAGACTAAGGGAGGAGATGAAGCCGGGTATACAATAGATGGTCAAGGGGTTTTATTCTTCAAAGGAAGATTGTGTGTTCCGAATGATTCTGATATAAAGAGTGAGATTCTGGAAGAGGCACATAACTCCATGTATACAATGCATCCAGGAAGTACTAAGATGTATAGAACACTTAAGAGCTACTATTGGTGGTCTGGCATGGAGAGAGAGATTGCAGAGTATGTTTCTAGATGTCCTATATGCCAACAAACTAAACCAGAGCGTTTGAGACCAGCGGGGAATTTACAACCACTTCCAATACCAGAATGGAAATGGGAACACATCACTATAGATTTCGTTACAGGATTTCCAAAGACCTGTCGAGGTCACGATGCAATATGGGTCATAGTAGAAAGATTAACTAAGTCTGCACATTTCTTAGCCATTAACATGACATACAGTCTTAGACCGCTTGGGAAAGATCTTTGTTGATGAGATAATTAGCCGTCATGGGGCTCTTGTATCAATTATTTCTGATAGAGATCCACGATTTACTTCTAAGCTATGGCCAAGCTTACATAAAGCTATGGGAACGAAGTTAGCATTTAGTACATCCTTTCATCCTCAAACAGATGGCCAATCAGAACGGACCATCTAGACTCTAGAAGACATGCTTAGAGCTTGTGCACTGAGCTTTAAAGAAAGCTGGGATGAACATCTCTCACTTATAGAGTTTGCATACAATAACACCTATCATGCTAGTATTGGGATGGCTCCTTATGAAGCCTTGTATGGTAGATCATGCAGAACACCTATCTGTTGGAGTGAGGTTGGAGAAAGGAAATTGGTTCAACCTGAATTAATACAAAGCACAAAAGAAAAAGTTGAGGAAATCAAGAGATGCATGAAGGCAACACAAAGCAGACAGAAAAGTTATGCAGACAAGCGAAGGAGAGACTTAGAATTTCAAGTGGGAGATCATGTATTTCTAGAAGTATCCCCTTGGAAAGGCCTAATCAGATTCGGGAAGAAAGGGAAACTAAGCCCAAGATACATTGGCTCTTACGAGATCACAGAGAGAATTGGAAGTGTGGCCTATCGTCTTCGACTTCCATCTGAACTAGCAAGAATACATGATGTCTTTCATGTCTCCACACTTCGGAAGTTTATTCCCGATCCAACTCATATACCCAAGATATTCAAGTGAAGGAAGATCTGTCATACGAGGAGGTTCCTATGGAAATTCTATATTATAAAGTACAAGAGCTTCGTACAAAGAAGATCCTTTTAGTTAAAGTTTTATGGAGGAGTCACGCAATAGAAGAAGCCACATGGGAACGAGAGGAAGAAATGAGATCTCAATATCCCCACTTATTTTCATGGTAGCAAAGGTACTTAAATTTCGAGAACGAAATTTATTGCAAGTAGGGGAGAATTGTAATACGCGTTTTGTACGCTATGCTTTTGAATGTTATCAAGTGTTATTTCAAGGAAATATTGGATTGATAGTGTTCACACTTTACGGATACCATAGTCAATAGATTCGCCTTGATGCAATGATTTCATTCAAACTTGTTGTGTTTATATCAGAGACCATCTTGTATAAAATTGGACTTCAAAAGATTCTCTGAATTGTGTAGACAACAAAACATAGGGCTTGTAATCTGGAATTTTGGTAGTAACTTATAAGTAGTAGAAGCCACTACTACCATAAGGCCCATAATGTTATAGATTTATATTCATTAGCCATAATCACATCATTAAGACTAATTAAGCAAGATTAGTGCTAATTACCCATTATTAGTGATAATTAAGTGTCATTAGTAAAAGTAGGACACATGGAGAGGAAATCATGGGACACGTGTCGTTATATAGTCAGGACAAGTGTCAAAAACTCAATAGCGCAATGTGTCATCATCCTAAGACTAACATGTGTCATGGTGTAGCCTCTTGCTTGGGAAACAAGTTATCCCGTGGATAAGCCAAACCTCTTGCTTGGGCAACATGTTATCTCGTGGATAAGCCAAACCTCTTGCTTGGGCAACAAGTTTTCTCATGAACAAGACAAGTGGCATGTTAAATGGTTGGCAACTGTTTCCATGTGTCGTCATACATGGAAGAGAGGCTTATATGTTGACAAATGTCACACATGTAAAGGGGGTGAAGGCCTATAAATACCCATGACCCCCCATACCCCTCCTCACTTCATCCCACGCTCATCTCTCCACCTTAGAGCTGCAAGGCCGCCGAGGTTGCGGGAGGAGCACAGAAGAGCCACGGCGAAGCCCTGTCGGTGATCGAGAGCGTTTCTGAAGCCGTAACGAAGTTCTGTCCGCACCAAGCCGTAGTATTCAATCTAAGACGGCTATAGGGGGGATTTCACTAAAGAAGGCGATCTCGACTCGAGTTAGATATCGATCAGGTGAGAGATTATCAAGCGTTATTTTAAAGCACTAGTCTTTAGCTTTTATGCATGGATTTGAATAGCAAGTAAGAAATCGTGTTTTCTAAAGCTTTTACGCATGAATTACAAGTACTATACAAGTGATATGAAATCACGGATTTAGAACGTATTCCAGAGGTTGTTTTTGGTCTTTTATCATGATAGCACGTTGTTTAAGCATTTCGTTCTTTGTGGAACACGAATCATATGTTTCAATAATTAGATTTAAGCTTTTTATATAAGAAATACGTTTTGTGCAATTACTATGCAATATGAATCGGATTTCAAGTTCTTAATAGTTCTAGTTGTCAGAGTATAATTGCTATGTCAAGATTATTTTATGTTCATGTTTTAGTTGTTATGAGCTTGAATTAGTAAGAGTACGGTTTATTAGTGACAAGAAAAGAATCAGAATCAGAAGATAAGCACCACAGTAGCTCTTTTATACAAATCATGAACTAGCCATTAGATATGCTGATGTCATTAGATATGACCCTCAAACCGCCATTAGATATGGCAAACCATTAGATATGGTATGAAGAGGACTTTGGGTCCGCATTCTTTATACATATAGGCTTTGGGCCATATGAAGCGTGTTTTTGGTCTTTGGGACCGTCTGTGCGTATGACTTAGCTTTGTTTCAGCGTTTATGAGTCAATTAATTAGTCACAGTGATGATTAGTACAAACAGCTTGATAGTGATAATTATGTTTCAGTTTATCAGCTTTTAAAGTGATTTCAGTGTTCAATTGCAAATCTAGCATGTTGTTATATGTTTACAGACATAAAGTCTCTTTTTCAAGCTATTTCAAAATTATCAGCATAAATTTTTGATATGAGCATCATATTTCAACTTTTAGCTATATGTAAAAAGCTTGAGATCCTTTCACTGGGTCTAAGCTCATAAATGAGGTTAGACTCATCTTGTTATATTATATTGTGTACAGATCAGCAGAATCACGACTAGCAGGGGAAAGGACCGCTTATACACTAGGAGGAGGTGGCTTTTGGTTTTCGTTGTGTTTTTTTTGTACTATCAGTTCTTTTGTAAGGAGTTGTAATAGATAGAACTTGTTTAAGACACTTCTTTGAAATGTAAACTTAAAATACTTATTTTTGATGAGATTGCCACATGTGTACTTGAAGATAATGAAGTTGAAAGATCTTTGTCGCGACACGTTCCGGTTATCGGGACGGGTTGTGACAAGTAAACGCGACAGTTGAACACAAAGAAGTCATGGACTTGCCATTAGATATGGTGATGTCATTAGATATGACCCTTAAATAAGAATCAAATATGATGAAGCCATTAGATAAGGCGAACTTTAGATACCGTATTTGAGGACTTTGGGTCCGCATTCTATATGCATAAAGTTTTAAGGTCGTATGATTTCATTGGCCTTTGGGGTTGTCTACACACATGACTCGGTTTTTTCTGCATTCATTAACTTAGTACAGTTTTAGGTCAAATGGTGGTGATAAGTGTTATACTTTTGAAAGACAGCAAGTTTTCTGTAAAAGCAAGTTTGAATATTATGAGACAGCAAGTTAATTTACAAAAGTACTTTGTTATCTAATGATTCTATGTTTTATGTAAAATAGGGGCAGTATGGAGGTTTTATGTCAAAAATGTTTTTGGGATATATGAGAAAGTTGTTTTTGAGTGGACTATTTGGTATCCGCTTTGACACGGATGAAGAGTATGTTAGCTTATGTCAAGTTTCATAAAGGAATCTATATTTGCAAAGTTATGCACGTTATGCTCTATGAAAAGAAGAAAAGGTTAGATTTTTGTCACGTCCATCTAAAATAGCGGGGCGGGACATATCAACTCTTCCGCAACAGAAAATCACATAATGATAGTGATATGTTGGAGAAGATAATTTGGTTGTGCTGACCAACATCATGTAATCTAACTCATGTTTTTATTATCCCATGAAGTTCACAATGCAATAAACTTTGTGGCAACACATGTTGTTGCTGGATTATATATAACTCAATGTCAATTGTTGAAACCACTATTTTTTCCATGACGATCAATAGTCTGGGTGAAGCTGAAGAAGATGAAAACTTTGAGTTTTCCCCCTATTTTGTCAACGCACATTTGTTATTTATGTTTCTGGCTATATTCCGATTACTTGCGAATTCATGTTTAGCTTTGAAATTAGATTTGTTTTACACGGATACACAAAGTTCTGAGATTAATATCTGGAGTGATGAGATTTTGATGCTACGAGTTTTATCTTTGCCATAAGAATATGCTTGTTCGTACTTTAAATCATTGTAAAGATTATAATATACATTGAGGATTTCAAGTATTCAAGTTGTTTGCAACCAAAGTTTTCATGTGAACAACTATTTTATGTAGTTATATGATTAGATATCATTCAATTTTCAGCGTAGAACTGCGATTAGATAAGTAAACACGACAGTTGAACTCAAAGAAATCGTGGTTTAGACCATTAGATATGGTGATGTCATTAGATATGACACTTAACTAAGTTATCAAATATGACGAAGCCATTAAATAAGGCGAACTTTAGATATAGTCTTTGAGGACTTTGGGTCCGCATTCTATATGCATAAAGGTTTAGGGTCGTATGAAGGATGTTCTTTGGCCTTTGGGCATGTCTACGCACATGACTCCGTTTTTTCTGCAATTATTAACTTAGTACAGTTTAAGCTCAAATGGTGGTGATAAGTGATATACTTTTGAAAGACAACAAGTTTTGTGTAAAAGCAAGTTCGAATATTATGAGACAGCAAGTTTATTTACAAAAGCACTTTGTTATCTAATGATTTTATGTTTTATGTAAAATAGGGGCAGTATGGAGGTTTTATGTCAAAAATATTTTGGAGATATATGAGAAAGTTGTTTTTGAGTGGATCATTTGGTATCCGATTTGACACGGATCAAGAGTTTATTAGCTTATTTCAAGATTCATAAAGGAATCTATATTTGCAAAGTTATGCACGTTCTGCTCTATGTAAAGAAGAAAAGGTTAGATTTTTATCACGTCCATCTAGAATAGCTGGGCGGGACATGACATCTCATCCGCAACAAAAAGTCACATAATGATAGTGATATGTTGGAGAAGAAAACTTGGTTGTGCTGACCATCATCTAGTAATCTAACTCATGTTTTTATTATCCCGTGAAGTTCACACTACAATAAACTTTGTGGCAACACATGTTGTTGCTGGATTATGTATAACTCAATGTAAATTGTTGAAACCACTATTTTTTTCCTTGACGATCAATAGTCTGGGTGAAGTTGAAGAAGATGAAAAGTTTGAGTTTTTCCCCTATTTTGTCAACCCACATTTGTAATACGCATTTGTACACTATGCTTTTGAATGTTATCTAGTGTTATTTCAAGGAAATATTGAATTGATAGTGTTTGACACAGTCAATAGATTCGCCTTGATGCAATGATTTCATTAAAACTTGTTTTGTATAAATTAGCGAACATCTTGAATAGTTATGACTTCTAAAGGGTTCTTTGGATTGTATAGCACATCAAACATAGTACCATATCTAGTAATCTGAAATTTTGGTAGTAACTTATAAGTAGTAGAAGCCACTACTAGCATAGGGTCATATTGTTATAGATTTATACCCATTAGCCATAATGACATCATTACGCTAATTAAGCATGATTAGTGATAATTACCCGTCATTAGTGATAATTAAGTGTCATTAGCAAAAGTAGGACACATGGAGAGGAAATCATGTGACACATGTCGGTATATAGTCAGGACAAGTGTCAAAAACTCAATAACGCCATGTGTCATCATCTTAAGACTAACACGTGTCATGGTGTATCCTCTTGCTTGGGCAACAAGTTATCTCGTGGATAAGCCAAACCTCTTGCTTGGGCAACAAGTTATCTCGTGGATAAGCCAAACCTCTTGCTTGGACAACAAGTTATCTCATGTATAAATCAAACATCTTGCTTGGGCAACAAGTTTTCTCATGAATAAAACATATGGCATGTTAAATGGTTGGCAAGTGTTGCCATGTGTCGTCATATATGGAAGAGAGGCAACAAGTGGCTTAGAGGCTCCCTTACATGTTAACACATGTCACACATGTAAAGGGGGTGGAGGCCTATATATACCCAAGACCTCCCCATTCCATTTCACTCATTCCATGCCCCTCTCACCACCCTAGAGCCCCAAGGACGTCGCGGTTGCTGGAGGAGCAAGATAGGAGTACGACGAAGCTCTGTCGGTGACCAAGAGCGCATTAAAAGCCGTAACGAAGTTCTGTCCGCATCAAGCCGTAGTACTCAAATCTAAGGCGGCTATAGAGGGGGGGATTCACTAAAGAAGGCGATCTCGACTCGAGTTAGATATCGATCAGGTGAGGGATTCTCAAGCGCTATTTTAAAGCACTAGTCTTTAACTTTTTTGCATGTTTACGATAACAAGTATGAAATCGTGTTTTCGAGAGCTTTTATGTAGGAGTTTCAAGTACCATGATAACGCTCCCGCACCCTTAGTTAATTCGGTCAATTTAATGTCCAAATTAATTAAAGTGATTCGTTGTAGCCGGATACGAGGGGTTAATCAAAAACCACTTATCGATTAATGTGAAGTTAATTTTAAGCGGCAACTTTTTTTTTCTTGGTGGAGTCCAAGGTCGATCTCAGGGAGGCATCTGTCTCCTTAGGTGTATTTAAGCAAGGATCCAAGTGTGTGATTTTCAAGGAGTAATTTTTTTGGTCTTTTTAATTTTTTTATGCAGACTTATGTAGACAATGCAGGCCAATTTGATGTTCAATTTAATTATGGTATCAAATGAAGTCCAAAAATTATGGAAATTGGCCAGATGGTTAATGATGATGAAAATGACCTACACTAATTTTTTTTTGGAATTTTTCGACACTAAATAAATTTACTGTGAATTAAATGAACAGACAGAGTTATTTTCAGTATTTAATTTTTAATAAATATCAAACCACAATTTTTTCAAGAACTAAAATTATCCTAGGTGGCTCTAATGATAAGGGACCTCGAACAATTAACAGAACTTAATTTCACTGTGAAATGAATTAATTAAAATTAATCTAAGAAAATCACTCAACAATTTATTTAGGCCTCGATATGCGTGCAAATGCTATGAAATTTTTATGGTATGTTAAAAATGGTGTCCTTAAGCTACTGTGAATTTTTGATGAATTTTGGAAGCACAAAGAATTAACTATAAATCAAAAGGTGTCACTGGGCAAAATATGTCAACAATTCACCAATTAATTCATTAATAATTCAAATGAACTTACAAAAAGATGACACGTGGACCAATAGACAGAGGACAAAATTTCCAACAAAATGCAATTTTTAGAATTTCAAAATGATGTAAAATGCAATCTAGGGATGCGTGCAAACACAGGGGTGTAAATGCAATACAGGAAATTAAAATTACAATAAGCAAATATGCAGATAGGGACTAAAATGCAATTACCTATAATGTGGGGGACTCTTGTGCAAATTCTCCACAGGGCACGTGCTCCTCACGTGGGGTCTGCTTCCCAGGGACCTCTTTGCAATTTTGGAAAACCCCAGGGGCCTCGGTGCAATTTACCCAGGCCACACGTGCTCCTCTCGTGGGCGGCCTAGGTTCGGGGGGCTGCGGCGGCTTGGAGCGAGGTTCGGGCGCTCTGGAGGTCCGGAGTGAGGCTCGGAGTAGGCTCGGGTTGTCCGAGCCTAGGCTTGGGGCCGAGGCTCGGTCTTCGTCGACGTGGCGGGCTGCGGGCCTTTGGATCAAGATCGATCCAAAGGGTGGCGGTGAAGACGCGTGGCGTTCTCCTAGGCGTGGGATCAGTGATGATCCTACGGTCGAAGGTGAGTCCGGTGGCGAGCGACGTGGCGATGTGAGAGCCGTTCGATCGATCGATCGAACGGCAGCTGCTCTTCTTCCTCGACGGCCCTCCGCCTCCTGCGGAGGAGAAGGCGGGGCTCCGGTGATCGGGCTGCTGCTCCGCCCCTCCCTCCCGTCGTCAGTGGAGGTCGATGGCGAGTCGGAGGGATCACGGAAGATTCGCGGATGGTCGGTGAAGGCTCCGTTGGCCTCAGAAGTGAGAGAGGGCCGTCGGGAGTTGCTGTCGACGAAGCTCGAAGTCGTCTCCGATGAAGCTCCGATCAGTGGCGAAGGCAGTACCTGGGAGGGTCAGAGGCTAGCCGAAGCATCGTGCGTGCTTGTGTGAAGAGGTGAAGGTGGTCGGCGAGGCCTAAGGGAGACGGAGGATATCTGGAGATGGAGCTCCGGCCAAATGGCGGAGCTGGAGGTTGATGGTTGGTGGAGTGCGTCGTCGGTCGTCGTGAATGGTGTCGCGAGAATGAGAGCTTCGACGCGAAGCTCAGCGAGATGAAAGGGAAGCGAGAGAGTGACCGGTGGCGGCGAATAAAATCGGAGAAATCGAAGATAAAAACAAAGGATGATCGGAGGAGAAATGGAGGGATCTACCTGGGAAATGGAGCTCAGTTTTGAGCTCCAGGTCGTCGCTCGAACATCGGTAGGTGGCCTGAGCTCACGCAGCTCGCGGATGGAGGCTGCAGCACGGCGGTGGCGGCCGTGGATCTCGCCGGAGTCGAATCCCCTTCTTCGCTCAACGATTCAACTAATTGCTGTCACCAACTGGTAGGTCGGAGCTCAGGGAAGCTCTCTGGAGTGGCGGATGGCGGTGAATGTTGCCGGTGGTGGCGTATTTATAAGGTGAAGTTGGTGGCAGTGTTGGCGACGAGGCGAGTTTCGAGGGCGACGTGGAGCTTCTATGGTGGAGGTAGTGGAGCGTGAGGAAGCTGGCGAGGGAGAGGGATGAGTGGGGCTCATCGTGGGAGTGTCAGCGATGGGAGAGGGTGGCTGACGTGCAGCCGGAAATAGCAAGGGGGCGCCCCTCCCGCAAGGCAAGGGACGTGGGAGAGAGGGGCGCCTGGAGGTAGGAGACGAGGTCTCCACCGTTGGATCTTGTGATCCAATGGTGGCGATCGAACCGTAGGGGACGAGTAGGATGAGATCGAGGCGCGCTGATGATGGGCCGAGAGCGCGCCACGTGGCAGGCTCTGGTGAGGGCGCTAATGTGCGGCGTAGATCAAAGCAGGAGGTGATCGGATGGTCCAGGCAAGGGGCGTGCGTGGAAAAGGCTGGGCCGTTGGATCTGAAGCGAGATCCAACGGCCGAGGACGCAGGCGGATGAGGCAAGGGGAAGCGGGCCGCGTGGCGCAACCAGAGGGCGCCACGTGGCCTGCTGTGAGTGGCTGGAATAAGATGCACGTGTAGAGAGAAGAGGGGACCGAATTTGGAAAAACTCAAAACATGAAAGTTGTAGATCTCGATGAGATCTACAAGTTTCATGTTGACCAAAGACGGAGATGAGGTCAAATATGATACATAAATACAAGGATACATAGATATACATAGATAGTATACAAAGTGGCCCAAAAACCCATCTTTCTCATACAAGCTCCAAATTCAATGAAATTAGTCTCATTTTAAAGGTCTTTTAATGTGTAGTATTCTAAGAGTAAGTAGACCTAATTCGGAGTTTGCATGAGGGCTTTATTTGCATTCTAATGTACAGGGGTTCTCAGGCTTTATTGGCTATTTTACAAAGGGGATTTTTGGCCTTTTTCCCTATATTATTAACTAAGGAGTACATATTATAGAGAAGAGGTTATTTTTGTGCATGGGTATTTTACAGGGGATTTTTGGCTTCTTATTTAAATGCAAATGAGCTGCTAAACTGCATGAGTTATGAATATATGCATGAATGCTATTTATGCAATATAAGGGGAAATATGCCTCTATTTTCTCGAGAACAAGGCTCTATTTTTGACTTTTGAAGTGATGAATCACAGATTCATCAATACACCAGATATGAAATCAAGTATTTAGAAAGTATTTCCAATGTCATTTCAAGTGCTTTATGTTGATAACATGTTTTCAAGCATAAATTTCATTGTGTAACAGAAAGCAAAAGTTCCACTACTTAGATATGAGTTTTTATGTGAAGAATTATGTTTTGCACGGTTACTGTGCATTATGGATCGGTTTTCTAGTTCTTAATAAGTTCTAGTTGTCAAAATATGTATGTTATTTCAAGAGTGTTTTATGTTCATGAATTAACTGTTATGAGCTTGAATGAGCAAAAGTACGATTTATTAGTAGCAAGAAAAGAATCAGAATCAGAAGATAAGCACCACAGTAACTCTTTTATACAAATCATGAACTAGCCATTAGATATGGTGATGTCATTAGATATGACCCTGAAACCGCCATTAGATATGGCAAACCATTAGATATGGTATCAAGAGGGCTTTGGGTCCGCATTCTGTATACATATAGGCTTTGGGCCGTATGTAGGGTGTTTTTGGTGTTTGGGACCGTCTGCGCGTATGATTTAGCTTTGTTTCAGCGTTCATGTTCCATTAACTTAGCCACAGTGGTGATTAGTAGAAACAACTTGATAGTGATAATTATGTTTCAGTTTATCTGCATTTGAAGTGATTTCAGTGTTCAGTTGCAAATCTAGCATGTTGTTATATGTTTACGGTTATGAAGTCTCTTTTTCATGCTATTTCAAAGTTATCAGCATAAATTTTGGCATGCTGCTCATATTTCAATTTTTAGCTATATGTAAAAAGCTTGAGATCCTTTCACTGGGTCTAAGCTCATAAATGGGTTTAAACTCATCCCGTTATATTATATTATGTACAGATCAGCAGAATCACGACTAGCAGGGGAAAGGACCGCTTATACACTAGGAGGAGGTGTCTTTTGGTTTTCGTTGTGTTTTTGTACTGTCGTGGTACGTTCCGGTTAGCGGGACGGGTCGTGACAACATTTGTAATTTATGTTTATGGCCCTATTTTGATTACTTACGAATTCATGTTTCATTTAGTTTTGAAATTAGATTTTGTTTAACATTGGTACACAAAGTTCTGATATTCATATATGGAGTGATGAAATTTTGATGCTACGAGTTTTATCTTTGCCATAAAAATGCTAGTTCGTACTTTAAAGCATTGTGAAGATTATAATATACGTTGAGGATTTCAAGTATTCAAGTAGTTTGCAACCAAAGTTTTCATGTGAACAACAATTTTATGTAGCTATATGATTAGATATCATTCAATTTTCAGCATAGAACTGCGATTAGATAAGTAAACAAGACAGTTGAACTCAAAGAAGTCATGGACTAGCCATTAGATATGGTGATATCATTAGATATAACCCTTAAATAAGTTATCAAATATGATGAAGCCACTATATAAGGCGAACTTTAGATATAGTCTTTGAGAACTTTGGGTCCGCATTCTATATGCATAAAGGTTTAGGGTCGTATGAAGGAAGTTCTTTGGCCTTTGGGGATGTCAACGCACATGACTCAATTTTTTTCTGCAATCTTTAACTTAGTACAGTTTAAGCTCGATGGTGGTGATAAGTGTTATTTGAGTTTTGGGATTATGATTCTTGCATCTCAATTGACTAGCTGCTTGCTTTAAGTCACAAGAATATATCGTTCTTCTTTTAGACAGTTTGAATGTTTATAATATCTATACTTTTAAGTGACAGCAAGTTTTCTGTAAAAGCAAGTTTGAATATTATGAGACAACAAGTTTATTTACAAAAGTACATTGTTATCTAATGATTCTATATTTTATGTAAAATAGGGGTCGTATGGTGGTTTTATATCAAAAATGTTTTTGGGGTATATGAGAAAGCCGTTTTTGAGTGGATCATTTGGTATCCGCTTTGACACGGATGAAGAGTATATTAGCTTATTTTTTGTTTCATAAAGGATTCTATATTTGCAAAGTTATGCACGTTCTGCTCTATGTAAAGAAGAAAAGGTTAGATTTTTGTCATGTCCATAATGTTAGCTTATGTCAAGTTTCATAAAGGAATCTATATTTGCAAAGTTATGCACGTTCTGCTCTATGAAAAGAAGAAAAGGTTAGATTTTTGTCACGTCCATCTAAAATAGCGGGGCGGGACATATCATCTCATCCGCAACAGAAAATCACATAATGATAGTGATATGTTGGAGAAGATAATTTGGTTGTGCTGACCAACATCATGTAATCTAACTCATGTTTTTATTATCCCATGAAGTTCACAATGCAATAAACTTTTGCGGCAACAGATGTTGTTGCTGGATTATATATAACTGAATGTCAATTGTTGAAACCACTATTTTTTTCATGACGATCAATAATCTAGGTGAAGCTGAAGGAGATGAAAACTTTGAGTTTTCCCCCTATTTTGTCAACGCACATTTGTTATTTATGTTTCTGGCTATATTTCGATTACTTGCGAATTCATGTTTTGCTTTGAAATTAGATTTGTTTTACATTGATACACAAAGTTCTGAGATTAATATCTGGAGTGATGAGATTTTGTTGCTACGAGTTTTATCTTGGCCATAAGAATATGCTTGTTCGTACTTTAAATCATTGTAATGATTATAATATATGTTGAGGATTTCAAGTATTCAAGTTGTTTGCAACCAAAGTTTTCATGTGAACAACTATTTTATGTAGTTATATGAATAGATATCATTCAATTTTCAGCGTAGAACTGCGATTAGATAAGTAAACACGACAGTTGAACTCAAAGAAGTTATGGACTAGCCATTAGATATAGTGATGTCATTAGATATGACCCTTAAATAAGTTATCAAATATGACGAAGCCATTAAATAAGGCGAACTTTAGATATAGTCTTTGAGGACTTTGGGTCCGCATTCTATATGCATAAAGGTTTAGGGTCGTATGAAGGATGTTCTTTGCCCTTTGGGGATGTCTACGCACATGACTCCGTTTTTTTCTTCAATTATTAACTTAGTACTGTTTAAGCTCAAATTGTGTTGATAAGTGTTATATTTTTAAGTGACAGCAAGTTTTCTGTAAATGCAAGTTTGAATATTATGAGACAGAAAGTTTATTTACAAAAATACTTCGTTATCTAATGATTCTATGTTTTATGTAAAATAGGGGTATTATGGTGGTTTATATCAAAAATGTTTTTGGGATATATGAGAAAGCTGTTTTTGAGTGGATCATTTGGTATATTAGCCTATTTCTAGTTTCATAAAGGAATCTATATTTGCAAAGTTATGCACGTTCTGCTCTATGTAAAGAAGAAAAGGTTAGATTTTTGTCACGTCCATCTTGAATAAAGCGGGGCGGGACATGAAATCTCATCCACAACAAAAATATCACATAATGATAGCGATATGTTCGAGAAGATAACTTGGTTGGGCTGACCATCATCATGTAATCGAACTCATGTTTTTATTATCCCATGAAGTTCACACTACAATAAACTTTGTGGCAACACATGTTGTTGCTGGATTATGTATAACTCAATGTCAATATTTGAAACCACTATTTTTTCCATGACGATCAATAGTCTGGGTGAAGCTGAAGAGGATGAAAACTTTGAGTTTTTCCCTTATTTTGTCAACTCACAGTTGTTATTTATGTTTCTGGCTCTATTTCGATTACTTGCAAATTCATGTTTCGTTTAGTTTTGAAATTAGATTTGTTTAACATTGGTACACAAAGTTCTGAGATTCATATCTGGAATGATGAGATTTTTATGCTACGAGTTTTATCTTTTCCATAAGAATGCTTGTTCGCACTTTAAAGCATTGTAAAGATTATTATATACGTTGAGGATTTCAAGTATTGAAGTAGTTTGCAACCAAAATTTTCATGTGAACATCATTTTTATGTAGCTATATGATTAGATATCTTTCAATTTTCAACATAATCTACGATTAGATAAGTAAACGCGACAGCTGAACACAAAGAAGTCATGGACTAGCCATTAGATATGGTGATGTCATTAGATATGACCCTTAAATAAGTTATCAAATATGATGAAGCCATTATATAAGGCGAACTTTAGATATAGTCTTTGAGGACTTTGGGTCTGCATTCTATATGCATAAAGGTTTAGGGACGTATGAATAATGTTCTTTGGCCTTTGGGGATGTCTACACACATGACTCAGTTTTTTCTGCAATTATTAACATGGTACAGTTTAAGCTCGAATGGTGGTGATAAGTGTTATTGGCGTTTTGGGATTATGATTCTTGAGTCTCAATATTGACTAGCTGCTTGCTTTAAGTCACAAGAATATATTGTTCTTCTTTTAGACAGTTTGAATGTTTATAATATCTATACTTTTAAGTGACAGCAAGTTTTCTGTAAAAGCAAGTTTGAATATTATGAGACAGCAAGTTTATTTACAAACGTACTTTGTTATCTAATGATTCTATGTTTTATGTAAAATAGGGGCAGTATGGTGGTTTTATGTCAAAAATGTTTTTGGGATATATCAGAAAGTCGTTTTTGAGTGGATCATTTGGTATCCGCTGTGACACGGATGAAGAGTATATTAGCTTATTTCTAGTTTTGTAAAGGAATCTATATTTGCAAAGTTAGGCACGTTCTGCTCTATGTAAAGAAGAAAAGGTTAGATTTTTGTCACGTCCATCGTGAATAACGGGGAGGGACATGACATCTCATCCGCAACAAAAATATGGCAGAATGATAGTGATATGTCGGAGAAGATAACTTGGTTGGGCTGACCATCATCATGTAATCGAACTCATGTTTTTATTATCCCATGAAGTTCACACTACAATAAACTTTGTGGCAATACATGTTGTTGCTGGATTATGTATAACTCAATGTCAATTTTTGAAACCACTATTTTTTCCATGACGATCAATAGTCTGGGTGAAGCTGAGGAGGATGAAAACTTTGACGTTTTTCCCTTATTTTGTCAACCCACAGTTGTTATTTATGTTTCTGGCTCTATTTCGATTACTTGCGAATTCATGTTTCGTTTAGTCTTGAAATTAGATTTGTTTAACAATGGTATACAAAGTTCTGAGATACATATCTGGAATGATGAGATTTTTATGCTACGAGTTTTATCTTTTCCATAAGAATGCTTGTTCGAACTTTAAAGCATTGTAAAGAATGCTTGTTCGAACTTTAAAGCATTGTAAAGATTATAATATACGTTGAGGATTTCAAGTATTCCAGTAGTTTGCAACAAAAGTTTTCATGTGAACAACAATTTTATGTAGCTATATGATTAGATATCATTCAATTTTCAGCATAGAACTGCGATTATATAAGTAAACACGACAGTTGAACTCAAAGAAGTCATAGACTAGCCATTAGATATGGTTATGTCATTAGATATGACCCTTAAATAAGTTATCAAATATGACGAAGCCATTATATTATATGAGGCGAACTTTAGATATAGTCTTTGAGGACTTTGGGTCCGCATTCTATATGCATAAAGGTTTAGGGTCGTATGAAGGATGTTCTTTGGCCTTTGGGGATGTCAACGCACATGACTCAGTTTTTTTCTACAATTATTAACTTAGTACAGTTTAAGCTCGAATGGTGGTGATAAGTTATTGGAGTGTTGGGATTATGATTCTTGAGTCTCAATATTGACTAGCTGCTTGCTTTAAGTCACAAGAATATACTGTTCTTCTTTTAGACAGTTTGAATGTTTATAATATCTATACTTTTAAGTGACAACAAGTTTTCTGTAAAAGCAAGTTTGAATATTATGAGACAGCAAGTTTATTTACAAAAGTACATTGTTATCTAATGATTCTATGTTTTATGTAAAATAGGGGTCGTATGGTGGTTTTATATCAAAAATGTTTTTGGGGTATATGAGAAAACCGTTTTTGAGGGGATCATTTGGTATCCGCTTTGACACGGATGAAGAGTATATTAGCTTATTTTTAGTTTCATAAAGGATTCTATATTTGCAAAGTTATGCACGTTCTGCTCTATGTAAAGAAGAAATGGTTAGATTTTTGTCACGTCCATCTTGAATAGCGGGGCGGGACATGACATCTCATCCGCAACAAAAATATCACATAATGATGGTGATATGTTGGAGAAGATAACTTGGTTGGGCTGACCATCATCATGTAATCGAACTCATGTTTTTATTATCCCTTGAAGTTCACACTACTATAAACTATGTGGCAACACATGTTGTTGCTGGATTATGTATAACTCAATGTCAATTTTTGAAACCACTATTTTTTCCATGACGATCAATAGTCTGGGTGAAGCTGAAGAGGATGAAAACTTTGAGTTTTTCCCTTATTTTGTCAAACCACAGCTGTTATTTATGTTTCTGGCTCAATTTCGATTACTTGCGAATTCATGTTTCGTTTAGTCTTGAAATTAGATTTGTTTAACATTGGTACACAAAGTTCTAAGATACATATCTAGAATGATGAGATTTTTACGCTACGAGTTTGATCTTTTTCATAAAAATGCATGTTCGTACTTTAAACAATTGTAAAGATTATAATATACGTTGAGGATTTCAAGTATTCAAGTAGTTTGCAACCAAAATTTACATGTGAACAACAATTTTATGTAGCTATATGATTAGATATCATTCAATTTTCAACATAATCTGCGATTAGATAAGTAAGCGAGACAGTTGAACACAAAGAAGTTATGGACCCACCAATAGATATGGTGATGTCATTAGATATGACCCTCAAATAAGAATCAAATATGATGAAGCCATTAGATAAGGCGAACTTTAGATATCGTATTTGAGGACATTGGGTTCGCATTCTATATGCATAAAGGTTTAGGGTCATATGAAGGATGTTCTTTGACCTTTGGGGTTGTCTATGCACATGACTCAGTTTTTTCTGCATTCATTACCTTAGTACAGTTTTAGCTCAAATGGTGGTGATAAGTGTTATACTTTTGAAAGACAACAAGTTTTCTGTAAAGGCAAGTTTGAATATTATGAGACAGCAAGTTTATTTACAAAAGTACTTTGTTATCTAATGATTCTAAGTTTTATGTTAAATAGGGGCACTATGGAGGTTTTATGTCAAAAATGTTTTGGGATATATGAGAAAGTTGTTTTTGAGTGGACCATTTGGTATCCGCTTTGACACGGATGAAGAGTATGTTAGCTTATGTCAAGTTTCATAAAGGAATCTATATTTGCAAAGTTATGCACGTTCTGCTCTATGAAAAGAAGAAAATGTTAGATTTTTGTCACGTCCATCTAAAATAGCGGGGCGGGACATATCATCTCATCCGCAACAGAAAATCACATAATGATAGTGATATGTTGGAGAAGATAATTTGGTTGTGCTGACCAACATCATGTAATCTAACTCATGTTTTTATTATCCCATGAAGTTCACAATGCAATAAACTTTTGCGGCAACAGATGTTGTTGCTGGATTATATATAACTGAATGTCAATTGTTGAAACCACTATTTTTTTCATGACGATCAATAGTCTAGGTGAAGCTGAAGGAGATGAAAACTTTGAGTTTTCCCCCTATTTTGTCAACGCACATTTGTTATTTATGTTTCTGGCTATATTTCGATTACTTGCGAATTCATGTTTTGTTTTGAAATTAGATTTGTTTTACATTGATACACAAAGTTCTGAGATTAATATCTTGAGTGATGAGATTTTGTTGCTACGAGTTTTATATTTGCCATAAGAATATGCTTGTTCGTACTTTAAATCATTGTAATGATTATAATATACGTTGATGATTTCAAGTATTCAAGGTGTTTGCAACCAAAGTTTTCATGTGAACAACTATTTTATGTAGTTATATGAATAGATATCATTCAATTTTCAGCGTAGAACTGCGATTAGATAAGTAAACACGACAGTTGAACTCAAAGAAGTCATGGACTAGCCATTAGATATGTTGATGTCATTAGATATGACCCTTAAATAAGTTATCAAATATGACGAAGCCATTAAATAAGGCGAACTTTAGATATAGTCTTTGAGGACTTTGGGTCCGCATTCTATATGCATAAAGGTTTAGGGTCGTATGAAGGATGTTCTTTGCCCTTTGGGGATGTCTACGCACATGACTCCGTTTTTTTCTTTAATTATTAACTTAGTACTGTTTAAGCTCAAATTGTGTTGATAAGTGTTATACTTTTAAGTGACAGCAAGTTTTCTGTAAAAGCAAGTTTCAGCAAGTTTATTTACAAAAGTACTTTGTTATCTAATGATTCTATGTTTTATGTAAAATAGGGGTATTATGGTGGTTTATATCAAAAAATTTTTTAGGATATATGAGAAAGCTGTTTTTGAGTGGATCATTTGGTATATTAGCCTATTTCTAGTTTCATAAACGAATCTATATTTGCAAAGTTATGTACGTTCTGCTCTATGTAAAGAAGAAAAGGTTAGATTTTTGTCACGTCCATCTTGAATAAAGCGGGGCGGGACATGAAATCTCATCCACAACAAAAATATCACATAATGATAGTGATATGTTCGAGAAGATAACTTGGTTGGGCTGACCATCATCATGTAATCGAACTCATGTTTTTATTATCCCATGAAGTTCACACTACAATAAACTTTGTGGCAACACATGTTGTTGCTGGATTATGTGTAACTCAATGTCAATTTTTGAAACCACTATTTTTTCCATGACGATCAATAGTCTGGGTGAAGCTGAAGAGGATGAAAACTTTGAGTTTTTCCCTTATTTTGTCAACTCACAGTTGTTATTTATGTTTCTGGCTCTATTTCGATTACTTGCAAATTCATGTTTCGTTTAGTTTTGAAATTAGATTTGTTTAACATTGGTACACAAAGTTCTGAGATTCATATCTGGAATGATGAGATTTTTATGCTACGAGTTTTATCTTTTCCATAAGAATGCTTGTTCGTACATTAAAGCATTGTAAAGATTATTATATACGTTGAGGATTTCAAGTATTGAAGTAGTTTGCAACCAAAATTTTCATGTGAACATCATTTTTATGTAGCTATATATTAGATATCTTTCAATTTTCAACATAATCTGCGATTAGATAAGTAAATGCGACAGCTGAACACAAAGAAGTCATGGACTAGCCATTAGATATGGTGATGTCATTAGATATGACCCTTAAATAAGTTATCAAATATGATGAAGCCATTATATAAGGCGAACTTTAGATATAGTCTTTGAGGACTTTGGGTCCGCATTCTATATGCATAAAGGTTTAGGGACGTATGAAGGATGTTCTTTGGCCTTTGGGGATGTCTACGCACATGACTAAATTTTTTCTGCAATTATTAACATAGTACAGTTTAAGCTCGAATGGTGGTGATAAGTGTTATTGGCGTTTTGGGATTATGATTCTTGAGTCTCAATATTGACTAGCTGCTTGCTTTAAGTCACAAGAATATATTGTTCTTCTTTTAGACAGTTTGAATGTTTATAATATCTATACTTTTAAGTGACAGCAAGTTTTCTGTAAAAGCAAGTTTGAATATTATGAGACAGCGAGTTTATTTACAAAAGTACTTTGTTATCTAATGATTCTATGTTTTATGTAAAATAGGGGCAGTATGGTGGTTTTATGTCAAAAATGTTTTTGGGATATATCAGAAAGCCGTTTTTGAGTGGATCATTTGGTATCCGCTTTGACACGGATGAAGAGTATATTAGCTTATTTCTAGTTTCGTAAAGGAATCTATATTTGCAAAGTTATGCACGTTCTGCTCTATGTAAAGAAGAAAAGGTTAGATTTTTGTCACGTCCATCGTGAATAACGGGGCGGGATATGACATCTCATCCGCAACAAAAATATCGCAGAATGATAGTGATATGTTGGAGAAGATAACTTGGTTGGGCTGACCATCATCATGTAATCGAACTCATGTTTTTATTATCCCATGAAGTTCACACTACAATAAACTTTGTGCCAACACATGTTGTTGCTGGATTATGTATAACACAATGTCAATTTTTGAAACCACTATTTTTTTCGTGACGATCAATAGTCTGGGTGAAGATGAGGAGGATGAAAACTTTGACGTTTTTCCCCTATTTGTCAACCCACAGTTGTTATTTATGTTTCTGGCTCTATTTCGATTACTTGCGAATTCATGTTTCGTTTAGTCTTGAAATTAGATTTGTTTAACAATGGTACACAAAGTTCTGAGATACATATCTGGAATGATGAGATTTTTATGCTACGAGTTTTATCTTTTCCATAAGAATGCTTGTTCGAACTTTAAAGCATTGTAAAGATTATAATATACGTTGAGGATTTCAAGTATTCCAGTAGTTTGCAACAAAAGTTTTCATGTGAACAACAATTTTATGTAGCTCTATGATTAGATATCATTCAATTTTCAGCATAGAACTGCAATTATATAAGTAAACATGACAGTTGAACTCAAAGAAGTCATGGGCTAGCCATTAGATATGGTGATGTCATTAGATATGACCCTTAAATAAGTTATCAAATATGACGAAGCCATTATATTATATGAGGCGAACTTTAGATATAGTCTTTGAGGACTTTGGGTCCGCATTCTATATGCATAAAGGTTTAGGGTCGTATGAAGGATGTTCTTGGGCCTTTGGGGATGTCAACGCACATGACTCGGTTTTTTTCTACAATTATTAACTTAGTACAGTTTAAGCTCGAATGGTGGTGATAAGTTATTGGAGTGTTGGGATTATGATTCTTGAGTCTCAATATTGACTAGCTGCTTGCTTTAAGTCACAAGAATATACTGTTCTTCTTTTAGACAGTTTGAATGTTTATAATATCTATACTTTTAAGTGACAGCAAGTTTTCTGTAAAAGCAAGTTTGAATATTATGAGACATCAAGTTTATTGACAAAAGTACTTTGTTATCTAATGATTCTATGTTTTATGTAAAATAGGGGTAGTATGGTGGTTTTATATCAAAAATATTTTTGGGATATATGAGAAAGCTGTTTTTGAGTGGATAATTTGGTATCGACTTTGACACGGATGAAGAGTATATTAGCTTATTTCTAGTTTCATAAAGGAATCTATATTTGCAAAGTTATGCACGTTCTGCTCTATGTAAAGAAGAAAAGGTTAGATTTTTGTCACGTCCATCTTGAATAGCGGGGCGGGACATGACATCTCATCCGCAACAAAAATATCACATAATGATAGTGATATGTTGGAGAAGATAACTTGGTTGGGCTGACCATCATCATGTAATCGAACTCTTGTTTTTATTATCCCATGAAGTTCATACTACAATAAACTTTGTGGCAACACATGTTGTTGCTGAAGAAGATTAAACCTTTGAGTTTTTCCCTTATTTTGTCAACCCACAGTTGTTATTTATGTTTCTGGCTCTATTTCGATTACTTGCGAATTCATGTTTCGTTTAGTTTTGAAATTAGATATGTTCAACATTGGTACACAAAGTTCTAAGATACATATCTGGAATGATGAGATTTTCATGCTACGAGTTTTATCTTTTCCATAAGAATCCTTGTTCGTACTTTAAAGCATTGTAAAGATTATAATATATGTTGAGGATTTCAAGTATTCAAGTTGTTAGCAACCAAAATTTTCATGTGAACAACAATTTTATGTAGCGATATGTTTAGATATCATTCAATTTTCAACATAATATGCTATTAGATATGTAAACGTGACAGTTGAACACAAAGAAGTCATGGACTAGCCATTAGATACGGTGATGTCATTAGATATGACCCTCAAATAAGAATCAAATATGATGAAGCAATTAGATAAGGCAAACTTTAGATATCGTATTTGAGGACTTTGGGTCCGCATTATATATGCATAAAGGTTTAGGGTCATTTGAAGGATGTTCTTTGGCGTTTGGGGTTGTCTACGCACATGACTCAGTTTTTTCTGCATTCATTAACTTAGTACAGTTTTAGCTCAAATGGTGGTGATATTTGTTATACTTTTGAAAGACAGCAAGTTTTCTGTAAAAGCAAGTTTGAATATTATCAAGTACTTTGTTATCTAACGATTCTACGTTTTATGTTAGATAGGGGCACTATGGAGGTTTTATGTCAAAAATGTTTTTGGGATATATGAGAAAGCTGTTTTTGTGTGAACCATTTGGTATCCGCTTTGACACGGATGAAGAGTATATTATCTTATGTCAAGTTTCATAAAGGAATCTATATTTGCAAAGTTGTGCACATTCTGCTCTATGTAAAGAAGCAAAGCTTAGATTTTTGTCACGTCCATCTAAAATAGCGGGACGGGACATGACATCTCATCCGCAACAGAATATCACATAATGATAGTGATATGTTGGTAAAGATAACTTGGTTGTGCTGACCATCATCATGTAATCTAACTCATATTTTTATTATCCCATGAAGTTCACAATACAATAAACTTTTGTGGCAACACATGTTGTTGCTGGATTATATATAACTCAATGTCAATTGTTGAAACCGCTATTTTTTCCATGACGATCAATAGTCTAGGTGAAGCTTAAGAAGATGAAAACTTTGAGTTTTTCCCCGATTTTGTCAACCCACATTTGTTATTTATATTTCTGGCTATGTTTCGATTACTTGCGAATTCATGTTTAGTTTTGAAATTAGATTTGTTTTACATTGATACACAAAGTTCTGAGATTAATATCTGGAATGATGAGATTTTGTTGCTACGAGTTTTATCTTTGCCATAAGAATATGCTTGTTCGTACTTTAAATCATTGAAAAGATTATAATACACGTTGAGGATTTCAAGTATTCAAGTTGTTTGCAACCAAAATTTTGATGTGAACAATAATTTTATGTAGCGATATGATTAGATATCATTCAATTTTCGACATAATCTGCGATTAGATATGTAAACGCGACAGTTGAACACAAAGAAGTCATGGACTAGCCATTAGATATGGTGATGTCATTACATATGACCCTCAAATATGATGAAGCCATTAGATAAGGCGAACTTTAGATATCGTATTTGAGGACTATGGGTCCGCATTCTATATGCATAAAGGTTTAGGCTCGTATGAAGGATGTTCTTTGGCCTTTGGGGTTGTCTACGCACATGACTCAGTTTTTTCTGCATTCATTAACTTAGTACAATTTTAGCTCAAATGGTGGTGATAATCGTTATACTTTTGAAAGACAGCAAGTTTTCTGTAAAAGCAAGTTTGAATATTATGAGACAACAAGTTTATTTACAAAAGTACTTTGTTATCTAAAGATTCTACGTTTTATGTAAAATAGGGGCACTATGGAGGTTTTATGTCAAAAATGTTTTTGGGATATATGAGAAAGCTGTTTTTGAGTGGACCATTTGGTATCCGCTTTGACACGGATGAAGAGTATATTAGCTTATGTCAAGTTTCATATGGAATCTATATTTGCAAAGTTATGCACGTTCTGCTCTATGTAAAGAAGAAAATGTTAGATTTTTGTCAGGTCCATCTAAAATAGAGGGACGGGACATGACATCTCATCCGCAACAGGAAATCACATAATGATAGTGATATGTTGGTGAAGATAACTTGGTTATGCTGACCATCATCTTGTAATCTAACTCATGTTTTTATTATCCCATGAAGTTCACAATACAATAAACTTTTGTGGCAACACATGTTGTTCCTGGATTATATATAACTCAATGTCAATTGTTGAAACCACTATTTTTTCCATGACGATCAATAGTCTAGGTGAAGCTTAAGAAGATGAAAACTTTGAGTTTTTCCCCTATTTTGTAAACCCACATTTGTTATTTATGTTTCTGGCTATATTTCGATTACTTGCGAATTCATGTTTTGTCACGACCCATCTCGCTAACCGGAACGTGCCGCGACAGAGATCTTTCAACTTCATTATCCTCAAGTACATATGTGGCAATCTCATCAAACATAAGTTCAAGTTTACATTTCAAAGAAGTGTCTTGAGCAAGTTCTATCTATTACAACTTCTTTAAAAGAACATACAGTACAAAAAAACAACACAACGAAAACCAAAAGCCACCTCCTCTTAAGCGGTCCTTTCCCCTGCTAGTCGTGATTCGGCTGATCTGTACATAATAAAATATAACGGGATGAGTCTAAACCCATTTATGAACATAGACCCAGTTAAAGGATCTCAAGCTTTTTACATATAGCTAAAATCTGAAATATGAGCATCATGACAAAAGTTTATGCTGAATATTGTGAAATAGCTTGAAAGAGACTTTATGACAGAAATTACATATAAAACATGCTAGTTTTGCAATTAAACGCTGAAATCACTTCGAAAGCAGATAAACTGAAACATAATCATCACTATCAAGCTGTTTGTACTAATCACCACTGTGGCTAATTTATTGACTCATGAACGCTGAAACAAAGCTAAGTCATACGCGCAGACGGTCCCAAAGACCAAAAATACCCTGCATACGGCCCAAAGCCTATATGTATACATAATGCGGACCCAAAGTCCTCTTGATAACATATCTAATGGTTTGCCATATCTAATGGCCGTTTCAGGGTCATATCTAATGACATCACCATATCTAATGGCTGGTTCATGATTTGTATAAAAGAGCTACTGTGGTGCTTCTGATTCTGATTCTTTTCTTGCCATTAGTAAACCGTACTTTTGCTAATTCAAGCTCATAACAGCTAGTTCATGAACATAAAACACTCTTGACATAACATACATATTCTGACAACTAGAACTTATTAAGAACTAGAAAACCGATCCATAATGCATAGTAACCGTGCAAAATATAATTTCTCACATAAAAACTCATATCTAAGTAGTGGAACTTATGCTTTCTGTTCCACAACGAAATTCATGTTATCAACTTTCTAAATACTTGATTTCATATCTGGTATACGGTACTTGAAACTCCTACGTAAAAGCTCTAGAAAACACGATTTCATACTTGTTATCATAAACATGCACAAAAGCTAAAGACTATTGTTTTAAAATAGCGCTTAGGAATCCCTCACCTGATTGGTATCTAACTTGAGTCGAGATCTCCTTCTTTAGTGAATCCCCCCTATGGCCGTCTTAGATTGAGTACTACGGCTTGATGCGGACAGAACTTCGTTACGGCTGTTAAAAACGGTCTCGATCACCGACGGGCTTCGCCGTGGCTCCTCTCGTGCTCCTCCCGCAACCTCGGCGGCCTTGCGGCTCTAATGTGGAGAGATGGGCGTGGGATGAAGTGAGGAGGAGTATGGGGTCATGGGTATTTATAGGCCTTCACCCCCTTTACATGTGTGACATTTGTCAACATATAAGCCTCTCTTCCATGTATGAAGACACATGGCAGGCACTTGCCATTCATACACCATGGCACATGCCTTATTCATGGGGAAAACTTCCTGCCAAGGTAGTGGCTTCTACTACTTATAAGGTACTACTTTTAAAGGGTTCTTTGGATTGTGTAGCACATCAAAATATAGTACCACATCTAGTAATCTGGAATTTTGGTAGTACCTTATAAGTAGTAGAAGCCACTACTAGCATAGGGTCATAATGTTATAGATTTATGCTCATTAGACCATAATCACATCATTAAGATTAATTAAGCACGGTTAGTACTGATTACCCATCATTAGTGATAATTAAGTGCCATTAGCAAAAGTAAGATACATGGAGAGGAAATTATGGGACATGTGTCGTTATATAGTAAGGACAAGTGTCAAGAACCCATTAGTAACATGTGTCATCATTCTAAGACTAACACGTGTCATGGTGTAGCCTCTTTCTTGGGCAACAAGTTATCTCATGCATAAGCCAAGCCTCTTGCTTGGGCAACAAGTTATCTCATGCTTAAGCCTAGCCTCTTGCTTGGGCAGCAAGTTTTCTCATGAATAAGACATGTGCCATGGTGTATTATAAATGGCAAGTGCCTGCCATGTGTCTTCATACATGGAAGAGAGGCTTATATGTTGACAAATGTCACACATGTAAAGGGGGTGAAGGCCTATATATACCCATGACCCCCCATTCCATTCACTTCATCCCACGCCCATCTCTCCACCTTAAAGCCGCAAGGCCGCCGAGGTTGCTGGAGGAGCACGATAGGAGTCCGGGTGAAGCTCTGTCGGTGACCGAGAGCGCATTAGAAGCTGTAACGTAGTTCTGTCCGCATCAAGTCGTAGTACTCAAATCTAGGACGGCTATACAAGGGGAATTCACAAAAGAAGGTGATCTCGACTCGAGTTAGATATCGATCAGGTGAGGGATTCTCAAGCGCTATTTTAAAGCACTAGTCTTTATCTTTTATGCATAATTTTAATAGCAAGTATGAAATCGTGTTTTCTAAAGCTTTTTTGCAAGAATTACAAGTACTATATCGATATGAAATCAGGGCTTTAGAACGTATTTCAGACGTCGTTTCAGGTGTTTTATCATGATAGTACGTTGTTTAAGCATTTCGTTCTTTGATGAACACGAATCATAAGTTTCACTACTTAGATTTAAGCTTTTTATATAAGAAATATGTTTTGTGCAGTTACTATGCAATATGAATCGGATTTCAAGTTCTTAATAGTTCTATTTGTCAGATTATGCATGCTATGTCAAGAATGTTTTATGTTCATGATTTAGCTGTTATGAGCTTGAATTAGGAAGAGTACGGTTTATTAGTGACAAGAAAAGAATCAGAATCAGAATCAGAAGATAAACACCACAGTAGCTCTTTTATACAAATCATGAACTAGCCATTAGATATGGTGATGTCATTAGATATGACCCTGAAACCGCAAATAGATATGGCAAACCATTAGTTATGGTATCAAGAGGAATTTCGGTCCGCATTCTGTATACATATAGGCTTTGAGCCGTATGCAGGGTGTTTTTGGTCTTTGGGACCGTCTGCGCGTATGACTTAGCTTTGTTTCATCGTTCATGATCCGATAACTTAGCCACAGTGGTGATTAGTACAAACAGCTTGATAGTGATAATTATGTTTCAGTTTATCTGCTTTTGAAGTGATTTCAGTGTTCAGTTGCAAATCTAGCATGTTGTTATATGTTTACTGTCATAAAGTCTCTTTTTCAAGCTATTTCAAAGTTATCATCATAAATTTTGGCATGCCGCTTATATTTCAATTTTTAGCTATATGTAAAAAGCTTGAGATCCTTTCACTGGGTCTAAGCTCATAAATGTGTTTAGACTTATCCCGTTATATTATATTATGTACATATCAGCAGAATCACGAGTAGCATTGGAAAGGACCGCTTATACATTAGGAGGAGGTGGCTTTTGATTTTCGTTGTTTTGTTTTTACTGTCTGTTGTTTTGTAAGGAGTTGTAATAGATAGAATTTGCGTAAGACACTTCTTTGAAATGTAAGTTAGAAATACTTATGTTTGATGAGATTGCCACATGTTTACTTGAGGAAAAAGAAGCAGAAAGATCTCTGTCGCGGCACGTTCTGGTTAGCGGGACGGGTCGTGACAGCTTGTGGTATCAGAGCAAAGGTTTTAGGACCTTGAGCAAGAATTATATTAGGAGTTGACCTATAAGTATTGGAAGATAATTTAGTTATTGATGTTATAGTCTTGAGGATGTCTAGAATCATTATTGGAGGATTTATGAAGGATCTAACTGAGGTTTTATTTTTATAGGAAGAATTGGCAGCAGAGCAGCCACCTGTGACCACACAAGGCCCTAGTCATGAGAATGATAACAATAACAACGTTACGACACGTTGACCATGATTGCTCAAACTCTAGGAGGCATGGCTGCACAGTTTGTTAAAAGACACGAATTTGAGCACCAGTTGCCATTTGAACATGTAAAGAAGCTGGGAGGAGAACCATTTGTAGGAGACACTGATGCAAAGAAGGCAAGAGAATGGTTCAAGAATATGGAGAAAATATTTGCTCTAATGGACTGTACGGATGAACGGAAGTTGAAGTATACAATATTTTTACTGAAAGATAGTGCTGATGATTGGTGGACATCGGTGTAAATGAAATGTCCAAACCCATCTCACATTACTTGGGAGATCTTTGAGAAAGAGTTCAATGAAAAATATCATCCAAGGGTTTATCAGGAGGAGAAACGTAGGGAATTCTTATTCCTTACTCATGGGAGCAATTTGTTTGATGAATATAAGAAATTCATCGAACTTTCAAAGTTTACTACTTCTCTGGTTGCAACCGAGGAAGAAAAATGTAGAGTCTAGAAGGTGATATGCATATTGACCTAGAGGAAATGGTTTCGGCCACGGGATATACTGATTATGCAAAATTGGTGGAGGCTGCTCCTAGGGCTGAACGAGTGGCGATAGAAAGAAGAAAGTGCAATGATCACGGAAAGAAAAGGTTTGCAGATAGACCCTTATGGAGAGGAACCATGAACAACGAACCAAGAATAGCTGCCAATTTAAGACAAGATAATAGGTCAGCTCTTAGAGTACAAGGAAATCAAACAAATAGATTTACAGTTGGGACTTCTGAAAATAGAACACTTTCTTTTCCACAATGTAGAAACTATGGAAAGTTTCACACGGGAAGTTGCCGCAAGGGGACCGCTAGGTGTTATCAATGTGGCGAGATAGGCCACATACGTCAGAATTGTCCCGCACTTGTCCAAGGCCGTTGGGTTATGGGAAGACCAGCACAAAATGAAAATCGTGATATTGTTGTACGTCGTCCTCCACCTGCAAGGGAACAAAATAAAAACAATACACAGAAGAGATCAAACCAGAGAGAGGGAAAAGCTTTTGCTATGATCTTAGAGGAGGCCATATCCGTGCACGATGTTGTATCAGGTACCACTATTATTTTTGATAAAACTGCACACACTCTTATTGATTCTGGTGCAAGTCATTCTTTTATTTAACAAAGATTCTCCATATATGCTGATAAAGTAACAAGTACTCTCAAGCATGCTTTAGCAATTTCTTTGCCTAAGGGAGAACCAGAAATTATTATAAATGTCCTCCGAAATTGTTTGGTGAAGATAGGAGAAATTATATTGAAGTAGACCTGATTCCAATGGAGATAAGGGAATTTGATGCTATCATAGGAATGGATTGCTAATTACATATCATGCTCTTATAGACTGTCATAAGAAGCATGTTACTTTTAGAAAACCAGGTGACGTCGAATTCACCTTTTATGGAGAAAGAAGGATATATCATACCCTTGTCATCTCCTGTCTCTTAGGCCCATTAGTTGATAAAGTGATTGCTTATGCTTCTAGACAACTAAAACAACATGAGTTAAAATACCCAACTCATGACCTTGAGTTAGCGGCTATAACATTTTGCCTTAAAGATCTGGAGACACTACCTATATGGAGAAACTTGTCAAATCTTTACAGATCATAAGAGTTTGAAATATATTTTCTCTCAGAAAGAGTTGAATTTAAGGCAAAGAAGATGGTTAGAGCTAATCAAATATTATGATTGTTCCATAGAATAACACCCGGGGAAAGCCAATGTCGTAGCTGATGCTCTAAGTCAAAAGTCAAAGGGTCAGCTATCTCACTTAAAAGGAGAATATTATCAGTTGAAAGAGTTACGTACAAAGTTAACCATAAATAGCTCTGGAGCCTTATTAGCATCCTTACAAGTGAGACCCATATTATATGATAAAATTAAGGAGGTAAAATTCCATGATTCTAAAATCATTAAAATGATTGAGAATATTAAGGGAGGTGATGGAGGCGGATAAACAATAGAAGGTCAAGGGGTCTTATTCTTTAAAGTAAGATTGTGTGTTCCGAGGAGTTCTGATATAAAGACTGAGATTCTGGAAGAGGCACATAACTCCATATATACAATGCATCTAGGAAGTTCTAAGATGTATAGAACACTTAAGAGCAACTATTGGTGGTCTGGCATGAAGAGAGAGATTGCAGAGTATGTTTCTAAATGTCCTATATGCCAAAAAAACTAAACCAGAGCGTTTGAGACCTGCGGGGACTTTACAACCACTTCCAATACCAGAATAGAAATGGGAACACATCACTATGGATTTCATTAAAGGATTTCCAAAGACCCGTCGAGGTCACGATGCAATATGGGTCATAGTAGACATATTAACTAAGTTTGCACATTTCTTAGCCATTAACATGACATACAGTCTAGACCGCTTGGGAAAGATCTTTGTTAATGAGATAATTAGCCGTCATGGGGCTCCTGTAACAATTATTTCTGATAGAGATCCACGATTTACTTCTAAGTTATGGCCAAGCTTACATAAAGCTATGGAAACGAAGTTAGCATTTAGTACAGCCTTTCATCCTCAAACAGATGGCCAATCAACTATCCAGACTCTAGAAGACCTGCTTAGAGCTTGTGCAATGAGCTTTAAAGAAAGCTGGGATGAACATCTCTCACTTATAGGGTTTGCATACAATAACAGCTATCATGCTAGTATTGTGATGGCACCTTATGAATCCTTGTATGGTAGACCATGCAGAACTCCTATCTGTTGGAGTGAGGTTGGAAAAGGAAATTGGTTCGACCTGAATTAATACAAAGCACAATAGAAAAAGTTGAGGAAATCAAGAGATGCTTGAAGGCAGCACAAAGCAGACAGAAAAGTTATGCAGACAAGCGTAGGAGAGACTTAGAATTTCAAGTGGGAGATCATGTATTTCTAAAAGTATCTCCATGGAAAGGCCTAATCAGATTCGGGAAGAAAGGGAAACTAAGCCCACGATACATTGGCCCTTACGAGATCACAGAGAGAATTGGAAGTGTGGCCTATCGTCTTCGACTTCCATCTGAACTAGCAAGGATACATGATGTCTTTCATGTCTCCACACTTCGGAAGTTTATTCCCGATCCAACTCATCTGATACAAACCCAAGATATTCAATTGAAGGAAGATCGGTCATACGAGGAGGTTCCTGTGGAAATTCTAGATTATAAAGTACAAGAGCTTCGTGCAAAGAAGATTCCTTTAGTTAAAGTTTTATGGAGGACTCACGCAATAGAAGAAGCCACATGGGAACGAGAGGAAGAAATGAGATCTCAATATCCACACTTATTTTCAAGCTAGCAAAGATACTTAAATTTCGAAGAAGAAATTTATTGCAAGTAGGGGAGAATTGTAATACGCCTTTTGTACACTATGCTTTTGGAAGTTATCAAGTGTTATTTCAAGGAAATATTGAATTGATAGTGTTTGACACAGTTAATAGATTCGCTTTGATGCAACAGTTTCAGTGAAACTTGTTTTGTAAAAATCAGAGACCATCTCGAATAATTATGACTTTTAAAGGGTTCTTTGGATTGTGTAGCACATCAAAATATAGTACCACATCTAGTAATATGGAATTTTGGTAGTACCTTATAAGTAGTAGAAGCCACTACTAGCATAGGGTCATAATGTTATAGATTTATGCTCATTAGACCATAATCACGTCATTAAGATTAATTAAGCACGATTAGTATTGATTACCCGTCATTAGTGATAATTAAGTGTCATTAGTAAAAGTAAGACACATGGAGAGGAAATTATGGGACACGTGTCGTTATATAGTAAGGACAAGTGTCAAAAACCCATTAGTAGCATGTGTCATCATTCTAAGACTAACACGTGTCATGGTGTAGCCTCTTTCTTGGGCAACAAGTTATCTCATGCATAAGCCAAGCCTCTTGCTTGGGCAACAAGTTATCTCATGCTTAAGCCTAGCCTCTTGTTTGGGCAGCAAGTTTTCTCATGAATAAGACGTGCCATGGTGTATTATAAATGGCAAGTGCCTGCCATGTGTCTTCATACATGGAAGAGAGGCTTATATGTTGACAAATGTCACACATGTAAAGGGGGTGAAGGCCTATATATACCCATGACCCCCCATTCCATTCACTTCATCCCACGCCCATCTCTCCACCTTAAAGCCGCAAGGCCGCCGAGGTTGCTGGATATAATACGCATTTTGTGCACTATGCTTTTGAAAGTTATCAAGTGTTATTTCAAGGAAATATTGAATTGATAGTGTTTGACACAGTCAATAGATTCGCTTTGATGCAACAGTTTCATTGAAACTTGTTATGTAAAAATCAGAGACCGTCTTGAATAATTATAACTTTTAAAGGGTTCTTTGGATTGTGTAGACATCAAAAAATAGTACCACATCTAGAAATCTGGAATTTTGGTACTAACTTATAAGTAGTAGAAGCCACTGCTAGCATAGGGCCCATAATGTTATAGATTTATACCCATTAGCCATAATCACATCATTAAGACTAATTAAGCATGATTAGTGCTAATTACCCGTCATTAGTGATAATAAGTGTCATTAGCAAAAGTAGGATACATGAAGAGGAAGTCATGGGATACGTGTCATTATATAGTCAGGACAAGTGTCAAGAACTCAATAGCGCCATGTGTCATCATCCTAAGACTAACACGTGTCATGGTGTAGCCTATTGCTTGGGCAACAAGTTATCTCGTGGATAAGCCAAACCTCTTGCTTGGGCAACAAGTTTTCTCATTAATAAGACATGTGGCATGTTAAATGGTTGGCAAGTGTTGCCATGTGTCGTCATACATGGAAGAGAGGCAACATGTGGCTTAGAGGCTCCCTTACATGTTGACACATGTCACACATGTAAAGGGGGTGGAGGCCTATATATACCCAAGACCCCCCATTCCATTTCACTTCACCCACGCCTATCTCTCCACCTTAAAGCCGCATGGCCGCCGAGGTTGCGGGAAAAGCACGAGAAGAGCCACGGCGAAGCCCTGTCGGTGATCGAGAGCGTTTTTGAAGCCGTAACGAAGTTCTGTCCGCACCAAGCCGTAGTATCAATCTAAGACGGCTATAGGGGGGATTTCACTAAAGAAGGAGATCTTGACACGAGTTAGATATCGATCAGGTGAGGGATTCTCAAGCGCTACTTTAAAGCATTAGTCTTTAGCTTTTATGCATGGTTTTGAATAACAGTATGAACTCGTGTTTTTCTGAAGCTTTTACGCATGAATTACAAGTACCATACAATTGATATGAAATCAGGGCTTTAGAACGTATCATGATAGCACGTTTTCAAGCATTTTGTTCTTTGTGGAACACGAATCATAAGTTTCACTACTTAGATTTGAAGTTTTTTATATAAGAAATATGTTTTGTGCAGTTACTATGCAATATGAATCGGATTTCAAGTTCTTAATAGTTCTAGTTGTCAGAGTATGCATGCTATGTCAAGATTGTTTTATGTTCATGATTGAGCTGTTATAAGATTGAATTAGCAAGAGTACAGTTTATTAGTGACAAGAAAAGAAACAGAATCAGAAGATAAGCACTAGAGTTGCTCTTTTATATAAGTCATGAACTAGTCATTAGATATGGTGATGTCATTAGATATGCCCTGGAACAACCATTAGATATGGAAAACCATTAGATATGGTATCAAGAGGACTTTGGGTCCGCATTCTATATACATATAGGCTTTGGGCTGTAGGCATGGTGTTTTTGGTCTTTGGGACCGTCTGCGCGAATGACTTAGCTTTGTTCCAGCGTTCATGATCCGATAACTTAGCCACAGTGGTGATTAGTACAAACAGCTTGATAGTGATAATTATGTTTCAGTTTATCTGTTTTTGAAGTGATTTCAGTGTTCAGTTGCAAATCGAGCACGTTGTTATATGTTTACTGTCATAAAGTCTCTTTTTCAAGCTATTTCAAAGTTATCAGCATAAATTTTTGATATGAACATCATATTTCGACTTTTAGCTATATGTAAAAAGCTTGAGATCCTTTCACTGGGTCTAAGCTTGTAAATGGGTTTAGACTCATCCCGTTATATTATATTATGTACAGATCAGCAGAATCACGACTAGCAGGGAAAAGGACCGCTTATACACTAGGAGGAGGTGGCTTTTGGTTTTCGTTGTTTTCTTTTTTAATGTATGTTATTTTGTAAGGAGTTGTAATAGATAGACTTGTGTAAGACACTTCTTTGAAATGTAAACTTGAAATACTTATGTTTGATGAGATTGCCACATGTTTACTTGAGGAAAAAGAAGAAGAAAAATCTCTGTCGCGGTACGTTCTGGTTAGCGGGACGGGTCGTGACACTGGAGGAGCACGATAGGAGTCACGGCGAAGCTCTGTCGGTGACCGACAGCGCATTAGAAGCTGTAACGAAGTTATGTCCGCATCAAGCTGTAGCACTCAAATCTATGACGTCTATAGAAGGGGAATTCACAAAAGAAGGCGATCTCGACTTGAGTTAGATATCGATCAGGTGAGGGATTCTCAAGCGCTATTTTAAAGCACTAGTCTTTAGCTTTTATGCATAATTTTGAATAGCAAGTATGAAATTGTGTTTTCTAAAGCTTTTATGCATGAATTACAAGTACCATACATTTGATACGAAATCAGGGCTTTAGAACGTATTTCAGACGTCGTTTCAGGTGTTTTATCATGATAGCACGTTGTTTTAGCATTTCGTTCTTTGAGGAACACGAATCATAAGTTTCACTACTTAGATTTAAGCTTTTTATATAAGAAATATGTTTTGTGCAGTTACTATGCAATATGAATCGGATTTCAAGTTCTTAATAGTTCTAGTTGTCAGAGTATGCATGTTATGTCAAGAATGTTTTATGTTAGTTATTTAGCTGTTATGAGCTTGAATTAGCAAGAGTACGGTTTATTAGTGACAAGAAAAGAATTAGAATCAGAAGATAAGCACCAAACTAGCTCTTTTATACAAATCATGAACTGAAATATAATTATCACTATCAAGCTGTTTGTACTAATCATCACTGTGGCTAAATTATTGGATCATGAACGCTGAAACAACGCTAAGTCATACGCGCAGACGGTCCCAAAGACCAAAAACACCCTACATACGGCCCAAAGCCTATATGTATATAGAATGCGGACCCAAAGTCCTCTTGATACCATATCTAATGGTTTGCCATATCTAATGGCGGATTCAGGGTCATATCTAATGACATCACCATATCTAAAGGCTAGTTCATGATTTGTATAACGGAGCTGCTGTGGTGCTTATCTTATGATTCTGATTCTTTTCTTGTCACTAATAAATCGTACTCTTGCTAATTTAAGCTCATAACAGCTAAATCATGAACATAAAACAATCTTGACATAGCATGCATACTCTGACAACTGGAATTATTAAGAACTTGAAATCCGATTCATATTGTATAGTAACTGCACAAAACATATTTCTTATATAAAAAACTTAAATCTAACTAGTGAAACTTTTGATTCGTGTCCCACAAAGAACGAAATGCTTAAACAATGTGCTATCATGATAAAAACACCTGCAACGACGTCTGAAATACGTTCTAAATCCCTGATTTCGTATCAACTGTATAGTACTTGTAATTCATGCATAGAAGCTTTAGAAAACACGATTTCATACTTGCTATTCAAAACCATGCATAAAAGCTAAAGACTAGTGCTTTAAAATAGCGCTTGAGAATCCCTCACCTGATCGATATCTAACTTGAGTTGAGATCGCCTTCTTTTGTGAATTCTCCCTCTATAGCCGTCCTAGATTTGAGTACTACGGCTCGAAGTGGACAGAACTTCGTTACGGATTTTAAAAACGCTCTCGATCACCGATAGGGCTTCGCCGTGGTTCCTCTCGTGCTCCTTCCGCAACCTCAGCGACCTTGCGGCTCTAAGGTGGAGAGATGGGCGTGGGATGAAGTGAGGAGAATGGGAGGTCATGGGTATTTATAGGCCCCCAACCCCTTTACATGTGTGACATGTGTCAACATGTAGGGGAGGCTACAAGACACTGTTGCCTCTTATCCATGTATGAAGACACATGGCAAGCACTTGTCATTAATGTACAATGGCACATGGCTTATGTATGAGATAACTTGTTGCCCAAGCAAGAGGCTTGGCTTATGCATGAGATAACTTGTTGTTCAAGAGGCTACACCATGACACGTGTTAGTCTTAGAATGATGACACATGTTACTAATGGGTTTTTGACACTTGTCCTGACTATATAACGACACGTGTCCCATGATTTCCTCTCCATGTGTCTTACTTTTGCTAATGACACTTAATTATCACTAATGACGGGTAATCAGTACTAATCGTGCTTAATTAATCTTAATGATGTGATTATGGTCTAATGATCATAAATCTATAACATTATGACCCTATGCTAGTAGTGGCTTCTACTACTTATAAGGTACTAGCAAAATTCCAGATTACTAGATGTGGTACTATGTTTTGATGTGCTACACAATCCAAAGAACCCTTTAAAAGTCATAATTATTCAAGATGGTCCCTGATTTTTACAAAACAAGTTTTAATGAAATTGTTGCATCAAAGTGAATCTATTGACTGTGTCAAACACTATCAATTCAATATTTCCTTGATAGCTTTCAAAAGCATAGTGTACAAAACGCGTATTAAGGTATTTCTTATACTTTGTGGTTTGATGAAACGATCCGAGAAGTGTTCTCGTGATCATGTGGTATCATCTTTAGTTTTAAAAAAATTTAATTTCCGCCACATCTAGCGACTAGTGCGACTAGTTGCTCCGATTGCATACGATGCGATCGACACGCTTCCGTGATGCACTTAAAGGATTCTCAATATCCTTCACCACCATGAAAGTGGAAATTGCTGACAACTACTACTTACAAGAATTACTCTACATTCCAATTCCATAACATGAATATTTGATGATGCATAACTCGATCTTAAAGTACAAAAAGTTACCAAAATGCTAAAAAAACACAATATATGATAGTTCTACTTCCAGCTACTGTGTTGTATCTGTGGTCCTTTTAGATAATCTTCATCAACTAGATATGTCTGTAAATAATAATAAACAAAGTTAGGTGGGTCTAAACTCGCATGAGCTTAGACCCTGTGAAAGGGTCTCAAGCATTTTGGTAAGAAAATAAGGAATATTTCTGAAATGACTTTGCAGAAAACATAGAATCATTTGATAACTATGTAATTTCATAAAAACTTGTTGTCTCAAAATATTCAAACTTGATTTTACAGATAACTTGCAGTCATTCAAAAGTATTGATATTATATACATTGAAACTGTATGAAAAGAAGAACAATATATTTCTACGACTTAAAGCAAGCAGTTAATCAGTATAGAGACTCAATAATCATAATTTAAAAACTCCAGAAACAGTTATCAACACCATTTAAGCTACTAAATGTACTTGGTCCATGAACGCTGAAAAAAACTGAGTCAAGTGCGTAGACAGCCCCAGAAGCCAAAGAACATCCTGCATTCGTCCCAAAACCTTTATGCATATAGATTGCGGACCCAAAGTTCTCAAAAACTATATCTAACGTTCGCCTCATCTAATGACTTCGTCATATCTAATAATGTGGTTCAAGGTCATATATAATGATAGCACCTTATCTTATGACTAGTCCATGACTTCGTTGAGAGCAACTATGGTGTTTACTCATCTAATTGCAGCTCTGAGCTGAAAAATGAATGATATCGCTACATAAAATTGTTGTTCGAATGAAAACTTTGTTGCAAAATTACTTGAAAACAAGAAATCGTCAACGTATAATGTAATCTTTACAGTGCTATAAAGTACGAACTAGCATTCTAATAGGTAGGATAAAACTCGTAGCATCAAAATCTAATCATTCCAGATATGAATGTCAAAATTTAGTGTACCTAAGCTAAGCAAATCTGATTTCAAAACTAAACGAAACATGAATTCTTAAGAAATAAAAAATAGCCAAATCTTAAACAACAAATTTTTTGATAAAATAGGTGGAAAACTCAAAGTTTCATCTTCTTGAGCTTCACCCAAACTATTGATCTTCGTGGAAAAAATAGTGATTTCAATAATTGACAATGAGTTAGTTATACATAATCCAGTAACAACAAGATTTGCTTAAAATTTATTGTATTGCGATCATCATGGGACAAAAACAGGAGTTAGATTAGATTGCACATGACGATGGTCAGCACAAGCAAGTTATCTTCCCCGACATATAACTATCATTTGTGATTTTCTGTTGCGGATGAGATGTCACTTCCCGCCCCGCTATTCAACACGGACGTGATACGTTTCATATCGGCTTTTCTCGACTCACGGACACAAGATAAGCACGCCGCCCGCCTGCTGGCCGGGCGAATCGAATTCCTCTTCCGGTCAACTGTCCACCCAGCCGATGTAGTCTCGCAGCTGTCTTTTTTGCAGCTTTCGTTGTACATAGAGCAGAGCGAGCATACATTTGAAAATACAGATTGCTTTATGAAACTTGAAATAAACTAATATACTCTTCATCCATGTCAAAGTGGATACCGAATGATCCACTCAAAAACAGCTTTCTCGTATATCCCAAAAACATTTTTGACATAAAACCTCCATACTGACCCTATTTTACATAAAACATATAATCATTAGACAACAAAGTTCTTTTGCAAGTAAACTTGTTGTCTCATAATATTCAAACTTGCTTTTATAGAAAACTTGCTGTCATTCAAAAGTATTGATATTATAAACATTCAAACTGTCTAAAAGAAGAACAATATGTTCTTGTGACTTAAAGCAAGTACCTAATCAATATTGAGACTCAAGAATCATAATCACAAAACTCCTATAACACTTATCAACACCGTTTAAACTAAATCTGTACTAAGTTAATGAATGCAGAAAAAAATCGAGTCATGTGTGTAGACAAGCCCAAAGGCCAAAGAACATCCTTCATACGACCCTTAACCTTTATGTATATAGAATGCGAACCCAGAGTCCTCAAAGACTATATCTAAAGTCCACCTTATCTAATGGCTTCATCATATTTGATAACTTATTGAAGGGTCATATCTAATGACATCACTATATCCAATGGTTAGTCCATGACTTCTTTGAGTTCAACTATCGTGTTTACTTATCTAATCGCAGTTCTATGCTGAAAATTGAATGATATCTAATCATATAGCTACATAAAATTGTTGTTGACATGAAAACTTTGGTTGCAAACTACTTGAATACTTGAAATACTCAAGGTATACTATAATCTTTACAATGTTATAAAGTATGAACTAGCATTCTTATGGCACAGATAAAACTCGTAGCATCAAAACCTCATCATTCCAGATGTGAATCTCAGAACTTTGTGTACCAATGTTAAACAAATCTAATTTCAAAACTAAACGAAACATGAATTCGTAAGTAATTAAATTATAACCAAAAACATAAATAACAAATGTGGGTTGACAAAATAGGGGAAAAACTCAAAGTTTTCATCTTCTCGAGCTTCATCCAGACTATTGATCGTCATGGAAAAAATAATGGTTTCAACAATTGACATTGAGTTATACATAATCCGGCAACAACATGTGTTGCCACAAAGTTTATTGTATTCTGAACTTCATGGGATAATAAAAACATGAGTACACATGGTGATGGTCAGCACAACCAAGTTATCTTCTCCAACATATCACTATCATTATCTGTTGCGGACGAGATGTCATGTCCCGCCCCACTATTCAAGATGGACGTGACAAAAAACTAACCTTTTCCTCTTTACATAGAGCAGAACGTGCATAACTTTGCAAATATAGATTCCTTTATGAAACTTGAAATAAACTAATAAAATCTTCATCCGTGTCAAAACGGATACCAAATGATCCACTCAAAAACGGATACCATATAATCCAGCAACATGTGTTGCCACAAAGTTTATTGTATTGTGAACTCATAGGATAATAAAAACAAGAGTTAGATTACACATGATGACGGTCATATCACTATCATTATATGAATTTTTGTTGCGGATGAGATGTCATGTTCCGCCCTGCTATTCGAGATGGACGTGACAAAAATCTAACCTTTTCTTCTTTACATAGAGCAGAACGTGCATAACTTTGCAAATATAGATTCCTTTTATGAAAGTTGAAATCAACTACAAAATATACACTTGATCCGATCAAAGCGTATACCAAATGATCCACTCAAAAAGTGTAATACACGTTTTGTATAGTCTTGAGTTTTTGTAGAATATCACTATATATATAATATGTTTGGATGTTAGCAAGTGTTATTTTAAGGAATTATTGGATTGATAATATTCACAATTTACGGTTAACACAGTCAATGGATTCGCCTTAATACAACGATTTTATGGAAACTTGTTATGTGTAAATCAGAGACCATCTTGTATAAATATGACTTCAAAAAAGTTCTCTGGATTTTTGTAGCACATAAAACATAATATACCACATCTAGAAATCGGGAAGTATGGTAGTAGCATAAGTAGTAGAATCCACTACTAATATAGGGCCACAATGTATAGATTTATACTCATTAGCCATAATCACATCATTAAGACTAATTAAGCATGATTAGTGCTAATTAACCGTCATTAGTGATAATTAAGTGTCATTAGCAAAAGTAGGACACATGGAGAGGAAATTATGGGACACGTGTCATTAAACATTTAGGACAAGTGTCAATACCCAAGATTACCATGTGTCATCATTGTAAGACTAACATCTGTCCTACACACCATTAAGATTAATTAAGTGTGATTAGCACTAATTACCCGTCATTAGTGACAATTAAGTGTCATTAACAATAGTAGGACACATGAAGGCAAATCATAGGGCACGTGTCATTGTAATTCAGGACATGTGTCAATGCACAAGAGTACCATGTGCCATCATTCTAAGACTAACATGTGTCCTACACATCATTAAGACTAATTAAGCGTCACTAGCACTAATTACCCGTCATTAGTGATAATGTCATTAGCAAAAGTAGAATGCATGGATGGCAAATCATGGAACACGTGTCGTTACATATTCAGGACATATGTCAATATCCAAGAGGACCATGTGTCGTCGTTCTATGACTAACATGTTTCCTAGTGTAGCCTCGTACTTGTGCAACAAGTTTTCTCATGAATAAGCCATGTGCCATGATGTATGAATGACAAGTGTTGCCATGTGTCTTTATACATGGAAGAGAGGCAACATGTGTCTTGGAGTCTCCCTTACATGTTACACATATCATACATGTAAAGGGAGTGAAGGCCTATATATACCCTTGACCTCCTCACCATTCTACTCACTTCATCCCACGCCACTCTCGCTAACTTAGAGCCGCAAGGCCGTCGAGGTTGCTGGAGGAGCACGATAGAAGTAACGGCGAAGCTCTGTCGGTGACCAAGAGAGAGCGCATTAAAAGCCGTCACGAAGTTTTGTCCATATCAAGCCGTAGTATTCAATCTAATACGGCTATAGGGGGGTTTCACTAATGAAGAAGATCTCGACTCGAGTTAGATATCGATCAGGTGAGGGATTCTCAAGCGTTATTTTTAAGGAATAATCTTTAGCTTTTTGCATGGTTTTGAATAACAAGTATGCAATCGTGTTTTCTCAAGCGTTTAGACAGTTAATAATAATAATAAACATTGGAGGGTGAGTCTAAACTCGCATGAGCTTAGACCCAGTGAATGGGTCTCAATCATTTTGGTTAGAAAATTACCAATATTTCTGAAATGGCTTTGCGGAAAACATAGAATCATTTGATAACAAAGTAACTTCATAAGAGAAAAAACTTGTTGTCTCAAAAATTCAAACTTGCTTTTACAGATAACTTGCTGTCATTCAAAAGTATTGATATTATATACATTCAAATTGTCTAAAAAGAAGACAATATATTTCTACGACTTAAAGCAACCAGTTAATCTGTATAAAGTCTCAATAGTCATAATCTCAAAACTCCAATAAAATTTATACACACCATTTAAGCTCTAGCTGTACTAGGTCCATGAACGCTGAAAAAAACTGAGTCAAGTGCGTAGACAGCCCCAGAAGCCAAAGAACATCCTGCATTCGTCCCAAAACCTTTATGCATATAGCTTGCGTGTAATACACGTTTTGAGTAATGTGAATTTTGTAGATTTTGACTACACTATGTTTTTGATTGTTATCAAGTGTTATTTCAAGGAAATATTGTATTTATAGTATTCACACTATACGTTTGACACAGTCCATAGATTCGCCTCGATGCAACGATTTCATTTAAACTTGTTTTATGTAAATCAGAGACCATCTTGATTAATTATGACTTTAAAAGGATCTCTGGATTTTGTAGCACATCCAACATAGTACCACATCTAGAAATCTGGATGTACGGTAGTAGCTTATAAGTGGTAGAATCCACTAATAGTATAGTACCACAATGTTATTGATTTATATTCATTAGACCATAATCACATCATTAAGACTAATTAAGCATGATTAGTACTAATTACTCGTCATTAGTGATAATTAAGTGTCATTAGTAAAAGTAGGACACATGCAGGGCTAATCATGGGACACGTGTCGTTATTTTCTGGACAAGAGTCAATACCCAAGAGTACCATGTGTCATTATTGTAAGACTAACATGTGTCGTAGTGTAGCCTCATACTTGTGCAACAAGTTCTCTCATGCATAAGCCATGTGGCATGGTGCACGGATGGCAAGTGTTGCCATGTGTCTCTATGCATGAGAAGGAGGTAACATGTGTCTTAGAGCCTCTAATATATGTTGACACATGTCACCCATGCAATGGAGTTGGAGCCCTATATATACCCATGACCTCCCCATTCTACTCACTTCATCCCACACCCCTCTCATCACCTTAGAGCCGCAAGGCCGTCGAGATCGCTGGAGGAGCATGATAGGAGTCACAACGAAGCTCTGTCGGTTACTGAGAGCGCAGTAGAAGCCGCAACGAAGTTCTGTCCGCCAAGAATTTGTGTGTGTAGGAAACAATAAGAATTTTGAGATAAGTGAGATAAGTGAGTGTAGGAAATTGTCTGTTCATCCCTCCTATATACCATCCCTATATGCAGAAGAATTTTATACTTCCTCATGAAAAAAAGGAGTATGTTCATGAAATGTAGGAAATTGTGTGTTCATTGTCTCCCATTCACCATTGATTCTGCCTTGAGATAAGTGAGTGCAACTTGCAAGTGACTCAGCCTTGGAGCTTGTGCAATTTCAAATCCAAGGTAAATGAGTAGTTGAGAGGTGATGAACATGAAAAATACATATGAGTTTCATATTCCACCACCTCTGTGTGTATCGTCACTTTAAAAAAAACACAATAAACGATGTTTATGATTAGAGTCTGAACATTGAAACAATTCGATATAACAGTAAAGTTTAAGTACAACACTGAAATTGGATTAGAATTCAAAGACTTCAGTGCAATTTACTTTTTTTCTTTGTTATTAACAACAACGATTTTTTCTTTTCGAAGGACCTGTACCCAAACCCGGCCATAGCGAGCCCCATAAAAAAAGCATCTCGATAGGAAGTCAAAGAAAGGATGGTGGGAATATATTGATATTCCAGGTGTCAAAAAAGACCACCAAGCAACTATAGCCGCCACTGGTCTCCTCTCCGCGGAGTCGAGAGAGAGAGAGAGAGAGTGCCTGACCCACTTTCCTCGCTCTATCTTACCGACGTATCCACGCCAGACACATCCCCCACCTTCTCTCTTTCTCCCTCTCTCTCTCGTGACAATTCGGCGAAGACCAATAGACCATCCTTCGTTAGAGGGCTTGTTACTTGGTTGACAAGTCTGAAGTCTGTTTCTGCTTAATGACGACGATGGAGAGCTTGATCGGGCTGGTGAACAGGATCCAGAACGCCTGTACGGTCCTCGGCGACCACGGAGACGACGGCGCCTTCCCAACCCTCTCGGAGGCTCTCCCCTCCGTTGCCGTCGTCGGTGGACAGGTTGTCTCTCGCTCTCCGTCGACTGAAGACTTTGCTGAGATTGTTCCTGATCTCTTTTCGTGTGTTCTCATCAGAGCTCTGGGAAGTCCTCCGTCCTGGAAAGCATCGTCGGGAGAGACTTCCTCCCTCGGGGTTCTGGTGCTGATCACCCTTCTTTCTTCTTCCCCGAACTCATGTCCTATCTATTCTTTTTGATGCAACACCGCATACGTTGTTCTCTGTACTGCTTTGATTATATGAACAAATCATTATTATATCAGGTATCGTGACGAGGCGACCGCTGATGCTGCAGCTTCATAAGACTGGTGATGGTCAGCAGGAGTACGCCGAGTTTCTTCACTTGCCCCGCAGGAAGTTCACCGATTTCTGTACGCTTTCCTTTCCTCCTACTGACTGCCGAGTTTGCTTCATTCAGGGATCTCACGCACTAACTGTTTTTTTTAATTTCAATGCTTACACCGTTATTTTATTTCTGTTTCTTTTGACTTATCATTTACCCCTTGCACGTTCAACACCCTTCAATAAAAAGGCAGATCAAAGAAAATGTGGTTTTTCTTCGCTAGCTATCATTCCATGTGATGACGTCGAAGTTATGATTTATACTTTTTGATTAAAACGTGCCAATCCAGCATTGTGTGGTATAGATTGTTAGCATAAATTCATCTCTTTCTGGGAGCTAACTCTTGGTTTAATGGATCCTCTTACTCCTGCTTACTATTGTGTAAGATTAACCGAGCGACTTTAAATAGATTATGTTTCGTGCATCCAAGTTTTTTTGGTTTCCTTCTACTTATATGACCTTTATACAGAAAGATGTTTCTTTTGATTTTGTTTTTCAGCATCTGTGCGTTTTGAAATACAAGAAGAGACTGACAGATTGACCGGGAAAACTAAGCAAATATCTCCGGTACCCATTCAACTCAGCATTTTTTCACCAAATGGTAGGATTTAAACACACTCAATTTTGTCTCTTTATCTTTATCAGTCAGTGTTCATTTGATATGCTTACTGCTTAGTGATATGCAGATATGTAGTATCGTTCAAGGGACTGGTGAAGGGATGGGTACCTATCTTCATACTATAAGTGGATAAAAATGCCATCATGAGCCTAGATGCAAACGGATTTATCTTGTTGGTAGATTAGGGTCATATATAAATATTTGAATTAGATGAAACCATGATGACTGTCATAGATTTATCTCCCTTGTGGTCAAACCTCGTCAAATCAGCATCTACACCTGAAAAGCGCATACTACATACACTGCTTGCCAACCTTGTAAAAAAATAGACTTTAGCCCTTTGAAAGGAGGAAAGCAGGCAAGTAGGTGGGGTATAAGCATTGAGGGAGGGAAAATTTGTAGCACTGCTAGCTGGCTAAGCCCACGCTTTGTTTTAAACTTCATTTGTTCAACATTATCTGCGACACAATTTCTCTCTTCTTTTTGCAGTTGTCAACTTGACACTGATTGATCTTCCTGGTCTAACGAAGGTAGCTGTAGGTAAGTTTACTATCCATTGGAGGAATGTCTTATTATTTCTTGTGTTTCATCATCACCGTAGTTGCCACTTTCCTATCCTCTTTGTTTGAAGGAAAAGTTGGATATTTTATGATTGTACTCAATGTTACTTACCTGTGCAGAGGGGCAACCTGATAGTATTGTCGAGGATATTGACAACATGGTGCGGTCATATGTTAAAAAGGTAATGAAGCAGTTCCCATCATATCATCTTTAACATTCAAGCAGGGAGAGAAAATATTTGTTAGCCAGTTAATGCCCATTTTTGAAGAGTATCTAATACTTCTCCTGACTGTAGCTATTTTTTTTGGTTTGGAGCCACTTGGTGGGTGGGAAAGTTTTAGTGTGAAATTTAATTGAAGCCAAAATAGATTATGCATGATATTTCAAGTAGAAATTTCCATTAGCCAGTTATGAGTTTAATTGAAGGTAGTTTTCTATTGTAATAATGACTAATTTAGTCCTGTTAGAGAATTCACTTTTAATCAAAATATCAAATTCAATGTTCAAGTCGCAATGAACTTGATTTAGGTATTTGGTGGTCAAAATTTCAAGCATTGATAACAGGTCATGAAGATCTGACTAACCAAAATTGGTTTGGTATTTGTGCACGAAAGGACTTGCTTGACTACGGAGAATCCTAATATCCAAAAGGCATTATATGAAAGAAAAGAGTGTTGCCTTTCATGTTGCAATTGCATACAGTCTTCTCCAGCACTCTCGTTAATGTCTGTATTTCATCAAGGGAGATGATTAAAGGGTTGTTAGATGAACTTAATAAGGAGTTTACTAACAAGGTTTTTAATATTGAAAAGTACTCCTTCCAGGATCCTTAATTTTAATGCGATTAAGAGTTAGTTAACGCTTAAACTTGTACATAAGTTTTTGTTGCGTCATGGGTTTGCTGTTATCGATGGAACTTCCTATGGAGTTTCTAAGTTGTGTGCAATGTCCCATGTCTTGGGAGGGGGATTTGCTATATCCATCAAGCATGGAAAAGGGAAGATTTCTCATAATAACTTGATGATGGATATTGTCATTCATGAGGAGCACATGAAGCAAAAATAAGTCATAGCTATATTGTCTAGTGACTGTTGGAATTAACTTTATTGGGATAGTTTGATGCAATTTGATGGTCAATATCAAGTTATATTAATGTATCCCAATTCCGGAAATTTAATATTCCAACTCTATGGGGTGCTGTTTAGTCCCACATCGTGGAGAGTTAAAACTGATAGTTAATTTTTATATGGGAAGTCCTGAGACTACTCTGGAAACAGATTAGGGAGGACTTTAGACCACAACACACGCACGCGCGCGCGCCCCCGCCTGCGCCGAGCCGGGCCGGGCGCGGGCGTGGCTACGGCGGGGCGTGGCTTGAAGACCGGGTCAGTTTTGTGTAACCGCGCGTTTGAATTCCAAGGGACGTGTCCCTTTATCCTCTCACGATGCGTAACCGCCCTGACGGCTTTAAGTATCTCTCAAAGTCGTGGGCAAGGGTTACGAACATACACAACTCTCATTCTCAACGCCTCTCCTCTCTCGATCTCGGGGTTCGTCTACGGAGGTGACTTTCGAGGACACTCAAGCACGGTGCGCACCGTCGATGAGCGTGGACCGTCAGACCCTAGGAGCGGCACGTCAAGGCCTTGTGCGCCGGTAAAGTGGGGGCGCTGTCTCTTAAGGGGAGTCCTACAACAGGACGCTTCGGTTGTGATTTCTAACTCTCCTTTTTCTTTGTCATATTGTTTGTCGTGATGTTTGTTTCCGGATTTTTCCCTTGCTTTAATATGCATGTCTCTAAACTGGATATTTCTCTTATCAATGATGATCTGGATGTATACACACGCTGATTCGTTCTGGAAACCTGTTGAAAATCGAATTTATGTATGTATGTTGATGACGTTTTTCGCAACAATTTTAGAGAGACAGATCTATAACTTAATAAGAAAAATGTCGGATTTGAGGATTCGGTCTCGTGTGGATTTCATTGGTATGCCAGAGAAATTCAGGGGCCAGAATTTCAAGCGTTGGCAACAACGCATGAAAATCTGGCTGACCACGATTGACCTGATTTCGATTCTGGAAACCGAGTGCCCTAAATTATCTGAACATAGTTCGGATCCAGATGCGGTTAAGATGACGGATGCGTGGAAAGAATATGACCGTTTGTGTCATGGGTGCATTTTACTACACTATCGAATGTTCTGTTCGATGTCTATGGTGCATCCACCAAGACTCCTAAGAATCTGTGGGAGGATCTGGATAAGAAATACAACACGGAGGATCTAGGTATTGAAAAATACTCAGTATCCAAGTTTTGAAATTTCAGATGATTGAGGGCAAATCGGTTTTGGAACATGCTCATGAGTTTTTGTTATTACTCCACGGGTTAACCGAGGCAGAAATAAAACTTCTTGTCGATCATTGAGAAATTTCCCAAGTTCTGGGAAGATTTTGGGATGTACCTAAAGTATAGGAAATGGAAAATTTCTCTGGATGATTTATGGTCTCGATAGCTATTAAAGAGGAGCATAGGAAGCAAAAACCTGTGATGCCTGTTGACGTGAACCCTAAGATCAATGTGATAACCTCAAAGGGAAATAATGCAAAAGGGAAAAATAAGAAATTGAAAGTTAAGGGAAAAATCCAGAAAAAAACCAAAGAACAAACCTTGCTAGCAGTGTGGACAGGTTGGACACTGGAAGCAGGATTGCTCTTCTCTAAAGGTCCAACAGAACTCTACGGATGTCGTTCCTCAGGCTCTTGTGCTAACTGAGGGAGGCGGACCTGGTGAGCGGTATGTCTCAGTGAACCCTGAATTCTATTTAGTAAACAAGCTTAATGAGTGGCTTGTTGATACTGGTGCAAATGTACACATTTGTACTGACATGATCTTTTTTATGTCTTAGCAGGCTTCAGCTCGTGGAATAGTGATGATGGGGAATAGATCTGCAACCAAGGTGCTTGGGTCTAGACGAGTCGAACTGAGATTCTCAGCTGGACGAGTTTGGACTTTGCGCAGGGTGCTGGACGTTCATGATATCAAGAAGAATGTCTTGTCTGGTTCTTTATTAGTTAGAGAGGGTTTTCATTAGACTTTAAATGTAATAAAGTAGTTTTTCTCAGATATGGTATTTTTTTAAAGGATATTTGGATGATCATGATCTTTTATTTAGAATCAGATGTGACATTGATAGTTCAGTTAATAATATTTTTGATTTTGATACTTCTACTTATGTTGTTTCAAATATGAATCTACTGATTTATGGCATGCTAGACTAAGACATGTGAATTTCAATTCTATGAAAAGAATGATGAAACTAAAATTTCAATTCTTTGAATAGGAAACTGAAATTTTAGACTTAGTGCATTCTGATATTTGTGAGTTTGGTGACGAGATGACTAGAGATAACAAAATATATTTTATCACTTCATAGATGATAGCACTATATTTATCTGCTTATAACTAAGGATGGAGCCTTAGGATAGTTTCTTATCTTTAAGAATGAAGCAGAAATACAAGTTGGTAAAGTAATTAACGTCTAAGGTCAGATAAGGGTGGTGAATACAGATCTAAGATATTTGATGAACAATGCAAATTTTTTGGCATAGTTTATGAGGTCACTGCACCATATTCACCACAATCCAATGGAATAGCGAAACGAAAGAATAGGACCGTAACTGATATGGTCAATGCATTTTTACAAAGTTTCGAGCTACCATCTTACATGTGGGGGGAGTCTGAATACGTCCTGTCATATTCTTAATAGAGTTCCACTAAAGCATAAAGATAAGAGTCCATTTGAACTTTGGAGAAATAGGAAACCAAGCCTAAAATATTTCAAGGTGTGGGGATCCTTGACTAAGGTTGATGCAGATTGACAAATCGGCGTCGCGTGGGAAATAATTTGAACGGTGGAAAATATTTGATAGAAGAAATTAGAGGGGTTGAGAAGAAGAACTCGTCGGGAATACGAGAGGTTGAAGGAGGAGAACCGCGGAGATCGCGTGGAGAGGAGAAGGAGAGAGATAAGAGAGATAAAATCTCAAAATTTTCTTAATACTTGACTGACTAAAAACATTGGACTACCATCTCTTTATATAAGAGAGGTGGGTTACAAAAATAGTAAACTAATTAAAATTGACAACCAAACCTATCCTAATTGGACTCTGACAAATTTTAAAATTCAAATTGACCTCTAATTACCCTAATTAGACTCTTAACCAAAATTAACTCTACGAATAAATGTTGAGATCACAGGCGATCTCAATTATTTAATTAGACAATTACGACAACTTAAAAACGTAAATAAAATTGACAATTAAAAATAAATAAATATTTGGCCCTATATTTGGGTCCCACGCTGCATAAACTCTCCTCCGCTTTTAAAAATTCGTCTCCCGACGAATTGCTTGATGTAGTTGCATTGTTGGAGAAGTCGTATTTGAAAGTGTAGCCTACAATGAGATCTTTTTCAACATTACGTTTGAACTTCTTTTCAATTGGAGGGCGTCCCTGCAATTTTCGTATCCCTTTATCTAAGGGCATTGTGGAAGAGGGCTTCTTGACATGTCCCTTTGAATAAATTAAGTAGCAAGGGGGGACTTCTTTGCAATTTTCTCCAATTAATATCCATTCCCCCAAGTCGTGGGGTCCATATCCCGCAAACTTCGGATCACCCGTTAGGGTTCACCCATGTATATCGCCTCCCTGTTGGTGGCCCGTAGATCGGCACTGGCGGCGGGCTTTGCGCGGCTGTCGCCGCAGCTGGAGAACGGCCAGGGCACAGGGCGGGGGCCGGGTGCAGAGCTGTAGGCGCAGGTGACTCCTCTGTTGAGTGCGGGGTTGTTGATGGCGCGCGTGATAGGTGAAGCGGCAGGTGGCGAAGGCGAGCGGGAGGGGGAGGGTACGGCGCGGTGCTCTGGGAAGGAAACACAGGCGCGGGTGGCGGGGCTCTGGCGGCGAAGGAGAGAAAGAGGAGGGAACCTGCGGGCGCTGGAGTGACGGGGGTTGGGGCCGGAGGCGGCGATGGCGTGGAGGAGCCACAGGCAGGGGTGTGGGGGAAGGTGCTAGCAAGGTTAGGAGGAGGTTTGGGGTTGCCGGGGTTGCAGGAGTCGTTGGGAATGACGTTGGAGACGCGAGGGTGGCGGAGGGGGGCTGCGAGAATGCTGCGGGGGAGATGGGAGGTGTTTTCTCCGGTGGAGAATGCTCTGAAACTGTCTGGACAGCAACTGCGACCTTACAGAAGTTGACCATTTCATAATTTCCTCCGTAGGATCTTCATCAAATGTTGGTCCTATGTCCTCCTTGTCTTGTTCAACGATTGTATCACTAAAATCTATATTAGGACTGAGAATACCTTCATTTTCATGGCTGAAATCGACTTGAACTGCAGGTACAACGTTCTGATTTTGGTTGTCGACCGGCGAATCTTCATCGATTTGCGCATCCAGCCATTCTTGAACTTTAATGCTTGAGACAAGACGTCGCTTGAACTTGTGTCGTCGTGCACGTGTACGCGAATCCGGAGATAGGCAACTCAAATCAAATTGCACACACCAATATGCGACCGGATCGTGGAATCGTGAGAACGACTCCATAACCTGGCTCTGATACCAATAGATGCAAATCGATTCCGGCGTCGACGTTGATAATAAAATAATTTTGGTGGGTTTTTGGTAGAAGAAATAGAAGGGTTGAGAAGAAGGAATTGGAAGGGTTTAGCCCAGAAATAAATAAATATTTGGCCCTATATTTGGGTCCCACGCTGCATCAAAGGTCTTAGTCCCAGAACATAAGAGAAAGAAGCTTGGTCTTCTTGGGGTATTTGGAAAATAGTTTATGTCTATTGATTCTTAGTAATTCGATTTGAAATCACGGGCATAAATACTAATATTATTGTTGAACTTCGTGATGCTAATTTTTTGAGGATATTTTTCCAATGAAAAAAGGAATTCCTGAAAATCTGACTAGTGACGTAGCCTCTACATCGGGTTCTATTCCACAACAAATAGAAAAGATGTCAAATGTGGGGGCTACCTCTTCTGAACCCAATGAATTTGTGGAGGATGTTGAACCTAGACGAAGTAAGAGGCCTAGGATTGCCAAGGATTTAGGTAGCGACTTTGTCTCCTACCAAATCGAGGGTGATCCTCCCATATACAAGGAATGCTATGGCTTCTACTGAAGCAAGGCATTGGAAGGATGCCATTAACTGAAATAGATTCGATTATTTCAAATGGCACATGGGAATTGGTCGATCTACCTCCTGGATGTTCCACCATAGAAAGCAAATGGGTATTCAGAAGGAAACTTAGATCGGACGGATCCATAGAAAAATAAGGCAAGACTTGTAGCAAAGGTTTCAAGTAGAAAGAAGGTATTGATTATTTTGATACCTATTCTCCTTTTACTAGGATGACTACGATTCAGATGCTGATTGCATTGGCTTCCATATATGATCTCACAATTCATCAAATGGATGTGAAGGCTGCCTTTTTATATGGCGATCTTGAGGAGGAGATCTTTATGGACCAACCTGAGGGATTCATAGCATCTGATAATGAAAGAAAGGTCTGCAAGCCTGTAAAGACTCTTTATGGAATAAAACAAGCTTCGAAACAGTGGCATGAAAAGTTTGATAAGACTATTCAGTCTTTATGGCTTTATTGTTCATGAATCCGATAAATGTGTGTACTCTATGGTTAGAGGTGATATGTTTGTTGTCTTATGCCTATATGTAGATGATATTTTGATATTTGGATCAAACATAAGGATAGTGGAAGAAACCAAGAGGTTCTTAAGCAGTAAGTTTGAGATGAAGGACTTAGAAGTTGCAAATGTGATTTTGGGGCTCAAACTGATTAGATCTACTAATGGGATAGCTGTGTCTCAGTGACATTATACTGAGAAAGTTCTTAAAAAATTTGGCTATCAGAGCTGTAAATCTGTATGCACTCCTTATGATTCATCTAAACCCCTCTGCAAGAACAAGAGTGGAGTACCTGTAGCACATCTACGATATTCCCAGATTATAGGAAGCTTGATGTATCTTGCGAACTGATAGGAGAAAACTCAGAAAGAAGTTGATGCATTATACGTACCCGAGGGCTCTCTTATACAGGAGAATAGCCCTAGGTTAGTTACAAGATAAATACTATGAGAAATAGGAATTACATAAGAAAGACATAATACGATATGTAACTTAACACTCCCCTCTTAAGCTGGAGCATATATATCTATCATGCTCAGCTTGGACCAACACTTCTGAAAAGGACTTCGGGCTAAAGCCTTGGTGAAGATATCTGCTGTTTGATCTCCTGTAGACACATGAGATGTAGATATGAGTCCCTTCTGTATCAGATCTCGAGTATAATGGCAGTCCACCTCAATATGCTTCGTTCATTCATGGAATGCATGATTATTTGCAATGAATAATACGTCTTGATTATCACATAATAGTTGCATAGGAAGAGGAACTTCTATAGAAAGATCAGTCAACACCGATCTAACCCACATCATCTCTGCACTTCCTTGGACCATGGCTCTGTATTCAGATTCTGCACTTGATCTGGCAACTACAGTCTGCTTCTTGCTTTTTCATGAGACAAGTGAGTGTCCAACAAAGACTGCAACCCTGAAGTAGACTTCCTGTCCGTGAGAATGGGGCATCCTGCATAGTCAGCATCTGCACAAGCTGTTACCTCCAAGGATGTATCCCTATTGAATAGGAGTCTTGAACCAGGGTGAATTCTTCAGATATCTCAAGATCATATAGATAGCATCCATATGTGCCTTTCTGGGTCACTCCATGAAGTGGCTAACCTTGCTTACTGCAAATATAATATCTGGCCTGGTTATAGTGTTATAAAATAAACATGCGGAAGCAAAACATGGAATAAGAATATAGAACACGAAGAACGCGGGATTTAACGTGGAACCCTAATCCGTGAGGAGCGAGATGAAACCACGGGAGAAGCCCTCAAAGGGACGTGTTTCTCTATTGCTTTTCTCAATGGATACAAGAGGTCTGGGGCTCCTTATATAGCCTCTCCAGAGCCTCCAAGTCCCACCGTTGGACGATGTGGGACTAAACACTAGATGGGGTAAATGGATCTCCTCCAGGATCCATTTACCCTGCTACAACACAATGGGCGCATACAACGAATCCTCCAACACTCCCCCTCAAGCTGGAGCATGCAATGCTCAGCTTGGACAAACAGAAAGATACTCAACTCAACGTTACAAGACACTACGAACAATATCAACCCAACGCGCACATTGTTGCAGTCGAGGACATTGCTTCTCATGCCGTGCAGGTGAGGAGGACGAACGGGCTGGAGTGTGAGTCAACTGAAGACTCAGAATCTAACCATCGACTCTGAAACTGCGCCTGAAGTCTCCTCGTCGGAGAACTGAGTCTCTCCTATCTGGCTCAGAGAATGGTGCACTGCTCTGGTGTACTTATGATACCACATGAAAACCCTTACCCTCAATGGCATAGGGAATGGTCCTCTGCTCTGGAGTCCCTATGGCTCACATGAAAACTCTGGCCTGACAACTAGAAGAATGATGGGGACCTCTGACAATGATGGCAACATATGCTCATCTGAAAATGACCGCAAACATATGCGTGTCTGAAACTGGACTCAGAATCAATCGTCGAGTCTGAACAACTGTAGAGTCTGGAATCTGAATGGTCTCTGCATGTGAATTTGAAACATCTAAATATGGCTGGAAGAAGACATGTGACTCTACCTATACTCCCCCTTTCTCCCATACTTGTCGGAAAAATGAACATCGACAAAGTTGGGAGAAGACACGATAGAATGGGGAGAAAACATGAACTTGCGGCCTTTTTTTTGTCAATTTTTTTGGTAGCTGCCATTTTTTTTAACATAAGCTGTTCATTTTTTTTATCGGCTTTTTCTTCAAACAAATTTTTCCTGCGTACGACTTTTTATTGTACGCGTCCTTTTTTTTTGTTTCAACATTTTTTTCAACAACGTACGGCTTTTTTTTGTACGCGCCCCCTCTTTTTTTCTTTCTTCCCCTTTTTTTTCAACACGACATACAGCTCACTTGGGCTTTTATCACCCCTCAACCTCTTTTTTTTAATAAACAAAAAACAAACCAGCCCCCCTTGTTTTTTTTCCTGACCTCGGCCCACTCGGTATTATTTCTCCCCCTTTTTCTTTTAGTCAGGCAATTTTTTTATAACACAACACGCACGGGCCCCTTTTTTTATTTAAGGACCGATGGGCCCTTCTTTCTATTCCCACTAGGGTTCCCGATGGGGAGAACCCACTGCCGCCATCGAGGACCCTTCCTGGAGAGATGAATGTGGTGGGAGGGGCCACCGCCTGGGCGCACTGTCGCAGGAGAATGAAGAGGACGCAAGGGGGAGTGCGCCATCTCCGGCTAGGGTTTGCGCCTGGAGATGTGCGGCCAGGATGGTGCCGCCTGGATGCGCGATCTGAAGGGTGGCGTCGCAAATGCCGGGACGAGGTCTGGAGATGCGCGGAGATGAGCCGTCGTGAAGATCTGACGCCGCTGCCTTGGAGGGGGGCGCCGCCGCCTTTGGCGCTCGAGTTGTCTGGATGCGTCTGGGAGTGACTGGAGACGCTCGCCTGTGCACGGAGAGGGAAAGGGGCTCCATCGCCTGGTTGGGAGAGATCGGAGGAGCGGCATGGTGTGTCGCTTGCCCGCACGGTCACGAGAGGAGCATCGTCAAGAGCAGAAGGTCCACCTCTGCGTGTGATGCGCGAGATCTGGAGGTTTCGCCGCCTCCCCCTGATGCGCGTTTTGTGGTGCCGCTTGGGCTGCTCCGCCTCTTGCAATGACCTGATGCTCCAGAGAGACCTGGTGCGTGCGCGTTCGTGCAGGAGATCGGAGGGGCGCCACCTGGAGCCCCTGGAGGGTTCCGCTAGGAGGCTGCCTTCATCGGAGAAGGAACTGCGCCCCTCGGCGGGGCTTCTTCATCTGGAGTGCTTCGCGCGTGAGGAGCAGGGCTGTGGGTTGCCTGGCGTTGGGGACTGTGGAGCCCTTCTAACGATTTGGAGGACTGGAGCGAAGGAGGAAGGGCATCGCATGGATGCCAGCGCCATTGCCTAAGAACATGGACCGAAGGCTTGAAGGAACAAAGCCCAACCAAAATTAGGGTTTCTTCTGAAACCCTAGAACCTCTCCAATATGAACCACTTTTGAATAGTACATGAATACTAATAATCAATCGAATCTCGAAAAAAAACAAATCATGAAATCCTCGAAAATCGACCCGCTCTGATACCATGTTATAAAATAAACATGTGGAAGCAAAACATGGAATAAGAATATAGAACACGAAGAACGCGAGATTTACCGTAGAACCCTACTCCGTGAGGAGCGGGATGAAACCACGGGAGAAGCCCTCAAAGGGGCGTGTTTCTCTACTGCTTTTCTCAATGGATACAGGAGGTCTGGGGCTCCTTATATAGCCTCTCCAGAGCCTCCAAGTCCTACTGTTGGACGATGTGGGACTAAACACTAGATGAGGTAAATGGATCTCCTCCAGGATCCATTTACCCTGCTACAACACAATGGGCGCATACAACGAATGCTCCAATAGATAGTAACATATAGAAGCTTCCCAACAAGTTCTCTGTACCTCCTGCTATCAACTTCTTCAGTATCGTTATCATACAATTTCATGTTTGGATCCATAGGAGTCATAGCCGGCTTGCATCCAGTCATACCCTTCTCAGAAAGGAGATCCATGACAAACTTTCTCTGGGTCATCACTAGACCCCGATGATTCCTGGCAAATTCTATCCCCCAGGAAGTAGCGAAGAGTGCCAAGATCCTTGGTTACAAACTCTTTACCTAGGAACTTCTTGGCTATCTGAATGTCTTGAACATCATCTCCTGTCACAATAATGTCATCTACATAGACAAGAATGGCAACCGTACCTTTCTGTGTCTTCCGAACAAATAGTGAGTGGTCCGCAGTGGACCTCTTAAGTCCTTGTGGCTCAATTAATTCTGACAGCTTTTTGGTACCGAGCTCTAGGACTCTACTTGAGCCATAAATGGCCTTATGTAGTCGGCATACCTTCTGGGACTCCCCCTCAGCAGCAAACCCAAGGGGCTGCTGCATGTAAACTTCTTCCTGGAGGTCTCCATAGAGAAATGCATTCTTCACATCAAGCTGGAATAACGACCAATCCCGTGATATAGCAGGTTTGTAGTACGATCTGAAGAGAGTTCTCGCCACTGGAGAAAAAGTGTCCTGATAATCACCTCGTATGTCTAGGTAAAGCCACGAGCACCAATCTTGCCTTGTAGCGATCCACACTTCCATCTGGATTTTGCTTAATGGAGAATGTCCACTTGCAGCTGACCAACCAAAGCACCACGTGGAGGCGGAACAATAGTCCATGTCCCGCGAGATGTTAAGGCCGCCATTTCTTCTTCCATGGACTGACGCCACCTGCTATCCTGTAAAGCCTCCATATATGTTCTGGGTATAGTAACCACATAGACCAACAACAAACTTCTTGTACTCATCAGAAAGATGATCCAAAGATACATGTGCCGCCAGTGGGTATTTAGCACATTCCTCAACGCTATAGGAACATCCAAATCGGCCTCCTCAGTGTCCTCTACAGCAGAGTCATCCTGTAAAACTCCAGTGCCATCAGTAGAGATAATGTTATCATGACATACCTTAGGCGTGCTGGATGATGTGGACGGCTGTTGAGCAGAGGAGCTAGTAGAAGACCTGCGAGTGTAAACAATGGGTAAAAATCTTGTCTCAGGTGGTGGTGGTGGTGGTGGCGGTGGAGGTAAAGGTTGCTCAGGTTCAACTGATGTGAGAGATGAAGGTGGAGGAACTACAATATCGTCCGCACTGTTATTGGATAACCTGTCACCTGTAGGAGAGAAATACATGATAGACTCAAAGAAGGTTACATCTGCACTCACATAATATCTCCTACTCACAGGGTCGTAACATCTATACCTTTTTTGAGTACGAGAGTACCAAACAAACACACATTTGATAGCTCTTGGAGAGAGCTTATCACGACCATGGGTACAATTATGCACAAATGCCACAGACCCAAAGACACGAGGTGTGAGGGAGAATAGGTCCTTCTCGGGAAGCGCAATCAAGAAGGGAACCTTCTCTCCAAGAACAGTAGAACAGCCATCCCCCAAAAGGAATGAGGGGCACGACTATGGATCTATAACGTCCGAGTGACATCAAGAAGCTGGCGATGTTTGCGTTCCGCCACATCATTTTGTTGCGAAGTGTAACTACAAGAAGTTTGATAAACAATGCCCCGTGAACTGAGAAAATCTGACAAACGTAATGTTGAAAACTCTAAAGCATTGTCCGTGCGAATTACTTTGACATTGGTAGAGAAGATATTATTAACTTCAATAATAAATTTTCCGAATAATACTACCAGCTTCAGACTTTTGTTTCAACAAGAATACCCAAGATAATCTGGAAAAATCATCAACAACAACCATGTAATAACGATGTCCCTGAAGATCAGGGACACGACTCGGACCCCAAATGTCAAAGTGAAACAGCTCAAAAGACCGACTACTATGACGACTCGGACGGACTGCAAACGAAGACCGATGGTGTTTCCCAAGCTGACAGGCTTCACAATCCAATGTGGTATGGGTAGATATCTGTGGCAAGACATGACACATCTTATGCAGAGGCATATGGCCAAAGCGAAGATGCCAAAGGAATGGAGAAACAGATCCAGAGGGAATAGTAGCAGCACCATCACATGATGATATAACAAGCTTATACAAGCCTCTCTGCTCAGGCCACTTCCAGTCATCCTGCCAGTCAGTATATCCTGAAACACAAAAGTAGAAGGGTCAAAGATGGCACAACAATGTAAATCTTTTGTAAGCTGGCTAATTGACAACAAGTTCATCTGAAAAGTCAGGTGCGTGTAAGACATTCTGAAGGCTCAAAGAAGTTGTCAAAGTGATCTCCCCCTGACCAACAATGGGTAATCTGACCCCATTGGTAATGACAATAGATCGGCCTGGTGCAAGTGCTCTATAGGTAGTAAACTGCAATCTGTCGTCGCACATATGATGGGAGGCCCCGGAATCCATAATCCAATCTGTCAAGTCCGAGCAAGTAGTACTGGTAAGTGCATAAGGAGTACCTGATGAGCTAGAGGACGCTCTGGTCGAAGCTTGTAGCGTCTGTAGAACCTGGAGACGCAGACGTAGGTGTAGTAATCATCTCACGAAGTCGGGAGATAATATCATCAAAGCGAGCATCTGAAAGAGGTGCAACGGTAGCCTCAGTTTGCTCAGCAATACGTGCTGAGGCTGGATAACCATACTTGTGAAAGCATGTCTCCTCAGAATGGCCTAAACGGTGACAGTGAGTACAGGGGCCACGGTGTCTGCCTCCCCCTCGACCACGAGGTCCACGACCCCGAAAATGTGACGCTCCTCCTCTGCCACGAGTGGCAGCCATAGCTGAAGGGGTAGGCTGGGTGGTAGATGCCGAGGCAGTAGTAATTCTGCTCAATCTCTTATACACCTCCTCCATTGGTGGAATAGTCTCGCCAGTCAGAAGTTGAGTACGGGTTGCATCGTACTCAGGATCAAGAGAGGACAGAAATACGCCAGTCATCGTGGCATTTCGGTATGCCTGCTGTTGTTCCGTACTGGTAGTGATCGACATGAAGCTATGGAATCTCTTGAACATGCCCCGTAAATGAGAGAAATGTGCATGGAGTGGTTTCCCATTCTGTTTCGTAGAGAAGATGTCAAATTGTAACTGAAGAATCTTGCTCTCATTCTTGGACTGCCCATATGTAGCGGCCAGTATATCGTACATAGCCTTTGTTGTGGGTTGATTCACAATATCATTTGCAATCTCCGTAATCAGCGTCCCAGAGAGCCATATACGGGCATACGCATCATCTTGCTTCCACGTCGCATTTGCTCCAGTCTTGTCATCCGGCTCTGATTCTGTCAGAATGTGCTCCTTATTGTGGCACTGCATCAGGGTGCGAAACTGCATAGACCATAGTTCATAGTTGGTCCCATCCATCTTGACTATTGGGGCCGGGCCTTTGAAGGCACCCGAGGATGTATAAGACGTCACCCTTGTTCTCTGACATGATTGATAATGAGCCTCAGACCGACGGAGATAACCAAAAATAGGCGGTCTACAGTATCATAAGAGGGATAGGTTGTATGTGTGAACTCATACAACCATCCCTAGTCTTTGTTGGAGCGCCGAGCCTAGTTCGCAGGCTGCAAAGACCGCAGTGGAGGATGCCTGTGCCGCGCGGGTGGTTTGGAGTCGCACGGGAGAGCGCCTAGGGGCCTCCAGGGGGCGACAAGGTGCCGCTGGGGGGGGGGGGGGGGAGGGGTGGTCGGGGCCCGTTGGGGCGGCGAGACCCGCTTTTGGCAGCGCTAGGGACATCGCGGTGCCGCAGGGAGCGACGCGTAGCCGCTGGGAGTGGGGCGGGAGGGGTGGGGGCCGTTGGAGGCGGCGTTGGGGGCCGTTGTTGGCGGCGCGAATCCGCTGGAGGTGGTGCTGGGGGCCGCTGGAGGTGGCGACGGTCCCAGGGCGGGGGAGTTGGCAGGTGGAGAGCTTAGCATTAGGGTTTTGGGTGGGATACCGAGACCCCGGTCTAGGACCGTTGCTCTGATACCTGATAGGAGAAAGAAATCGATGCATTATACATACCCGAGTGCTCTCTTATATAGGAGAATAGACCTGGGTTAATTACAAGATAAGTACTCTGAGAAATAGGAATTACATAAGAAAGACATAATACGATATTTAACTTAACACGAACTGTACTCGACCTGATATTTCATTCACGGTCGCAAAGTTGAGTAGGTATACAAGCTGTCCTGACCGTAACTTATTGGGAGGCCTTGAATCGAGTGTTGAAGTAGCTTAAGGGTACTACACTTCTTGGACTGCATTATGGTAAATATCCTCCTGTCTTAGAAGGATATAGTGATGCAAGTTGGATCGGTCAAATGGAGGACTTCGGGAGTAACAGTGTAATTGGGTATGTATTTACCCTTGGAGGCGGTGCAATCTCCTGGAGGTCTGTGAAACAGACCATCTTGGCTCGGTCTACTTTAGAGGCAGAGCTGTGTGCTTTAGACACAACAGGCATAGAGGCTGAATGGCTTAGGGAGCTTCTCTTTGAGATGCCCATGGTGGGTAAGTTGATACCGGCGATTTCTTTACATTGTGATACCATGACTTCTATTGCAAAGGTAAAGAGTTTAAAGTACAATTAGAAAACTAGAAAACATATCCAAGTTAGACTTAAGTCTATTAGGGATTTGGTGTCTTCTGGAGTGATTGCTGTGGGAATTCGTTGATACCAAAAGATAACACGGCAGATCCACTTATAAAGGGACTTGATAGATCTTTAGTCTAAAAATTCAGACTTGGGATGGGACTGAAATCCACTGAGAGTTTACCCGTAGTAGCAACCCAACCTAAATAAGTGGAAATCCCACAAAATAGGTTCAATGGGAAAACAAACTGTAAGAGGAACTGGTTGGCACTCAATATGCAATACTTTGCATGTGAGTCCTATCCCTGAAAAGTCGAGTGCCTGAAAACTGCAGGAAAAGGTTGAGCATTATGCTCTTAATGGATTCAAACTTTTATAAGCAGGATGTGAGCAGTGCATCCTTGGAGAATGCCATCTATATGAGTATTTCTGTGGGCAGCATATAAAGGATGGGGGTTTATCCTTAATATACTCATGAAATAGGGTAGGGTGTATGGCCATTAATAGCACCAAAACCAGAAGATTGTCACCATAGACTTCACTCTGTTGTTACCACTCGATACCATTACGTCAAAGGATTAAAGTTCAAAACTTAGTTCACTTTATTCCTCTGATGGTGAAAGCGGATAACTCAGGTAAAGGTTCAAACCGGAAGGTACTTTTACTGAAAGTAGAGCGTGGAAACTCGAGATCTTTGGCTCTTTGTGTTTCAACAGTGAATTCATGGGGGATTGTTAGAATTAACTTTATTGAGATAGTTTGATGCAATTTGATGGTCAATATCAAGTTGTATTAATGTATCTCAATTCTTGGAATTCAATGTTTCAACTCCGTGGGGTGCTGTTTAGTCCCACATCGTGGAGAGTTAAAACTGACACTTGGTTTTTATATAGGAAGTCCTGAGACTGGTCTGGAAATAGATTAGAGAGGACTTTAGACCACAACACACGCACGCACATGCGCCCGCCCAAGCCGCGTCAGGCCAGGCGCGAGCGCGGCTGCGGCGGCAATGGCGTGGCTTGAAGACAGGGTCAGTTTTGTGTAACCGCGCGCTTGAATTTCAAGGTACGTGTCCCTTTATCCTCTCACGATGCGTAACCGCCCTGAACGCTTTAAGTATCTCTCAAAGTCGTGGGCAAGGGTTATGAACATAGACAACTCTCATTCTCTATGCCTCTCTCCTCTCTCGATCTTAGACTTCGTCTACGGAGGTGACTTTCGAGGAGGCTCAAGCACAGTACGCACCGTCGACGAGCGTGGACCGTTGGACTCTGGGAGCGGCACGTCAAGGCCCTGTGCGTCGGTAAAGTGGGGGGCGCTGTCTCTTTAAGGGGAGTCCTACAACATGATGCTTTGGTTGTGATTTCTAACTCTACTTTTTCTTTGTCACATTGTTTGTCGTGATGTTTGTTTCCGGATTTTTCCCTTGCTTTAGTATGCATATGTCTCTAAACTGGATATTTCTCTTATCAATGATGATCTGGATGCATACACACTGATTCGTTCTGGAAACCTGTTGAAAATCGAATTTATGTATATATGTTGATGACGTTTTTCACAACAATTACATCAAAGGATAAAAAGAACAGCTGGAATTAGAAGTAAAATTTTATAGAATTTCTTTTTGAGATAATTATGATCCAGTTCAAACAAACATGCCTTAAGGTATTTTTCACTAAAATTGCATTTAGGTTGTAGCCTTGATGTACTCGTTCAGAACGTGCATCTTGAATCATCGATGTGATCTGAGAGGGTGAAATATAGAGGCACATGTGAGGCCCGTCTTCCCTCACTTGGGTTGAGTTTTACTCATGCTTTTCGCATGATAATCCAAGATACCCGCCCAACCTGATTATAAAACCCACCCATTTTGCAAAAAAAGAAAGAAAATTCATTGATTGTTGCTCCATCGATAGTGCTCCTCTTTTCACTCTTCTCTTTTATGTTGTGGCATTATTGTTGCTATTTGAATCATCTTCACCTTTTTGTTGCAACAATGTTGAAGCTTTCCTCAGGTATATCACCATGGATTTCATTTTGTTTGATCGTTTCCTTTCTTTATAGTATTTAATACTTAGAGTAAACAATAAACATGTGATGTTTCCCCTGCTTTAGATAACCATGGTTTTTTACTTGTTTTTTGTGAGTTGGATGGATATGTGATGCAAAATGTAAATAAATGAAACGTAAAACGAGAGAAAGAAAATGAAAAATAAGCAAGTAACCTAGTTCTAGGTGGAGAAATGCGGGGATGTATGGGAAGAGAGGAAGAAAGGGAGAGAGAGAAACTTCAATTTTTATGTTGAAGCTATTTGCTTATCTCTTCTCTTTATAATATATAATGAGTCTTGTAACCCTTCGGTTATGTAATTATCTTCACTTGGGATATAGCGTTTCACTCTGTATAAGAAACCCCATACCCTTGAATAAATCATTCCATTCATTCTCAACAATTCTTTACATGGTATCAAAGCAATGTTTCTAGACCATGGTTCGTACCCTAAATCTCGCCGCCACCAACCAACTTAACCTATCGACCATGTGCACATCGTCGGTCGCATTGTTGCATGACTTTTGAGGCCATGCGTAGTGCTTCCGCCTACAACCACTGAGGTTAGCGTGACTTGCGTGCCTAACAGAGACCCACACGATCCTCTTTATCTTCAGCAAACCTTGCGCGTGTGCACGCCATCACTGTTGCGGCCTCTTGCAGCCGTCGTAGCCACCAAAAGGCATCGTTGTGGCCTCCTGCTGCCATCGTAGCCACCCATTGTGGCCTCCTTCTTATGTTGTATCCACTTGCTGCAGTCACCATGCCACACAAAAGGCCCCATGCTTTCTCTGTAACCAACTAGCAGGCACCTTACGTGTTGCGAATGTAATATCCCCGGGTATAGGATCACACCGTTCCTATTTTTTCGAGCTGATCTTGCATCCAATTCAGGCAAATGCCTCTATCTTGTAGTACTCGTCGAGACCTTTCCAACAAGTCTAAGAACATTAAAATCGGTGTTTGTATGAGAGAGTTACGTACGAAATACGATCGAGTTGTTGCTATATAAGGGGATGAGTCAAGTGGGATGGTTAGACATACCACTCCACCCACTCTACAGAATCCTCCCCTTTGTCGGGGCTCCACCATCAGAGAGAAGTTCCGGCTACCAATTGAAGCTTCGAGGACACCGTTTTGAAGACGTCGACACGAGGATTGTTGTGGCGTCATGCATATTACATGAGTTGTCACAGAACTCTCGTTATGGGCGAAGGAAGTTCACGAGAGAACATTCATGTAGGTATGGTTTTAGCTCTCTTTTATTGTCGGATCTGTGAGTTTTTCGTACCATGGGTTGGGAATGTTGTATACTACCTACGGGGTTGGCGGTTTTACGTTTGGGCGAGGTTTTATGACGAAATCCTTACTATACTGGGTTATATTTTCATAATTTTCCGCTAATATATTTAGCACATGTAAATGAGAAATATGTTTTCGCGATGTAGGTAACATTAGAAGAGGGATTGGTGATGATAACATTCAAAAAAGGGGTTCTTTTAGATACCTGGGATCTATTTTGCAACATGATGTGGAAATGGATGGAGATGTTACTAATAGAATAAATGCATGTTGGCTAATGTGGAGAGGAGCCTCTGCTGTTCTGTATGATAAGAAAATTCCTTTGAAAATCAAAGGAAAGTTCTACAAAGCAGCCATGAGACATGCTATGCTCTATGGATATGAATGTTGACATGTGGACCATATACATGTGCAGAGAATGTCAGTAGCAGAAATAAAAATGCTAAGGTGAATGAGTGGACTGGAATGATGCAATCAGAATGAAAGTTGGTGTAATAATTTGAGAAAACCACTTAAGGTGGTTTGGCCATTTGCAAAGGAGGTCCGCTGAAGCACTGGTTAGGAGATGCGGATATTGGGATGTTGAGTCGGCTAAGAGAGGGCGAGGAAGACCCAAGAAGTGTTGGAATGAGACTATACGAAGGGATCTTAGTTTTTTGGATCTAAGTCTGAGAATGACAAAAGATAGATCTGAATGGAAGTAAAGAATCCATGTAGCCGACCCTACTTAATGCGGGAAAAGGCTTTGTTGTTGTTGATGTGGGTAACAACGGGAACAAATTGGTGAAATCAGATCGACGATCGGAGAATTTTTGTACGACGTGTTCAGATCCCAGTCTTGTTCTATCCCAGGTCCAATTGATCGATCAAGACAATTTGGTAAATCTATAACCAAATGAAATTGATAGATCATCACAACTTGGTTTACCGATCAGTTAGAACCAAACCAAATTGATTGATTAAGACAACTTGGTTGTTCGATCAATTGGAACCAAAACCTAATTGATCGATCATGACAACTTAGTTGACCGATCAATTGTAGTCAAATCGAATTGATCGATCAGGCCAACTTGGTTGATTGATCAATTGGACCTGAAATAATTGATTGTGTTTCTCGTGTTGGCCGATCAGTACTGATCGATCAATAAAGTGAGATGATCAATCATTATGGGATTGTAGACTCATATAGACCTTAAAAATGATTGAAATTAACTTTGAAAAGATATAGATCAATGTAGGGCATTGTAGTATATGATAAATACATGGATTAATTATAATGGGTTGACAAATGTCCGAAATGGGTTCAATGTGTGGTAAATTGAATTAAAACTTGATGCGGTGAGCCTCGATGAGTGAGAGCATCTTAAGAATCATACAGACATCCGTGGGAATCCTATATATGAGTTACATCTTCGTGGTCAACGGACGATTTCCTCCGCTCTACCATTTCTGTCCATGTCGCCGTGAAAATCTTAAGCGACATGTGGGTAGTGGAATAGATGCTACCAAGGGAGGGGCATGCACACTTGGGTCCTTTGGTAGAAACTTGGATGGGTGCGAACCCAATAGTTGCTTTGGTCGGGGGCCATGCTACTTTGTACACCTTGAGATGCTTATCTGACAATGTTTGCCCTAGTACTTAACATGCCCTAGCCCTGCAATTATTGTATGTGCCAAATAGTTGTAGTTGGTGGTCTATGTTTCGCCTTTTCACTTAGGGTTAACACTGAGATGCTGGTTGGTGTAGGTCACATTAGTTAGTACTCTGGGTGAGAGCTTTAAGAATGGAGTTCTGGAAATTATGGTTGTCGAAGATAGATTGTGCATTGCTATCTCTCATGTGTATAAAGAGAAGCGAGGATAATCGATGGGTTTTCCAACCATGGTTTGGGTAATCTTGGTGATTGATGCCCTTGACTTGTGCCCTCCATCATCGAGGACTTTTTAGCACAAGAACGAAATCTTGTGCGGTATGGGTTTTTTAACTATGGTTTTCGACTATGGGATTGTTGATGGCTCTTTCGACTATGGTTTGGGTGATCTTGGTGATCGATGCCCAGACTCGTGCTTTTTGTCATCGAGGACTTTTACCAGGAAGTGGATTTGTGTGGTATAGTAGAAATCTTGGTGAACATAATCATATTCGATGAATCATTTTTAATTCACTTGAGTTTGAATTATGGGATTATATATGGGATAAAGAAAGCTAGTGGACGTGTTGGAAACTTAGTGCGACGACCATTCCCCTAGGATTCGGGTACTGGACAAATCGATTTTCACATACATACAATTTCACATTCAAAATACACCAGATATTTTAAGGCATGAGAAAACAACACACAAGATTGGAATTAAAAATTTCTTCCTATTCATAAGCATATCCATTATTCTTCAATTACAATCCATCTCCACAAAAATATTACATGTATGCATCAAAAAGTGTGTCCATACATACACAGTATATCTCATGTCCCTTAAAATGCTACATGTTAGGTAAAATAGTAAGGGATATTTACACCCATAACCCTGAGTAATATGGTAATTACCCCAGGAACCCTGCGTAATAGCGAATTACGTCAAAACCCCCGAGTAATGGTTAACTCTTGCATAGCATAACCCTGTGTTAGGAGACGTTTCTTTTTGTTGGACGGCCGTTAGGTGCTGGACGAAAATGCCCTCAGATTTGAGGGGCGCCAACGGCTAGAAATAGATCCGTTGGGTGTCTCCTCTCCCATGCAGTAACCTATAAAATGAGTGGTAGAGACCCCATAGAAATTGTATTTTTGAGGAAAGTAGCTGGTGGATCTACAACAAAAGGTGCAAAATTTTTATTTTTCGTTATGTTGCAAGAAGTCAATTTTTTGTGTGTCTACAAATTATTGTTTGAAGGTGTCTACGATAATTGCAGAAAATGCGGTCACATTCCTTGGAATCATCATCTAGTATGCGTTGCCTTTGCGGCGTCGAAGCTGTTTTAAAGACCTCCACCAAACCATGGAGCAAAGGAGCACGATTCTACACATGCGCCTTCAAGACTTGCGATTTTTTTCGTTGGATGGATGAGCCTTGTAGTAAAGAACCACAATATTTCGGCACTATGAAGAAGTCTCCATCAACAGATGCGAATGTTAAGCTAGTATTGAATATGCTTTCAGCAATATTGATATAGCTGAAAGCAATATTGATATGTTTGATATTCATAACCATGTTAATCACATACATTGCTTTCAAATAATATTTTGCAACAAAAAAAGAAATCTCATGTATCCATGACAAAATGGCGATTGTTCATGTAAATATCCAAAAACAATTACATAGCACATGTAAGGATTGTTCGTCTAAGTATCCAAAAACAGACAGCCAACCAATCTAACACATAATACATTTAAGGATTGTTCCATCCAAAAAAATATACATATAAGAAGTTTCTTGTGCATCAAAAAAGAACACCCATCTAAAAATTCACATCCCAAATGCTATATTAGCTGAGCTTGTCCATTTAGATCCATGCGCTCAAAAACTCTCCAAAAAAGCTTCCATTTCCCCTTTCTGCACTTTCCCTACAATGAGAAATAACAATTACATTGAACATTGCCACAACAAAGATTTAGTGATGATTGATGAGAAGTGATGTACCTATGGATTCATCGAAACTGGAGGTCCATCTGGAAATGCTTCGAAATTTCTTGTTCTTTTTCGGCCACGCCCCCTTCTTCCTCTTGTCCAAGAACCTCTTGTCCTGCACCCAATTCCACTACGAAAATACACATGTTTTAGGTTGACGATATTTCACAAATAAAGATCTAATATAGATATAATGCAAGACAATCGAAATAAATACCTTCTGTTGGCCATTGAATTTTGAGTGCTTGTTGAAGCTTGCGTTGAGGGGCCTAGTGGTATCTCTTCGTTTACTCGTACGACAGACGATGGTGCATTGAGTGGTTCTTTGCAGGTGCGGGCTTGGTGCCCGAACTTGCTACACCTGCTGCATTTTTGCCTTGATTTGCAATCATTCTCGTCCCTTGGCCGAATGCGATTCTTTCGCGGACGTCCTGGTGGCCTTGTGGTGCGAGGCGGTTGCACCTTGAATGGAAGATTGACCACCAACCACTGTGTCTTGTCGGGCATTGGTGCTATGTAAGCACAAGAGTAAGCTTTCCTATAACGATCAACTTTGTAGTAATCAGCGACGTAGTTCTCCCACCGCACTCCTCTGATGCTTCCCAACGTTGTTGCTGCATGTGTGCATGGAAGCCCATACAGTTGCCATCTTCTACACGAGCATTCACGGGCTAGAAGGTTCAAAACATACCTCCCCGAAGGAGTTTCTACTTCCACATTGCTGTCATCAGCTCTTCTAACAATGAAGCCCTTCAAGTCCCTTGTGATGCCTCTCACGTAAGACAAGGCTGATGGTACAACTTTTTCTTTCAAATTCTTCGACCGTCGAAGTCTCTCATCCATCGTTGTCATCAACTTTTGCCTTATCCAATCAATAAGCTCACAAATGGGCATATTTCACGCTGGTGATATCCGTGCATTGAATGATACACTCAGATTATTTGTGACATAATGGCACTTTGCCGAGTCACCAAATTGATGACGGCTCCACTTCTCCTGCACATTTGCCAACCACTGGTATGCACCCATGCTATGTTTTTGAATCTCAGATATCCAGTGATTATAGTGCTTGTTATCGAACGCCCTTGCAGCAGACCAAACCATGATCTCTAATTCTTCGCCAGGGAAGTTCTTCTTGAAGTTTTTATACTAGTGTCGCATGCATGCCCTGTGCTCTGCTTGGGGGAATGTGGTCTTCACCGCCAACTCGAGACCCTTCTGTGCATCTGATAAGTCAAACCAGTACCATTGCCAAATTCGATAGCATGGTTCAAATGAGCCATGAACCAATTCCACGTGACATTGGACTCGCTTTCTACAACTGCGAAAGCCACTGGGAATAATGCATTGCATCCATCTAAAGCTGTCGCTGAGAGTAGTGTTCCTAGGTATTTCCCCTTCAGGTGGCATCCATCCAGACCTATGAAAGGTCTACATCCTTCAATAAAACCTTCCCTTTGTGCTTTCAATGATATGAAAACACGTAGAAATGAATCGTCCTTCTCAGTTTCGTAGTGAATTACACTTGAAGGATTACGATTCTTCAGTTCATAAATGAGAGATGGAAGTCTCTCATATGACTCCTCAACTTTTCCTTGGATCTTATCTAGGGCAATCCTTCTTCCCCTCCATATCCTCATGTAAGGTAAACGAACTTGGAGTTGCTCGGCTATTCGTCGAGATATGGCATTGACAGTCATTTCTGGGTTGTCCTTGATCCATGGTTCAATGTACTTGGCAATCCACTTTTGTGAAGCCAATGAATTGCCAATCCTACTGACAGAGGAACAATTGTGCTCCCCATGTAGAGTCCTGACTCGGAATCGCATGCTATCTTGGAGTCTAGAAGCATGGATTCGCCATTTACAATCTTCTCCCCTGCATATGGCTGTTACCCGTACTGCCTCACTCTTTATATATCTCACATCAAATTCATGCCTCAGACAATAAGTGCTTAATGCATGTTTAAATTCATCATGTCCATCGAACTCGGATCCAACTGCAATGTTCGGAATCTCCATGTCGTTGGACGATATCCGACCTTCGAAGTCCTCAACATCCTCTAAATCTGAATCTAAGAGATAGTGGTAGATATTCTCAGACTCAAGACCGCTGAGCTCTGCATCATCATCACTGGTACTTGTGCTATCAACAACAAAATCAGAATCTTCCGATTCGCTTATATCGATACATAGGGTTGGGAGCGCAACACTCTCTTCGATCTCACTATACGCGATTGCTGAGAACTCATCATCTGTGCCTCCATGGCATTGGGACTGATGGGTGTCCTCGATTCATCCCCAAGTGAATCCACTGGCTCTCCAAATAGGGGATCATCATCCATCTCCACTGCCTCATTCCGGTCAATGTCCATTTGCACAACTTCATCTTCCAAATCCATGGTTTCAGTAGTAAATCCCTCCACTCCATCCCCTTGAGCACATTCGGTGAAAGCGATACAATGAAGTGACTCCAAGGATTCATGCCTAACCGATCCCAACTCCTGCAAAGCCTCCACAGTCTCATTCACATCAGTCCCTAAGGACGAGGGAGTTGGATCTTGGCCTTTATTCGCATGCTCTTCCACGGCATCAAGTGCTTCTGCATCTTGATCAAACTCCACCACCAACTCAACTTGCGTCCCATCTTGGTGCAAGTGAAACATTTCCATCATCTGCTTCTCATCAGATAACTTCGCATACCTAACGAAGATAAAATGCGAGTACTATTCGTATACCTAAATAATAAGCGAGTAGGCCAAAAACATTTCACACCATGAGATAGTTTCGTACCTGGATGGATGGGAATTAGGAATTTTGTAGCTCATCCGCAAGGAATCCTTTGGTTGCCATGGAACAACTTCTGCAATGTCCTCTATGATGTCGAACCAACACGTGTAATCTGGGTTTGTCCCTATGACGACTTGCTTCCCCAGCAAGTACCTATCGCCACCACGACCTCACACCTTCTTGAAGTATCCCCCTTACCGGACGCAAATGCTAAGGATCCCTTCGCGGCCTTCGAACGAACCCATGCCCTAAGGTACATGCAGGTTTCATTCTCATTTACTCAGTTGGATTTTAAGAAGAATTTCAGAGGCGAAGATGATGGGGGATGACATACCGTTGCCTTTCGAGTTGCTTCTGGTTCCTTGGAGTAGGAGGAAGCGTCTCGTCGGCGACTGATGGGGGGCTCTTCTTCTTCCGCGACTTGGAGAAGATGACGAAGACGATGAGTCGAAGGCGGGAGCGATCGTTGGGGATGTCGAGGGCGGGACGAGGGCAAAAACCTCCACCTCGTCGCCCTTGCACTATTCATCGATTCGACATCCACTTCCATCTAGACCCTACACGTGGCGGCAACAAACCCCATCCATTTGATCTCCACCTCGTAACTCGGTCGTGGTAGGTGGTAACCCAACCGTGGTTACTGCTAACGTCGGAGCGTAATGGAGGGTTACATAAGTAATCGTTAACCATTACTCGGGGGTTTTGACGTAATTCGCTATTACGCAGGGTTCCTGGGGTAATTACCATATTACTCCATATTACTCAGGGTTATGGGTGTAAATATCTCAAATAGTAAAGCTACAAGTATTGTACCACATAAAATCGTGTAGCTGCATAGAAGAAGTAGCTCCAAGCAAACAACGTCCGCTCACTACTGCAGTTGCTTCTAAGAACACACGGATCCAACACATAGGTACATTATGAGAAAAGTTGCCCAGTACGATTTAAAATTTACAACAAGCAAGATATAATTTAAAAGTGTGCAAAAAACAACAACGGGATAAATCGATCTCACAAAAAGATAAATTCTAATCATTATTATTTGATATGGATCACCCACACTTCTTGGATAGTTTGTGGTCTTGATCCGAGTGAGACCTCGTACTATGACTCTAAGGCAAGAAGAAGGCCTCAGGGTTGGGATGCCTCTGTAGGCATGCGATGGAGGTATAATGCCTCCTAGCTGTAACATCCAGAATTCGCCAAACCAACTCGACCCGACTAGTATCTGATTAACCCAATAAAGTTATCTGATAACATTAGATAACGTAAAACGATCAACTGATCGTGAATCAAAAGTCGTTCAGGTGAAATCAACCAAAAATCGGCCGCATCGTAATACGTGCCGTGTAAAAGCCGCGACGCAAATTCAAAAATTGCAAAACAACCGAGACCGTCATGAGATCCGATTCGACGGAAGAAGACCAACGGGATTGACCGTTCGTCAATCGGAGATCGTTTGATATTTTTAATTCGCAAAATTTAACCTTAAACAAAAATCGTATCCGAAAATTTCGGGTATTCAACACCCGATCAAAACTATGTCAACATTATACTCAAATTGATCGTCGTCCCAAGACGATCAAATCGAGATATTGCACGGCCAAATCCGAGACCCGAGGTGCGTGTAGGGTTCATCTTGAGTTTGTAATATATATATATATTAAATTAAAATTTAAGTATCAGCAACATTCAGCTACTGTCATCGGCTACTGTAAAAAAAAAGATTTCTTTTCTGCTGTAGCAGAATACTGTAGGCCGCCACAGGTGGTTGTCCCATTTCCTTCCCACCTGGATTCTTGTGGTTCCACTTGGCAATTAACTACACCTTACTTTCTCTATAAAAACATCAGTCGTTTCCCCTTAATTCCCTTGCCAATTCTCTCAAGTTCCACCGACAGACTCTCTTCTTCTCTGTTTTCTGCTGGAGAGAGTGCAAGACATCATCCTGCTGCTACAGTTTCTATCAACCTGGGAGGAGAAGCTCCTGTTGTCCAACAGCAGAAGCTGCTGCTCTGGAAGCCATTCCCCTTGCTGGAATCCCTTCTCCTTCTCCTGTTGGCTATTGCAAGTAGTCATATCTACTGCTGGAAACTCCCCATAGTTGCTACAGGGCATGCTACAACAAGATTAAAATCTCTAGGGACCAAAGATTCAACTAAGATACAATCCCATACCTTTTCCTCATTGCTGTCATGCATGCTGATTACACTTGATTTTGTATATTCTAAAGCCACCTGTTGCTGCCATACATGAGATACATTCCCATCTTCTTCTTCTTTGAAATTTATTCTGGAATTGATAAATCAGAGGAGAATATATATATATATATTTGAAAATTTGGATTGTTATCCTCTGCTCTTGATTAAAGAGAACTGATATAGAAAATTCTACCTGTTAGCTACTCCTGTTTAGAAAAATAAAAATCTAAAATTTGGACTTGAAAATTTGTTATGTACTGAAATTACAGAGTAATTAGAGTAATTACAGTAATTCCGTAAAAGAAAAAAAGAGAGTACTTTTCTATGTATACAGATTATCAATTTGCAACAATTAAATTCTTATATGTTAGGATGGATTGAATACTAAATTGCTTGTTCAGAAGATTGTAAAGTATGCATCATTCGAAAAGTATTGATGGTTAAAAAAAAAGGAATCATATCCAAATCTTTGCTGGGATGACATACATACATGCATACTTATGCATATACATATATATAACCTGGACAGGGGCATACATTAGGATGAATTAGGTTCGGCAGTGGTGAAGAAATTAACTTTTTATCTAAATATTTCAACATTATCTAAATCTAAGGCACAACTTATCATATTTTAGAGGGTTCCTAATTTTTATTATGCATTATTCAACTAAACCTCATTATAGGATTTCAACATGATACGATCAATACTAAAAATAAACAATGATTTTATTCGTCCAAAACATAACTCGAATCAACACTTGTGTAAGTTGGCGTCAATCTAGAACTTGTCTATATTATTGCTTCGTGCACAGAGTTATAGATATTCAACCAGTGGTTGCCAGTGCTAAATTTTAAATATATACATGGCTGCTCCTATGGGCTAAATACATCATCATTTGTTGTACTGGGTTAAATCATGATCTTGCTCTTTTCAAATGTCTGTGATCTAAATTGGGATGGTAACTTCACATTTATGCCTTCTGATTACTTCTATACTTATATAATACGTGATCTTATCTCATGATCTTATCTCACTTTTGAGATAGTATGATTTAGGCCTTACCTACACCCAGATCAAAAAAAAAATGATGATATTTCTTTTTACACCTTTGGCATATAATATTCCACTTTTAAAAAATAATACTTAGGTTTTTACTTCAAATAGGATCTGAACTTAGATCTAGGTCCTATCATAACTTTCTCATCCCATGATCTTAAAAGTAGTAACATTAAGGTTGGTACATGAAATTGACTATATATTCTGTATCAAATTATTTATCGGAGAAATGAGTTCAACTGATATATATTATCATAAACTAGTGAAATACTTGGTGGTATTGAATCATTGGTGGCTTAAGATAAATCAATTGTGCCGGTTATGGTGACTTTTACACCTAACCGTGTGAGAGCGCGGTGACTCTCAACTGGGCGGGAGGTACTTCGATCTTGCTCGCAATCAGAAGATGAGGAAGTCAAACTTAGAATTTTTATGGCCATAACTTGCAAATGGGGCGCACCAACCCCATAAAGAGTCACCTAATCAACTATTAAAGTGTATGAAGTAATAAAACTTATATAAGACTTGCAAGACTATTTTTTTAACAATAATAGAGATTGTACCTGAGTGTGTCAGAATGTTCATCATTCGTTAGCTGTTGCCTCCCTGCCAAGGGCATGCCAAATATTCCTTGAGCCAAACGATATTGAGGCAACTCCTTCTTAATAATGATGTCTTGGATATCCAAATCTGGATAGAACATAGAGCGACTTTTCCGGGAAATCTCTCTCACCCGTCTCAGTGGCGTAGTTGTGGAGTAGACTTATCCCTCTATTGGACCGCGCTTCCAATTAGAGGGTGAGACGGAAGAGCCCTTTTGTTGGCTTCTTCACCGCTTGAGTTTTTCTTCGCCAACAGACTTGGCGATGTTACATCCAGATCATCCATATCTATATCTACATCATCTGGGGTTACATATGAGACAATTGCAATTGAGGTTGAAGGGATTACAATCAAAGTTGAGTAATTGTAAGTAACTATAATCTGATTCGAAATCTCATTAAGCTAGTGGACGTGTTGGGAACTTAGTTAGGATGCATTATACAACACCGCATGCCTACGGAGGCACCCCAACCCTAAGACATTCACCAAGTCTTAGAGTCATAGTGTGAGGTTTCACAAGATTCAAGACCACAGACTATCCACTAGATTTAAGAATTTAATAAATCATTATATCTGCTCATCTCACCTTTTCCATCATCAAAATCCACAAATATGATCTCTGAGTAATATGAGAATAAAATATATATACTTATGATCAATGAGTTACCATAGAAATATGTTTATGTGGGAAATGTTGGAATAAAGACTGATCATGAAAGGTGCTTAATAGAAATTTGGAAACCTCTTTCATTTGCAAGTAGAATTAAATTTTGATTTGAGTTGTTCTCGCCTTTCTATTTGTTGCTTTTGAAAATATTAAATGCCTGGTATTGTTATATAAACTTATGGGAAGTACCAGCGCCCGCTGACGCCTTTTCTTCCTTGCACGCATGGCAGGCAAGGAGCCTTTAGCACAGTAGCGGGTTGATGATTTCAGGAGATAGAGTTTATACTCGACGGTATGGTATTTTGTGCCAGTTTTTGTTCTGGTTATAATGTATTATGTTTCTTTCTCTTCAGTCAGATTTTTGGAATATTATATGTACTGTCAGACTTTGTACATGTTGTAGAATATATGGAAGTTAATGAAATGAGATTTTGGTGGCAATTGTTCTATGAGCTTGTGGTTATAAATGTTTATGTGAATGTCAGATGAAATTATTGCAACGCGAAAATTTCCCTGTTTTTCTGTAACTTAATGCGATCTCATGTGAAAAGAATAGTGTGAATGTGTGATTAACGGGTACCCGGATCCTCGGGGGTTCACAATTTGGTATCAGAGCAGTGGTACCCCGATACGCACATTCGCGGTATTTTAATTCCGATCGCATTAAATTCTCGGATAGCGACAGTCTTCCGACTTGTCGTGAGTCCGAGAAGGGAAAATATGACATTCATATTCAATAACCACTAATGTCACCAATTTCATTAATTTTCATATTATATCCCAAGAAGAGAAAAGCATTTATGATAAGTATCTGTCTATGGCATTTTATAACTAATTATGGTTCTCATGCAGAGCCATGGCATCTCGACCAGGCCAGGATACTTCTGATCAGCTGGCACGCATACTGAGCGCACTTACCGATCTTCAGCTGCAGCAGGCTGCTATGAGAGGCCAGCAGGAGCAGATATTGGCTCAGCAGACTGAGATTGCCGACAGACAGACATACATAGAGATGCGGTTCGAGGATCTATCAGACTTCACATACCATCCATCATAGGATGGAACACGACAGGACCAACATCAGTCTGTTGAGGTAGAACAGCCTCATCCTGATGATCCACTTGAGGAGGTACCTGAGCCTAGAGCAGATGATGCGGATTTTGACAAGGAGCAGGACCCTGTTGACGTTGCAGACGAGGATGCGCACGAGTATGCAGCCATTCACAGGCACCAGTCAGTCTTCACTTCCTATCAGCGGGCCAACGTACCCTTGTTCCAGGGCACAGGTCCACCAGATGTTGCTGAGCAGTGGCTGGAGAGAGTAATGAAGGTGCTTAGGATGATTCATGCGCCACGAAACACATGGCTATCTTTCATGGAGTATTCACTGACTGACTTTGCTGAGAGATGGTGGAAAATCGTAGCTTCTGAGTTAGGCCGAGAGCCTACTTGGAACGATTTCGAGACGAGGTTCAGAGCCCACTTCTTTTCTGCGAAGTGGAAGGAGTCCCAACGCCGACTGTTTGCAGAGCTTCGTCAGGGACAAATGACAGCCAGGGATTACTTTATTAGATACACAGAGTTGTCACGACATACATGAGCAACTGGCGCATTTCCAGAGGAGAATCTGGAAAAGTTCATTGGGGGCATGCGAGAGGAGGTACAGGAGAAGCTGGCTGGATTACACATCACGTCCATCTCTGAGGCTACCGATGCCGCGGAGAAGTTCGAGGACATCAGAGGGAGACGTTTCGGGAGCTCCTCTGAAGCAGCGCCTAGACCACGACGATCTTTTGGACCGATACGTCGACCATTTCAGCAGCAGAGATCGGCTAGACGGTTCCGACCTACAGGTTCGACATTCTCTAGCGGTGCTCACTCTTCTCCATCGACTACCTTAGGAGGAGCACTTGCCGGACGTGGCACAGAGTCCGCTCGACCATCTGGGTCGCAGCGAGCAGATAGACCACCTACAGGACCAGTCCGGAGCACAAACACGACTACTCCACCTACCAAACCAGTTCAGTGTGATGTCATGAGTGGGGACACTACCGGTCACAGTGCCCACAGGCTTCTGACGAGCCTCAGCCACAACCTTCACAGTCACAACCTCAGACACAGCGTTCAGGGAGTTTCCGTGGCAGGAACTCCAACCTTAGGAGACAGCAGCAGAGACAGACGCAGAGTGTGGCAGGTTCTAGTGCCGCACCAGCCAGGCAGGGACAGTTACACACAGTTACTGAGGAGCAGGCACGTTCAGCCGCTACCGTGGTGAAAGGTATGATTTCAGTTTTGGGCCGACCTTTCCATGTGTTATTTGATTCTGGTGCGACACATTCTTTTCTTGCTTCGAGGCTACTTGCTTCCTTAGGTAGAGTCGCAGAGACTCTCTCTTCTCCTTATCACATCCGAGGGCCAGGTGGCCAGTTGTTTGTCATTTCTCTGATAGTCAGGCACTTGCCGTACTGATTGACGGACACGAGATGCTCGCAGATTGTCTACTTCTACAGCTTGATGAGTTCGACTTGATTCTAGGAATGGATTGGTTATCAGCTCATCATGCACTTGTTGATTGTTTTAGGAAGATGGTTGTCTTCAGAATCTAGATCTACCCGAGTTTACTTTTGAGGGTACTATACATGACTCCACCATGGAGTACATTCCAGTATTGCGAGCTCAGCGATTTGTTGATCAGGGTTGCGATTCTTACCTTGCATTTGTTCGGGAAGTGTCTGATCAGGAGCCGATGATACAGGACATCGGAGTAGTATCTGAATATCCAGATGTTTTTCCTGATGAGCTACCAGGACTACCTCCTGAGAGAGAGATTGAGTTCGAGATCACATTACTACCAGACACCCCGCCGATCTCGATGGCTCCTTACCGTATGGCACCAGCTGAGTTGCGGGAGCTGAAGGTGCAATTACAGGAGCTACTTGACTTAGGATTCGTGAGGCCGAGCACTTCGCCTTGGGTGCTCCGGTTCTGTTTGTCAAAAAGAAGGATGGATCCATGAGACTGTGCGTCGATTACAGGTAGTTGAAAAGAGAACGGTGAAAAACCGTTATCCCTTGCCGCGCATCGATGATTTGTTCGATCAGCTCCAGGGATCTTCGGTGTTCTCGAAGATCGATCTTCGCTCCGGCTATCACCAGCTAAGGATTCGCGAGTCGGATATTCCGAAGACGGCCTTCAGGACTCGCTATGGACACTACGAGTTTGTGGTGATGCCGTTTGGGCTCACCAATGCACCTGCGGCTTTCATGGATATGATGAACATGATCTTCCGTCCATACTTGGACAAGTTTGTAGTGGTGTTCATAGATGATGTGCTCATATATTCACGAAATGAATGTGATCATGCCAATAATCTACGGATTGTCTTAGATACATTACGGGAGCACAAGCTATATGCTAAGTTGAGCAAGTGTGAGTTCTAGTTATCTCAGGTCTCATTTTTAGGACACGTCATTTCTGGGGCAGGTATCGCTGTTGACCCTGCGAAGATTGAGGCGGTCATGTCTTGGGAGCAGCCCAAGACAGTTACTCAGATTCGGAGCTTCCTCGGGCTAGCGGGCTATTACCGACGCTTTGTCAACGGATTTTAATGCATCGTTCGTCCTTTGACACGATTGACGCAGAAGGGAGTTCCATTCAATTGGGATGATTCATGTGAGCAGGCCTTCCAGACACTGAAGGAGAGATTGACGACGGCACCTATTCTTGCTCTTCTTTCAAGCACTCAGGACTATGCAGTATATACAGGTGCATCAGGAGAAGGTCTAGGAGCAGTATTGATGCAGAGAGGTCAGGTGATTGCTTACGCATCACGACAATTGAGACCGCATGAGCGAAACTACCCTACGCATGACTTGGAGCTGGCGGCAGTTGTCTTCGCTTTGAAGATCTGGCGCCACTATCTTTATGAGGTAAATTTTGAGATTTTCACTGATCACAAGATCCTGAAGTACATCTTTGATCAGAAAGAGTTGAACATGAGGCAGCGCAGATGGCTCGAGCTACTGAAGGATTATGATTGCACGATCTCTTACCATCCCGGTAAGGGAAACGTGGTAGCTGATGCACTTAGCAAGAGAGCACATGCAGAGGGTATGACGAACTGGCTATACACGTGGGATATGCTCGCATCTTTGACTGATTGGCATCCTCAAGAGAGCGCATCCATCTCTACTGCCGTGCCTCCTCGATACAACAGTCTTTGGGATCGTATTGTAGATGGACAGAAGACAGATCCTTGGGTCCAAGATAGATATATGCGCGCCGTCAAGGACGAGGTTGATGATTTTGTTGTGAAAGAGTCTATTTTATGGAAGGCAGGTCGGGTCGTACCCAATGACGAGCAGCTTCACAGGGATATTCTGGATGAGGCACACAGTTCACGATTATCTATCCATCCAGGCAGCACGAAGATGTATCGTGATCTACGCCGACATTTCTGGTGGGATGGAATGAAACGCGATGTGGCACTACATGTCAACAAATGCATGACCTGTCAAATGGTCAAAGCTGAGCACCGGAGGTCACCGGGATTACTGCAGTCTCTTCCCATTCCTGAGTAGAAGTAGGAGAGCATTTCTATGGATTTTGTCACAGGTTTGCCGAAAACACCAGGTGGCCAGGTTTCAGTTTGGGTCGTTGTTGATAGGTTGACAAAGTCAGCCCATTTCATACCTGTCAACACGCTTACACTCCATCCAGATTGGCCAAGCTCTATGTGCAGAATATCATTAGACTTCATGGTATACCACGGGAGGTGGTATCTGACAGAGATTCGAGATTTACTTCACATTATTGGCATCAGTTCATGTCAGCACTACAGACAGAGCTGAAGATGGGTTCTGCCTATCATCCGCAGACAGACGGGCAGAGTGAGCGCACCATACAAACATTGGAGGATTTGCTCCGCGCATGCACTTTGGAGTGGAAAGGGTCCTGGAAGGACCATTTACCTTTGGTGGAATTCACATACAACAACAACAATCACTCCGGTATCGGTATGGCACCATTCGAAGCCCTATACGGGCGGAGATGTCTTACACCTCTCAGTTGGCGTGAGGTAGGTGACCATGCTCTCTACTCCGTAGATCTCTTGGAGGAGACTGCGAGAGCTGTTGATCTTGTGAGACGGAGGCTTCTGACGGCTCAAAGCCGCCAGAAGAGCTATGCAGACCGTCGGAGGAGAGACTTGGAGTTCCAGGTAATCCAATCTTTCCTCTTCATCCATTCAGTTGTAACATATGTATGACATCTAAATAATCACATACTAATGACATCCCTGTAAATTACATGTGGGAGATTGGGTATTTCTTCGTGTAACTCCCATGAAGGGAGTGCAGAGATTCGATTTTCGTGGCAAGTTGGCGCCACGATATGTTGGATCGTTCGAGATTCTTGCTCGAGTGGGGAAGGTTGCTTACCGAGTAGCCCTTCCTCCACATCTATCAGCTATTCACGATGTCTTCCACATATCCAATTTGAGGAAGTATATACACGACCCTCAACACGTCATCAGCTACGAAAATCTGGACGTAGAGCCTGATTTGACCTACGAGGAGAAGCCGGTACAGATATTTGACAGTGTTGTGAAGAAGCTTCGCAGCAAGGAGATTCCATTGGTAAAGGTGTTGTGGCACCGACATGGCGTCGAGGAAGCGACGCGGGAAACCGAAGCCGACATATGGGCACGATACCCGCAACTTTTCTGATGTAATCATCAAAACAAGCTCTGTAATTAGAAACATGATAAATATATGTCTTGTTTTCTCTTTGAGGTTTTTATTGGTTTAAAACCCTTTGAGGTTTTTATAATCACATGAAATTCAAGACGCCAAATGACCTTAACTCGAGTCTCGAGGACGAGACTCCCTTTGAGGTTTTTATATTTGTAACATCCAGAATTCGCCAAACCCGAACTCGACCCGATTAGTATCTGATTAACCCAATAAAGTTATCTGATAACATTAGATAACCTAAAACGATCAATTGATCATGAATCAAAAGTCGTTCGGGTGAAATCAACCAAAAATCGGCCGCATCGTGATACATGCCGTGAAAAAGCAGCGACGCAAATTCGAAAACTGCAAAACAAATCGAGACCGTCATGAGATCCGATTCGACAGAAGAAGACCAACGTGATTGACCGTTCGTCAATCGGAGATCGTTTGATATTTTTAATTCGCAAAATTTAACCTTAAACAAAAATCGTATCCGAAAATTTCGGGTATTCAACACCCAATCAAAACTATATCAACATTATACTCAAATTGATCGTCGTCCCAAGATGATCAAATCGAGATATTGCACGGCAAAATCCGAGATCCGAGGTGCGTGTACGGTTCATCTTGAGTTTGTAATATATATATATATATATTAAATTAAAATTTAAGTATCAGCAGCATTCAGCTACTGTCATCGGCTACTGTAAAAAAAGATTTCTTTTCTGCTGTAGCAGAATACTGTAGGCCGCCACAGGTGGTTGTCCCATTTCCTTCCCACCTAGATTCTTGTGGTTCCACTTGGCAATTAACTACACCTTACTTTCTCTATATAAGCATCAGTCGTTTCCCCTTAATTCCCTTGCCAATTTTCTCAAGCTCCACCGACAGACTCTCTTCTTCTTTGTTTTCTGCTGGAGAGAGTGCAAGACATCATCCTGCTGCTACAGTTTCTATCAACCTGGGACGAGAAGCTCCTGTTGTCCAACAGCAGAAGCTGCTGCTCTGGAAGCCATTCCCCTTGCTGGAATCCCTTCTCCTTCTCCTGTTGGCTATTGCAAGTAGTCATATCTACTGCTGGAAACTCCCCATAGTTGCTACAGGGCATGCTACAGCAAGATTAAAATCTCTAGGGACCAAAGATTCAACTAAGGTACAATCCCATACCTTTTCCTCATTGCTGTCATGCATGCTGATTACACTTGATTTTGTACATTCTAAAGCCACCTGTTGTTGCCATACATGAGATACATTCCCATCTTCTTCTTCTTTGAAATTTATTCTGGAATTGATAAATCAGAGGGGAATATATATATTTGAAAATTTGGATTGTTATCCTCTGCTCTTGATTAAAGAGAACTGATATAGAAAATTCTGCCTGTTAGCTACTCCTGTTTAGAAAAATAAAAATCTAAAATTTGGACTTGAAAATTTTTTATGTACTGAGTAATTACTCAGTAATTCCGTAAAAAGAAAAAAAAGAGTACTTTTCTATCTATACAGATTATCAATTTGCAACAATTAAATTCTTATACGTTAGGATGGATTGAATACTAAATTGCTTGTTCAGAAGATTGTAAAGTATGCATCATTCGAAAAGTATTGATGGTTAAAAAAAAAGGAATCATATCCAAATCTTTGCTGGGATGACATAAATACATGCATACTTATGCATATACATATATAACCTGGACAGGGGCATACATTAGGATGAATTAGGTTCGACAGTGGTGAAGAAATTAACTTTTTATCTAAATATTTCAATATTATCTAAATCTAAGGCCCAACTTATCATATTTTTGAGGGTTCCTAATTTTTATTATGCATTATTCAACTAAACTTCATTATAGGATTTCAACATGATACGAATTGATGTGTATTCAAGGGGGTTTCGAATTCAATACTAAAAATAAACAATGATTTTATTCGTCCAAAACAAAACTCGAATCAACACTTATGTAAGTTGGCGTCAATCTAGAACTTGTCTATATTATTGCTTCGTGCACACAGTTATAGATATTCAACCAGTGGTTGCCAGTGCTAAATTTTAAATATATACATGGCTGCTCCTATGGGCTAAATACATCATCATTTGTTGTACTGGGTTAAATCATGATCTTGCTCTTTTCAAATATCTGTGATCTAAATTGGGATGGTAACTTCACATTTATGCCTTCTGATTACTTCTATACTTATATAATACGTGATCTTATCTCATGATCTTATCTCACTTTTGAGATAGTATGATTTAGGCCTTACCTACACCCAGATCAAAAAAATGATGATATTTCTTTTTACACCTTTGGCATATAATATTCCACTTTAAAAAAATAATACTTAGGTTTTTACTTCAAATAGGATCTGATCTTAGATCTAGGTCCTATCATAACTTTCTCATCCCATGATCTTAAAAGTAGTAACATTAAGGTTGGTACATGAAATTGACTATATATTCTGTATCAAATTATTTATCGGAGAAATGAGTTCAACTGATATATATTATCATAAACTAGTGAAATACTTGGTGGTATTGAATCATTGGTGGCTTAAGATAAATCAATTGTGCCGGTTATGGTGACTTTTACACCTAACCGTGCGAGAGCGCGGTGACTCTCAACTGGGCGGGAGATATGAAGCTCAGTTAGGGCAGCGACCTCTTCATGCGCGGGTCTAGCATCGCAGTCCCTTTTCGATTTTTACGCGAGCTCGCAGTGTTTTTACGCCTCGTTGGGATCCCGACTTTAGACCAGTTCCGCTAACCCTTTGTTTTAGGATGCCCAGGCGGGGATCCTTGGTTTTCAGTTTTACATACGAGCTCGGTTGCCCGTACTTGTCGGGCCGTTTTTCTAGAGGGACTTTTTCGGGAAGTCTCTCTCACCCGTCTCAGTGGCGTAGTTGTGGAGTAGACCTATCCCTCTATTGGACCGCGCTTCCAATTAGAGGGCGAGACGGAAGAGCCCTTTTGTTGGCTTCTTCACCGCTTGAGTTTTTCTTCGCCAACAGACTTGGCGATGTTACATCCAGATCATCCATATCTATATCTACATCATCTGGGGTTACATCTGAGACAGTTGCACTTGAGGTTGAAGGGATTACAATCAAAGTTGAGTAATTGTAAGTAACTATAATCTGATTCGAAATCTCATTAAGCTAGTGGACGTGTTGGGAACTTAGTTAGGATGCATTATACAACACCGCATGCCTACGGAGGCACCCCAACCCTAAGACATTCTCCAAGTCTTAGAGTCATAGTGTGAGGTTTCACAAGAACCAAGACCACAGAGTATCCACTAGACTTAAGAATTTAATAAATCATTATATCTGCTCATCTCACCTTTCCCATCATCAAAATCCACAAATATGATCTCTGAGTAATATGAGAATAAAATATATATACTTATGATCAATGAGTTAACATAGAAATATGTTTATGTGGGAAATGTTGGAATAAGGACTGATCATGAAAGGTGCTTACTAGAAATTTGGAAACCTCTTACATTTGCAAGTAGAATTAAATTTTGATTTGAGTTGTTCTCGCCTTTCTACTTGTTGCTTTTGAAAATATTAAATGCCTGTTATTGTTATATAAACTTATAGGAAGTACCAGCGCCCGCTGACGCCTTTTCTTCCTTGCACGCATGGCAGGCAAGGAGCCTTTAGCATAGTAGCGGGTTGATGATTTCAGGAGATAGAGTTTATACTCGACGGTATGGTATTTTGTGCCAGTTTTTGTTCGGGTTATAATGTATTATGTTTCTTTCTCTTCAGTCAGATTTTTGGGATATTATATGTACTGTCAGACTTTGTACATGTTGTAGAATATATGGAAATTAATGAAATGAGATTTTGGTGGCAATTGTTTATGAGCTTGTGGTTATAAATGTTTATGTGAATGTCAGATGAAATTATTGCAGCGAAAAAAATTTCCCTGTTTTTCTGTAACTTAATGCGATCTCATGTGAAAATAATAGTGTGAATGTGTGATTAACGGGTACCCGGATCCTCGGGGGTTCACAATTTGGTATCAGAGCGGTGGTACCCCGATACGCACATTCGTGGTAATTTAATTCCGATCGCATTAAATTCTCGGATAGCGGCAGTCTTCCGACTTGTCGTGAGTCCGAGAAGGGAAAATATGACATTCATATTCAATAACCACTAATGTCACCAATTTCATTAATTTTCATATTATATCCCAAGAAGAGAAAAGCATTTATGATAAGTATCTGTCTATGGCATTTTATAACTAATTATGGTTCTCATGCAGAGCCATGGCATCTCGACCAGGCCAGGATACTTCTGATCAGCTGGCACGCATACTGAGCGCACTTACCGATCTTCAGCAGCATCAGGCTGCTATGAGAGGCCAACAGGAGTAGATATTGGCTCAACAGACTGAGATTGCCGACAGGCAGACAGACATAGAGATGCGGTTCGAGGATCTATCAGACTTCACATACCATCCATCACATGATGGAACACGACAGGACCAGCATCAGTCTGTTGAGGTAGAACAGCCTCATCCTGATGATCCACTTGAGGAGGTACCTGAGCCTAGAGCAGTTGACGCGGATTTTGACAAGGAGCAGGACCCTGTTGACGTTGCAGACGAGGATGCGCACGAGTATGCAGCCATTTACAGGCACCAATCAGTCTTCACTTCCTATCAGCGGGCCAACATACCCTTGTTCGAGGGCACAGGTCCACCAGATGTTACTGAGCAGTGTCTGGAGAGAGTAATGAAGGTGCTTAGGATGATTCATGCGCCACGAAACACATGGCTATCTTTCATGGAGTGTTTACTGACTGACTTGCTGAGAGATGGTGGAAAGCCGTAGCTTCTGAGTTAGGCCGAGAGCCTACTTGGAACGATTTCGAGACGAGGTTCAGAGCCCACTTCTTTTCTGCGAAGTGGAAGGAGTCCCAATGCCGACTGTTTGCAGACTTCATCAGGGATAGATGACAGCCATGGATTACTTTATCAGATACACAGAGTTGTCACGACATACACGAGCAGCTGGCGCATTTCCAGAGGAGAATCTGGAAAAGTTCATTGGGGGTATGCGAGAGGAGGTACAGGAGAAGCTGGCTGGAATACACATCACGTCCATCTCTGAGGCTACCGATGCCGCGGAGACGTTCGAGGACATCAGAGGGAGACGTTTCGGGAGCTCCTCTGGAGCAGCGCCTAGACCACGACCTAGAATATTAACCAATGTGGTCTACACCAACTAGTACACGAGTGTCAACTCTAAGTGAACAAGCGGAACTCTAGACCACCAATCATGAATACTCGGCACGCTCTCGAAGCATTGGGATAAAGGCACACAAGTATTGAGTTCGAACACCGTTAGATTAGCATCTCGGTGTGCCAAGTAACATGTCCTCCAACCGTCGCAACTACATAGTAGTGGTTGGGATCGCGACCATCTAGGCTTCTATCCGAGGCCCTAAGGATGCGTGCCCAATCCCTTGAAGCACCTACTCTATCGACCCACTCAACATGAAATATCACCTATATGATAATAATCACCCTTGACTAAAGTCGATTCTAGCAGAACTTTAGAAACTTTGACTTGGTTTTGAATCACGATATTCACCATGCTATTTTACATAGGAAACAGAAAACAAAGAAACTAATGACTCTTAATAATATGGAATACCCCTCCTACTCAATCCTGTCCTTGCCATTGAAAGTCTACATATGTGAATGTGCAATATCTAAGAATAAGGTCCTTGGATTCATCATAAAATAAGGAGATATGATAGGAGAGTGTATGAATCTAATCGGCCTTAGTGTAATAGCTTTCTCAAAATTCATCAGAGAACTCCTACAAAATGAAAACCATTCTGCAACCTTTGTGGCCACACCAATCGTTGTTTACTAGAGCTTCTACCGTCGCTTTTAACCTCTCGTCTTGCCTTTCCATAATTTTGGCCTGGAACTTGTGTTGAAGTTCGGTCAGTGGTGTGTTGCATACAACAATTAGCACTATCCTAAAAAGCAAGGTCAAGTTGATTTGCTGAGTTTGTGGCCTGCGCCATTTATATTTTGATCTACCTTTGATAAACAAATGCAAGTGAATGGAGTTTATTATTTTCTTAGCAAACTCTTGATGTGGTTGCGACTGGTTGCATAATATGTATAGTTGGTGTTCATAGGTTCAGCAACACCTTGCTGTTGCTGAGGTATTGATGCAGGTAACCGATCGTGTGGTGTTTTCCAACGGTATTTATTTTCTCTTGTTCAATATTGGAGCTCGATGTCATCTCCTACAATCCACATGTAGGTAGATAGATGGTTTGCTACAATGCTTGGCTTAAATATGCAATTTAGGACGGTCTACTCAATCTTCAGGCGGCAAGAACGATTGTTGGGAAGTTTTCATGATGTCTAGGATGGCTTCATGTAATGTTTTGCGGGACCTTGTCTATATGGAGGTACTACTCTAGATTGTTGATTATGCGATATTCTCCCATGGCATTTGCTCGCTGTAGGTTGACTTTTGAGTTAGGTACCATACTTTCAAAAATGCTGGAGTTTGGTACCATGTCTACTTGTCTAGGCATGGCATGTAGGTTGATGGACATGATATTGCAATTGATCAGTGACCATAAAATGCCATTTTAGACGATTTGCAATGCAGACACAATCGGGTCCATAATCTTCGTGACTCGTGTCACGTCATCCAGAAGTGAAGATTATTGATCAGTGTCTCCTCTTTCCTCCCTCCTTCCATCCGAGCTTCTGGTATCTTGAACCATTCTCCTTGACAACACATGATTTTTAATCCCATCTTGTGTTGTCTAAGGCTTTGCATCGCTATAAAATTGGTTGTAAAATGTGTGATGCCAGGCCTCACCAGTTCACCATTGCATATCTGCCTCATCAAAGTTAACACTTTGGAATGGTTGTAAATGAAGGTGGTGATCGTCCGTGCTTGCTCCACCACCTTTGAGATCAACTTCCTCTTGCTGAAATCCTTCAGTATTAAATCAATACAAAGCGCAACACACTGTGTCCAAAAAATATTGTAGTTGCTAGAATTCATTATTGTTTCACTAGCTTTCTTGAAGTTGATGGCATTGTCTGTGACAATATAGACAATGTTCTCCTTCCCAACATCCTTGATGATGTCCTTCATCTACTTTAACAAGTACTTGTGGTCCTTCACATGATCAGATGCATCAACATACTTAAAAAAATTATCTTCCTGTGGAAGTAAATGATGAAATTGATGTTCTGCTTCCTCGTGAAGCCCGTCCACTCATCGCACATCAACGCCATCCCGTACTCTGGCCATATCCTTCTTAGCTCAGTGATGTACTCCATCTCCTCCTCTATCCCAAGGTACTTGTTCATTTTGTTGTAGTATACGGGAGACTTCACTCTTGTTCCTGCTGCGACAATGTCATCGATGGTATGTTGCAAAAATGTTCCACTAACAACGTTCACCGGAACACTTTCCCCAAAAAAGAGCTTGCTGATGGCCATCCCCACTCTCTCCCTAGCATTTGTAAGCATTCCCTTCAAGATTCTTGCTTGGCTTATATTGCATGGATCTACTCCTCGTCAAGGACTCAACTCCCTTCCCTTTGTGTTTTTTGGTGGATGGTGGTACTGGTGCACCTCCAGAACCACTGTCACTGCCTCCGACACCATAGAAACCGCCTCGTGCACCACTGAGTTCTCGCCTCTCAAACTCACTCGTCAAAATATTCCTGTGTTGCCCTTCTATATGCCCTCCTCTCAGCCATGGTCTCAATATCATCATGGTAGACAAAGGCATCATCATCTGAATTACAGAGGACATTGAACTCTTTCTCGAACATGAATTCCTTGAATTGTTCATCCCTTCTTGACCTCTCTATATCTCTATCCTTCCCGGCCAAGTTAGCCTTCACCAAGTCCCTCACATGTTTGGGACAACACGTGCATTTGGCAACATTCTTGTTATTGCCAACAAGACTGTGCTTTAGCCTTATAATCCCCCTCCTCCCAACCTTTTCCAATGAAGTTGCATTGTGGTTTCGATTTGTTGACATCTGAAGCGGTGGCATACCTCCAATTAATCTCTACACTATCCCTCTGATCATCAGAACCATCAATCCCGAACTAGAGTGTGAACCCATGATGTTAATTGCTGAAACCTGTGAAGAAGTTACCCAACAAACATTCGTGAGACATACATGGAGTACAATCAATTACTTGCTATTTATTTTTTATTTTAATTTTCGGATTTATTATATTTATTATTTTTAACATGCTTAATATGCATAAAGTTTTAAATAATTAGCGTTTACCATACTATGTAGATTTGTATGTTTCGATTTCTAAGAAAAAACTTCTTAGATCTAGAGTTGAGGTGACTAATTTCATGGAAAACCACGTATGAGACACATGAAATAAATATAAATCTAATGTTTAATTCACATAATTAATAAATTATTAAGTTTTCATTAACACAAAAGTTCTTAAGTCTTGTTTTCTATGTCTAGAACATGAGATTCAAGTTTCTCATTTCAAAACTTAACTTGATCCCACAACAAAACTCAAAATCTCCAAAAATTTCTCCCTATATTTGAGTAAATAATATAAATAATCCAAATCGTACAAAAAAACTCAAGAATATAATAGCTAATTAATAAGAAGAAAACCCATAAAACATTTCACTTAGTCATCATAAAAATTAGAGAAGATCTAGTATTTTACTTCAAAGAAGTAAGGCAAGGCTTGAAACTTGAAGAGGAGCTCTCTGCTGCAGATTTCGGGTGAAATCACCCAAATTTCGGTCATATCGCCCAAATTGGGATATTTTCTTGTTCACAGATTCCCACTGTCGGTGATATATCACGACACCGGATATATCATCGATATAGACCCATATTGGGCGATATCTGAGAAATCAGAAGTGGTCGGAATATCAATATAGCCAGGCAAGCGGTACCGATATATCATCTATATTTTGCTGTTATATCATGATATTTTTGACCTAAATTATGAACAAAGATAACACAATTGAAACATGTGGAGGGACACTAAATAAGTCTTTCTCATAGAATAAAACTTGAAGGGCATCTAATTATTTTTCACCAAGGAAGGCAAACAATTAATTAAACATGCAGTTAGAGATGCATCTCCCGAATATGTATTAAGGGCATTGCTATTGACAAGAATAGCATGAGCGATATTTTATTTCCTCACTGACACCATTTTACTAAGAGGTATAAGAACATTATGTTTGGTGCATAATAACACGTGACTTAAAAACCCTATGCACAATAGAAGAGCAATATCCGTCCTAATATTTTTAACATGGGAAGAGAATAAAATTTTTGATCCATAATATAAACTTTTTAATGGCATTTCCTATTTCTGATTTATTCGTTAATAAAAATATACATGAAACATGAGAATATCTATCAACTATTACTAGATGAAATCGATGAATCGACTCAAAACATGAAATACTAGTACCAATATTACGGCTTGGGAATCTATAACTATGGTGATTTCCTAACTAACATGCCTTACAATAAAACTCAGAATGAGGGGAAACCTGAGGAGGAATACGACAAATCTTCTGGAGATGTCTAACTGCAAACGCAGTTGCAGTGGGGTGGGTCCACATTTAAAGGTACATGTGGATGTCAGTAACAAATTAGAGCCCGTTTAAATGCACTACCGAAGAGTGGACTATTAAATTACATTACAAGTGGACATGCTTACTCATCTGACAATATATGACGAGGTATGGTCTCAGTAAGAGATCTTTATGCTCGTATGTTCTTGGATTCTGGTGCTTCGCAGTCTTGTCGTGATGGATTTTGCTTCTTCTTTAGGTCAAGTCCCAATTACCGCGGACGACCCTTATTCATTAAGGGACCAGGAGGCCAACTATTTGTTTTACACAGAGCTATTCCATAGTGTCTATTTTACATAGGCGAATATATGTTATAACCATATTTCATTCTGATTCAGTCTTCAGATGGAGGATTTTGATATCATCCTTAGCATGGATTGGCTTGAGGAACATCATACTTGCTTGGACTGCTTTCAGAAGTAGATGATTTTTCATATTTCTGATCTGGATGTGTTCGTATATGATGGTCGTACTTCGACGATTGGCATACCTTGCATTTCTGTGCTCCAAGCACATTGCCCTCTTTCTCAAGGGTGTAAGTGTTACATTGCACATATTGAAGCTGATTAGAGTCCAATCAAGCCCATTACATATATAGATATTGTTAGTGACTTTGCATATATATATATATATATATTATATATCTAAAACGGGTGAACCCCCCTTGTGGGGGTTACCGCTAATTTCATTAAAAATAGTTTGGAGTACATTACCTTAAGATCCAGAAATTATAAAGCGCATTACAGTGATCCACCACATTTTCAACATAAAACCTCTGGTTGTTGAAGATCAAATCATTCCGTCCGGACCAAATGGCCCAGAGAGCAATAAAAGGCTTTGAGCAATCATCCGTAGAATTTGTACCAATCGACCGGATAGACGTCCAGAATTCTGATGTACCGACGCTCTCCACCCAAGATAATCCAACCTCTCTCCAGACCCGTTGTGATCCTGAGCACTTGAAAAACAAATGATCTAGGTCCTCCTCCACTTCGCATCTATTGCACTGCGTGTCTGCCAATCCGAACAATCGCTCCCTCCGTGCTTTATCACATAGGCGGCCCCGTCTCAAGCATAAAGGAAAATCTTTATTCTATTCGTGATCTTCGCCGCCCACACTATCCTCATGTCCTGACATAACTCCCTGTCATGTTCCTCTTCCCTCGTCCCCAACTCCTTGTAAACTTTCTTTACTGAGAATTTATTAACTCGTCCACTGAAAGTGGTCTCTGTCTTGCGAAAGCTCCCCAGATGGAGGAAGCTCCGCCTTCATGCTAAGGCATTCCTCCGAGCGCTGGTCAGAGAGGTCCGCCATAAACTGTAGCTACCACGTTCCCACATCCGCAATCTGCGAGAGCGTGGCCTCCTTCAAATCCGCCAAAGGGAAAAGGCGTAGAAATTTGCCTTTCAACGTCCCCTCCCCAGTCTAGTCATCGCGCTAGAATCTAAAATGATGACCATCATCCAGCTTTGGCCTAAGTCTGGGGGTCAACAACGACAAAACCTCACGGATTCTGGTCTAAAGCGGGGACTCATAACGCACCCTCTTAGTCAGAAGTTCACCTCTAACACCATAAACCTTCCTTTTCAATCTAGCAGCCAACGATATAGACAGATCCCAAATACGGATCACCTATTTGACGATGAGCGCCTTATTCATATACTCCACATCTCGAACGCCCAGTCCACCTTTATTGCCCCCCCTCGTGATCTCTTCCCAACTTACAAGGTGCATCCCAGGGCCCTGTTGCTTCCCGTCGGACCAAAAGAATCTCCTCATCAATGACTCCACTTTCCTTCTAACCCCCACCGACATCAGTCTAGTAGAGAATAAAAAGATAGGTATAACCGAGAGGACGTGCTTCAGAAGGACTAACATTCCCCCTCTAGATAAGGTGACTGCTTTCCACCCTGCCAACCTCTGCTCCATTCGCCTTACCACCTCATCCCAATATGCACTCTTGAGCTTCCCAATAACTAATGGGAGTCCCAGATAAGGGATGGGAAGTTCCCTCAACGAGCAATTAATTGTCTCTGCAATGGTGAAACGTTCCGCTTCGTTCAACCCAATAGGAATAACCATCGACTTACTCTTATTAATCTCCCTGCTCGAAAGTTCTCCAAAAAATTCTACCAGACGCACCACATTAGCATTCTGACCCTATGTGCCGCCGAGAAAGAGGATCGTATCGTCTGCATACTACAACAGAGGGATCAAGATGTTGTCCTTACGGAACCCCTTACACCAGCCTGCCTCAACTGCCTGCCTGAATAGAACCCCAAAGCATCCGCCACCAGGACGAACAACATAGGGGCCAGTAGACACCCCTGCCTCACACCTCGTTGTGGTTGGAGGAAGCCACACTTAGGTTTGCGGTTCACCAGGATAGAGTAGGAAGAAGTAGTGACGCATATCTTCATCCTGTCCACCCACGTATCTGGAAAATCTCTCCTCCGTAAAGAGAGCCACATGAACCTCCAATCAATACAATCATAAGACTTCGTGTAGTCAATCTTTCATAGGGCCCCTCTTGCCTTCGTTTGTTTCCAGTCAAGGTAGATCTCCGAAGCCATTACTAAACCATCTGCCATCTGTCTCCCTGGGATGAATGCTGATTGTCCCTGGAGCACAACCGAGTCCAGGACCCCCTTCAATCTATTTGCTAGAATCTTTACAACAATGAGGTAAAATGCGTTAGAGAGCGCAATAGGCCTAAAGTTTTCCACTCACAGGGATGTTTCCTTCTTGGGCAACAGGAACAAAAGCGCTCGGTTGATCTTCTCAAGTCCTCTATTTCCTTCCCTAAATTCATTCAGCACCTCCAAGACCTCCTCCTTCAACAGATCCCAGATCTCTCGGTAGAACATCACTGGGAAGCCATCCAGACCAGGAGCTCCATCCGCGTTCAAGTCCCATACCGCCCGCTTCACCTCCTCTTCTGAAAACGGAACCGGTAGGTCCTTAGCCTGCGCAATCGACAAGGTCTTCATCTCAGTCCCTAACCACCCCCACCCACTCCCTTTCTTCCTCCACGTGGCCTCCACAAAATGCCCTCTCAAGGCTCTCCCTATTGCCGCCTCCCCCGAAGCTCGACCCCCCAAGTCAATGTGATGGATGTAGTGTGACGCCCCAAGGATCCGGGTACTCGGCAAACCAATCCACGCACATATATTCCACATTCGAATATTTGACATTCACAAAAGCAGGAGAAAATAGAAACATGCAAGGGAAATTTTTTTCCCATTGCATTCAACCTGTTCGCAAGCACATGTATTTCCATTCAACAATTCCATTACATTCTATTATCCATTTCCATGTCCACAAAAAAATACATGTAAGGATAAATATAGATGTCAACAATTATATTACATGCCATGTCTCTCAGAAAGAAACTACAAGTAAAGAAGACAGTGAAAACTACTACCAACCGTGCTACAAGAAGTGTAGTGAAGCTGCACTAAAAGTGATGCCTCCAAACTGCTCACTGCTGAGGACCTGCGGATCCACATGTAGGTACGTTATGAGCAAAGTTGCCCAATACGAATTAGATAAAACTATACTAAACAACAAGCAGGATATAATTTAAATGTGTGCAAAAGAGAAAGAAATTAGGTAACCAGATCTCACAAAGAATCACATTATTATTATTGTTATTAGATATGAATATAAGTAACCAAGCTTCGTGGATAGTCTGTGATCTTGGTCTGGATGAGACCTCACACTATGACTCTAAGGCAAAAGAATACCTTAGGGTTGGGGTGCCTCCGTAGGCATGCGGTGGGGTATAATGCATCCTAACTAAGTTCCCAATACGTTTACTTAGTTCCACTTCACTATTTTACTTCTGATTCACAAAATAGATTCCCACCCACGAATCTTCGCGACTAGCCCAATCCTCCTTATGCACATGAGATTCACACCTCATTCCCAACTTCATTAACCACATTTCCCGGAACTCCCCTCTTAGCGCTCCCACTCAGAATACTCACCAATGTGGCCTACATTGGCCCGTACACGAGTGTTAACTTTAAGTGACAAGCGAAACACTAGCCGATCAACCATTACTACTTGGCTCGCGCTCGAGCACCGAGCTAAAGCACACAAGTGCCGAGGCCAACACCGTCAGATCAACACCTCGATGTGCCAAGGAACATGTCCCCAACCATCGCAGCTACAGTAGCAGTTGGGATCGTGGTCAACTAGGCTTCTACCCGGGGCCCCAAGGGTGAATGCCCCTGAAGGATATTGAGAATCCTTAAGCGCATCACAGAAGCGTGTTGATTGCATCTTATGCAATCGGAGCAACTAGTCGCACTAGTTGCTACATGCGGTGGGAATTAAAATTTTTAAAATTAAAGATGAAACCACATGATCACGACAACACTTCTCGGATCGTTTCATCAAACCACAAAGTATAAGGAATACCTCTTGAAGCGTGGTTGTGACCGTGAGAATCCCAAACAAAAGATCCTCCTGTCTCAAGTCCGATCCACGAAGAACGCACTTGCGGGCACGATGATGAGTCGCATTCCTTCCGCAATTCTCGATGAAGATCCAAGCGCTGGATCTCCTGATTTCGTCAAACGAAATCCATCGTCTTCCTTTAGAGTAAGCAACTCCAAAGAAGAAGGAGATCCTCGAGTCGTCGAAGGCGAAGGCAAGATGCTCTCCTCCTCAATATACAAAGTGGACGGCCACTTGAAATTGAGAGGGAGAGAGGCTAGACGAGAATAAGAGAGAGAGTAGTAGTCTTCTACTACTCTTGATGATGCACCATGAAAGGCTAGGCTAGCCCTCCTTTAATAATAGTTAGGATCCAATGGATCTCAATCCATGGGACACATAGATCCAGTGACCATGCTTGGTCTATGTAATAATCAATGGCTATGATTGTTGTTGGTTAAAACCAACAACATTTATTTATATTTAAATTAAATATATCTTGCAACATTATCAACACAATTTAATTTAACATAAATAAATTTATTAAGAGATAATGTGATAACAAAAAAAGGGAGGCAACAAACCACCCTAAATTATAGGGGGCGTCACCTATAAATAAGTCATAGGTGACACCACCTTTATTTAGGTGGTAATTTTTGTCTCCTTTTATTTTATCTTATTGTCTCTATTATTGCAATAATATCCACCAAATTAATTCCAAATTAATTTGTGAATATTTTAATCATGCCATCGAAAAATATGTGAATCAAATTCACAACCTAAACTAATTTGTAAATTAAATTTCCAATTAATTAATAAATGTGAATCCAATCCACATTTAATAATTAACAAATGCTACTTACGAAATTTCTCTCTCTTGAATATATGTATATTATAAATCATATTTACAATACACAAATATTATGGATAGTATTATCCACATTCTCTAATCCTTGATAATTAAATCCTATTTAATTATCTTTGATAATTATTCTCACAATATGAATCCCATTCATATTATGCTTGATAATTAAATTTCATTTAATCATCAAGTCCTTCTTGCTTGGATATGCATTTCATCAATTGAATTATTCTTGAACCTTTTTAAGAATAATGTCCTTTCTCCGCAGATACTTGGAGATAAGGACAGGGCGATTGTATTGTTACACGTATAGAGACTTCGATATGAGATCTTGTCTCAAATCCAGATCTTACGAACCTCCCGTAGATGCTTGATTAAATCAAAACCGCAAATCTAATCTTCTTATTGATTCTGAATCTCATTCATACTAATGTCCAACACTTGGACTAAGATTAGATTGCTTCTCTACTGGAAGGAGTTACTAAAATCCAGACCTGTTTCATCACTTCCTCGGAATGGAAGCGTCATGGATATATAATCGTTTATGATCATATCACCCTCAGGTATTCCAATACCTATACATCCTGCATACTGGAAGACCCATGGTCAACCCGAAGATTAAGATCAATTTTAAACTGTCTTCTTCACCGTTTGATCATTAAGTTTCTCAATCTTGGTCATTGGGAGTTGGTATCGATCATATACTTTCCCAAAGCATATATCATACCTTCAAATTCATGTCATGCTTCCAAAGCACGATGACCATGCATGGAATTTGATCGGTCCTAATACCTCATGATTGAGCTCATGTCTTCCGGTTCATAAGTGAACCTGTATGATCCCTTTGAGAGATCGTATTGCTCATATGCCCTTATATGTACACCAGCTCGCCGGTGTATAGACCTTGGTTAGGCCATCAACCTATTGGTCTGCCAAATGTACATACTCAGATATATAGCAATACATCTGTCTCCGGTCAGAGGATGCATGCCTATGCTGTGACAGCATTCAACATAGGACTTAGGTTATCTCGATCTCGTTAAGTTAACCCATTAACCTAACTAATCTGACATTTCTGAATCACTATTGCCATGCAGAGGGCCTGCATCGAGAGGTCAGTCAGATATCAACCTATGTGAGAAAAGGATTGCCATCTCCTACTCAGGCTGGAGATCTTCTCTTAATGATCATTTGACGGTGCTTGATGAGTCCTCTATTTAACTCCTTAGATATTCATCGAAACACCAGCCTCTATGATTCATTTAATAAATCAACAGCTATATGATCATAAAGATGACCATGGTACATAACCCTAATTGTACAGAGGGACCTTATAGTGCATTCATTCATATAATTTCAGAAAGGGAGTGAAATATTAATAACTTTTATTGATAAATATGAATATTACAATAACATTTATTGTAAGAATGGTTCGCCGATGGCTCACATGTCTAACAGTCTCCCACTAGTCCTTAGAACCGTTCAGGTACAATCCGTAAACCCATACTCATTATATGCTGGTAAAAAAGCTTCTGTGTCGGAGGTTTGGTAAGAGGATCAGCAATGTTGTCGACAGAGGCCACCTTGGTGATGATGATATCACCACGCTTTTGAATCTCCCGAATGATGTGGTATTTCCTTTCCACGTGCTTGCTCTTCTGATGGCATCTGGGTTCGTTTGCCTGGGCAATGGCTCCCGTGTTATTGTAGAGTAACGAGACGGGAGTATCAGAGGAAACTACGCCAAGCTACAAGATGAACTTGCACAACCACACCGCCTCCTTTGCAGCATCCGATGCGACAATGTATTCGGCTTCTGTTGTTGAATCCGCCGTTGTGTCCTGCTTCTTGCTTCTCCAGCTCATAGCACCACCGTTCAACAGGAATACAAACCCTGATGTCGACTTTCGATCATCAATATCTGACTGGAACTCCTTCGAAGAGGTATGGGTGTTTCATCTTTATTTATCTCTTCAGTTTCTGGTTCAGGAATCTCAGAATCCTCAGGGGATTCAATGAGTTCCTCTACTTCATTTCTGTCTTGACCTTTAAGGAAATCATCCTCCAGAAATTTCACATCCCTAGAGACAAAAACCTTTTGGGTCTCATGGTCATAAATTTGGTATCCAATACCATCTTTAACATACCCAATGAAGTAGCACTCACGAGTGCGTGATTCTAGCTTACTTGCGTTCACGTTCTTCGCATGGATGAAGCATCCCCAAACCCTCAAGTTTTTAACATTAGGTTTGGTCCCATACCAGAGCTCGTGAGGAGTCCTGGGTACGGACTTGCTAGGAATCTTGTTCAGGATATAAATTGCAGTCTCTACTCCATATCCCCAGAAACTAAGAGGTAAACGTGCTTTGCTCATCATTGAACGGACCATGTCCATGATGGTCCTGTTGCTTCTTTCAGCAACACCATTAAGTTGGGGAGTTCCATGAGGAGTGAGATTGGAGACAATTCCATTCTCTTTAAGATATTCCTTGAATTCATCTGAGAGGTACTCACCACCTCGGTCAGATCGAATCCGTTTGATCTTCCTATCGGTTTGGTTCTCAACCAAAGGCTTAAACTCTTTGAACTTTTAAAAGGTTTCAGATTTATGACGTAGTAGGAAGATAAACCCGTATCGCGAATGGTCATCAATAAATGTCAAATAATATCGATATCTATTTCTAGTCGCGGTACTGAAGGGACCGCATACATCAGTATGTATTAGGTCAAGAATACCTTCGCATCTCGTAACCTTGTTACGGAAAGGAATCCTGGTCATTTTACCCCGAATGCAATGTTCACAGGTAGGTAAAGATTGAACCTGTAGAAAATTTAAAGGTCCATCCTTTATCAATCTATTTATCTTATCAATAGACAAATGACCAAGCCTTTGATGCCAAATCATATTCGAATGATTTTCATTCTCCCTGGATCTCTTAGGGTTTTTATTATCAGTGGTAGTGACATTTATGACACATTCATCAATGCACAATTCATAGAGTCCACCAGAAGTCGGAACACCTTCCGCAATAAATTTATCATAATGATTAATGACTAACTTATTACAGAACAAGAAGGAGTATCCATGTCTAACTAGCTTAGATACATATATCAAATTCCTCCTGACTTCAGTAGGACTCGACCACTAGATAACGATAGTCTGCACGTCTCGATGGCGACTGCTGCAACACTTGCTTCAGATCCCATCTGGATAACTATCTCCCCTTGCTCCAGATTCCTAGTTTCCTAAAACAAATGCAACGAATTGCATACATGAACAGAAGCACCAGAATGTATGACCCAACTTCCTTCTCGTCTAACGAGAAAGCTAGTTTCACTGATGAAAGTAGATTTCATACCTGCTGGGGCTTTACCTTTGTCAGCAGACTTCAGGTAATCTGGGCAATTACGTCGCTAGTGCCCCGGCTTCTTGCAGTGGTGACAGACATCGGAATTTTTCGATGTCATCAGTGTGGAAGCATTAGAAGACGAACCAACTCCTTGATTCTTCTTCTTTCTCTTTGGGGCCGGGCCCTTCCGAGAACCTTGCTTCCGCCCGCACTTTCCTCCCCCTTGTGCAACCATTGCACTAGCAGATGGGTCGTCCTTCTTCATGACGTCTTCTGCAGACTTCAATGCAACTAACAACCCAGCGTTAGTGAAGTCGCCTTTGTTCATGTGGTAAGACACGACAAAGTTGTTGAAAGACTTAGGGAGCGACAGGAGAATGAAATTAGCTTGCATTTCAAAATCCAAGTAGGCTCCCAGGGTTTCTAGCTCGGAGAGGTACCCAAACATTTTGAGTACGTGTTCTCTGACAGAGGTCCCTTCCTGCATCTTGCAGCGAATAAGCTCTTTCATCACATTGTAACGCTGTGTGCGGTTTATGTCACCGAACATATCCTTCAGATTCAACATAATCTCTTGGTAATGTTTCATCTCCACATGTTGCTTCGGAAGCACATTGGATAATGAACCAAGGATGTAACACCTTGCCAGATTATGGTCTTCATCATATTTCTCATTATATGATTTATCGTCCGCAGTCTTAGGGTTTGCTATCTTGTCCTTGCTCAGCACATAAGAGATGCGCTCCGCAGATAGGACAAGATCCAAATTTCGGATCCAATCCGAATAATTTGGTCCGGTCAACTGGTTGACCTCCAGGAGCCTGCTAAGTGGGTTCATGGACTTCATTTTCTGAAATTAAGAATGCACTATATTAGAATATATAGATAAATATATATTCATTTTAAAATATTTGATTAAGCTATTTTAAATCAAATTCGTCTTGCCATGTCAACTTTGAAAGATTATTCCCTTATTTTTCTTTCAAAGTAAGAGATACACTTACCGCTATATCTCAAGTAAGATTTGGGATCTCCTTTCCTATCTTTGTCACATCCCAATAATATGAGAACTTGCGACTCCGATAAAGAGAAGCGGGAACTCATTCCGCCTTGCAAGTCCAACTTGCATTCCCAATTCGGTCTTTAACACCCGGACCCACCACCCCTAAGATGATGTTGACCCGTTGTTAATTGAACCAACCGTCAACATGCTTAAAACTCGCTATATGCAATCCAATATCGCCCCAATAATATGAGGACTCGATATTGGGGTCACTACGTATACAACCTTACTCTTTCGAGAAGCAAAGAACCCGATCCAATTAAATCATATATAGGATCTGTCACTTCGGACAGGCGTCTCCTATACACAACAATTGGCGACGGAATCCTTTGCTTGATGGAAGACCATGGATGTCACTTATGTGATCCTCCATCTCATATTCAAATTTTATAATTAATTATCGTGAATCATATTCACATAATTAACTCTTCCAAGGGAAATACACATCTATTCATAATAGAGTGTTAATTGGATATAATTAATTTAATCACATTAAAATAATCATTAATCCAATCATCAACCAACAAACTTGATTATTACTTGAATAGTAGGTATAATCTCAAAGTACGTATTATTCGAATTTTAATAATTAGAAAAAAACACTTTGATTTCTCCGGCATTATCCAATCCCTACTCGCTGTCATGGCCAGTACCGATGAGAGTGGGACGGACCACATACGTTGCAACCCGCGACCCCAGTGCTCTCCGACTAGGCACCATATCCATCTCAGGAAAGGATATTAGCAGATAGATCATCATGTACTTCGAGATGCTCATCGGTTTTTCAACCGAAATTATATCATATAATATACATCAAAACAATTTTGATTATATTATAAGGAGATTTGCTAAACAAATCCCCAATCCTATTCAAGCAAGAGGGTTTTTCATGTAAAAGTTGTCCTACAACTATTGTAGGATAAACTATGGTTGTTCATGAAATCAATGTTTGTTGATGGATTCATATCAACCAATGATCAAGATCAGTTATCTTATCATCATGGTTTAGGCAAACGTCATTCGATGAAATAATTATCTCTTTAAATATTTCACAAATATTTATTACTAATTATTTCAGAAAATTAACAATTAATTTTCATCAACATATTTGAATAACTTATCACAAGGTTCATGATCAAAAGATGTCAATTTCCAGCAGTGACCCCTCATTACTGAAATTAACTTATCTTGATCAATTTAATCCAAAAATTGCAAAATCAGTTTCCTAAGATTGCCAGTTCGATTTATTAAAGAATCCAAGTGATAATTCACGCATTTCGAGGCGGATCAAAATAGTAATTAACTCATTAATCGCGTTCAGATCCGCAGTTCCCGCAACAGTGAATATATGCATATTCAAAAGACCATATCTTGAGCAAATGAAGTCCAAATTTCACAAACTCAGATCCTATGGTTTCCTTATTTAATGGGAACAAAATCCATTTGAAAATTTCGTGTTTAAACAATTTAAACAGTAGCGAAAAAATCAATTAGACAGAGGTGCGAAAATTGAAATGCAATAAAAATTTTCGCAACTCTTTCAAGCCCAAGTCGTCCTAGGTCTATGGATCATATCCAAAACCTTATTCAACCTGGCTCTGATACCACTTGAAGGATATTGAGAATCCTTAAGCGCATCACGGAAGCATGTTGATTGCATCATATGCAATCGGAGCAACTAGTCACACTAGTTGCTAGATGTGGCGGAAATTAAAATTTTTAAAACTGAAGATGAAACCAAATGATCACGAGAACACTTCTCGGATCGTTTCATCAAATAACAAAGTATAAGGAATACCTCTTGAAGCGTGGTTGTGATCGTGAGATCCCAAACAAGAGATCCTCCTGTCTCAAGTCTGATCCACGAAGAACGCACTTGCGGGCACGATGATGAGTCGCGTTCCTCCCGCAATCCTCGATGAAGATCCAAGCGATGGATCTCCTGATTTCGTCAAACGAAATCCGTCGTCTTCCTTTAGAGTAAGCAACTCCAAAGAAGAAGGAGATCCTCGAGTTGTCGAAGGCGAATGCAAGATGCTCTCCTTCTCAATATACAAAGTGGACAACCACTTGAAATTGAGAGGGAGAGAGGCTAGACGAGAATGAGAGAGAGAGAGAGTAGTAGCCTTCTTCTACTCTTGATGATGTACCATGAAAGGCTAGGCTAGCCCTCCTTTTATATTAGTTAGGATCTAATGGATCTCAATCCATGGGACACATAGATCCAGTGACCATGCTTGGTCTATGTAATAATCAATGGCTATGATTGTTGTTGGTTAAAACCAACAACATTTATTTATATTTAAATTAAATATATGTTGCAACATTATCAACACAATTTAATTTAACATAAATAAATTTATCAAGAGATAATGTGATAACAAAAAAATGGAGGCAACAAACCACCCTAAATTATAGGGGGCGTCACCTATGAATAAGTCATAGGTGACACCACCTTTATTTAGGTGGTAATTTTTGCCTCCTTTTATTTTATGTTATTGTCTTTATTATTGCATTAATATCCACCAAATTAATTCCAAATTAATTTGTGAATATTTTAATCATGCCATCGAAAAATATATGAATCAAATTCACAACCTAAACTAATTTGTAAATTACATTTCCAATTAATTAATAAATGTGAATCCAATCCACATTTAATAATTAACAAATGCTATTTACGAAATTTATCTCTCTTGAATATATGTATATTATAAATCATATTTACAATACACAAATATTATGGTTAGTATTATCCACATTCTCTAATCCTTGATAATTAAATCCTATTTAATTATCTTTGATAATTATTCTCACAATATGAATCCCATTCATATTATGCTTGATAATTAAATCTCATTTAATGATCAAGTCCTTGCTTGGATATGCATTTCATCAAATGAATTATTCTTGAACCTTTTCAAGAATAATGTGCTTTCTCCGCAGATACTTGGAGATAAGGACAGGGCGATTCTATTGTTACACGTATAGGGACTTCGATATGAGATCTTGTCTCAAATCCAGATCTTACGAACCTCCCATAGATGCTTGATTAAATCAAGACCGCAAATCTAATCTTCTTTTTGAATCTGAATCTCATTCAGACTAATGTCCAACACTTGGACTAAGATTAGATTGCTTCTCTACTGGAAGGAGTTAGTAAAATCCAGACCTGTTTTTCATCACTCCCTCGGAATGGAAGCGTCATGGATATATAATCGTTTATTATCACATCACCCTCAGGTATTCCAATACCTGTACATCCTGCATACTGGAAGACCCATGGTCAACCCGAAGATTAAGATCAATATTACACTGTCTTCTTCAGGGTTTGATCATTAAGTTTCTCAATCTTGGTCATTGGGAGTTGGTATCGATCATATACTTTCCCAAAGCATATATCATACCTTCAAATTTATGTCATGCTTCCAAAGCACGACGACCATGCATGGAATTTGATCGGTCCCAATACCTCATGAGTGAGCTCATGTCTTCCGGTTCATAAGTGAACCTGTATGATCCCTTTGAGAGATCGTATTGCTCATATGCCCTTATATGCACACCAGCAAGCCGGTGTATAGACCTTGGTTAGGCCATCAACCTATTGGTTTGCCTAATGTACATACTCAGATATATAGCAATACATCTGTCTCCGGTCAGAGGATGCATGTCTATGCTGTGACAACATTCGACATAGGACTTAGGTTATCTCGATCTCGTTAAGTTAACCCATTGACCTAACTAATCTGACATCTCCGAATCACTATTGTCATGCAGAGGGCCTGCATCGAGAGGTCAGTCAGATATCAACCTATGTGAGAAAAGGATTGCGATCTCCTACTCAGGCTGTAGATCTTCTCTTAATGATCATTTGACGGTGTTTGATGAGTCCTCTATTTAACTCCTTAGATATTCATCCAAACACCAGCCTCTATGATTCATTTAATAAATCAACAGCTATATGATCATAAAGATGACCATGTTACATAACCCTAATTGTACAGAGGGACCTTATAGTGCATTCATTCATATAATTTCAGAAAGGGACTGAAACATTAATAATTTTTATTGATAAATATGAAAATTACAGTAACATTTATTGTAAGAATGGTTCGCCCAGGGCTCACATGTCTAACAATCTCCCACTAGTCCTCAGAACCGTTCAGATACAATCTATAAACCCATACTAATTATATGCTGGTCAAAAACCTTCTGTGTCAGAGGTTTGGTAAGAGGATCAACAATGTTGTTGACAGAGGCCACCTTGGTGATGATGATATCACCACGCTTTTGAATCTCCCGAATGATGTGATATTTCCTTTCCACGTGCTTGCTCTTCTGATGGCATCTGGGTTTGTTTTCCTGGGCAATGGATCCCGTGTTATTGTAGAGTAACGGGACGGGAGTATCAAAGGAAACTACGCCAAGCTACAAGATGAACTTGCACAACCACACCGCCTCCTTTGCAGCATCTGATGCGACAATGTATTTGGCTTCTGTTGTTGAATCCGCCGTTGTGTCCTAATTCTTGCTTCTCCAGCTAATAGCACCACCGTTCAACAGGAATACAAACCCTGATGTCGACTTTCGATCATCAATATCTGACTGGAAGTCTGAATTTGTATATCCCAAGACTTGGAGATCACCATCCCCATAGACCAAGATGTAATCTTGCGTCCGTTTTAGATATTTGAATATGTTCTTTACTGCATTCCAGTGTTTCTCTCCATAGCAGGATTGGTAACGACTTACCACTCCCACTGCACGGCAGATGTCTGGTCTAGTACACATCATGGCATACATCAAGCTTCCTACAACTGATGCGTAAGGGCATCCAGTTATGGCCTTCCTTTCCTCAACACTTTGAGGAGTCATCCCTTTGGACAAATGAATACCATGTCCTAAGGGGAGGAATCCTTTCTTGGAACTATCCATACGGAATCGTTCAAGAATCTTTTTGATGTATCCATGTTGTGATAATCCCAATATTCTCTTTTCTCGATTTGTGAACAACTTCAGGCCTAAGATGTAAGAGGCTTCTCCAAGATCTTTCATCTCGAAGGTATGGGATAGCCAAATTTTCACACTGGTCATCATTCCTGTATTGTTGGGAAAAAATGAATAACCTGTTTATTCCATGAACCCTAGGCTCTCTTATATAGGAGAGTAGCCTATGGGTAAATTACATAAAGCATACTATGAAGAAAATAAAATAGAGAAAAGGTACAGATACTACTACTACTGTATACTTTAACACTCCCCCTCAAGATGGAGCATAGATATCAATCATGGCTCAGTTTGGAAGCACACTTCTGAAATGGGCCTCGTAGCAATGCTTTGATGAATATGTCCGCTGTCTGATTCTCTGAGGTAACATGAGATGTAGCAATGAATCCTTTCTGTATCATATCACGTATGAAGTGACAGTCCACCTCAATGTGCTTGGTCCGCTCATGGAATGCTGGGTTGTTTGCAATGAACAAGGCAGCCTGATTATCACATTCTAAGTTCATAGGAAGTGGTACATCTAAACATAGGTCTGTAAGCACAGCTTTCACCCACATCATCTCTGTAGTAGCCTGGGCCATAGCCCTATATTCGGATTCAACACTAGATCTAGCTACCACCGTTTGTTTCTTACTTTTCCACGAGACTAGGGAACCTCCAGCATAGACGGCATACCCTGAGGTGGACTTCCTATCCTTGGGACATCCTGCATAGTCTGCATCTGCACATGCTGAGATAGAGATCCCCTTTCCTTTCTTGAATAGCAAACCTGCACCTGGAGAAGATTTGAGATATCTAAGAATCATATGTATTGCATCCATATGCACCTGGCGTGGTTGCTCCATGAACTGGCTCACACGACTCACTGCAAATAATATATTTGGTCTAGTGATCGTGACATACAACAGTTTACCTACCAGTTCTCTGTATCTTCTCCTGTCCACCTCCTCTGTGTTATCTTCATAAAGCTTCATGCTGGGATCCATTGGTGTCGTAGCAGGTCGACACCCAAGCATACCTGTTTCACTCAACAGATCTGTAACATATTTCCTTTGTGACATTACTAGCCCATATGAATTTCTAGCAAATTCAAGCCCCAGAAAGTATCTAACGACACCAAGATCCTTAGTGACAAATTCACTACCCAGCATTTCTTTCGCCTGCCTTATGCCCTGCTCATCATCTCCTGTAATCAAGATGTCATCAACATAAACCATAATGACAATGATACCTCTCGCGGTCTTCTGTACAAACAAGGAATGATCAGCATTGGAGCGTTTGTATCCTTGTTTCTCGAAGAGATCCGAGAGCTTCTGAAACCATGCTCTGGGGCTCTGCTTAAGGCCATAGATAGCCTTATGCAACCTGCATACCTTGGAACACTCCCCCTCAACAGCAAAACCAGGTGGCTGTTGCATATAAACCTTTTCCTGCAAATCTCCATATAAGAATGCATTCTTCACGTCCAACTGATGAAGCGGCCAGTCTCGAGCAACTGCAACGGACAACAAGATCCGTAGAGTGGAATGACGTGCCACAGGCGAGAATGTGTCAAGATAATCCACCCGTATGTCTGTGTGAAGCCACGTGCAACCAGACGCGCCTTGTACCTGTCAATAGAGCCATCTGCATTTTGCTTCACTGTGAACACCCACTTGTAGCTCACTGGGTTCACATCTGGAGGTATAGAAACCAAGCTCCAAGTTCCTCTGGACTGAAGTGCCGCCATTTCTTCTTCCATTGCTAGCCGCCATCTACTATCCTGCAGAGCCTCATGATGATTCCGTGGAATATCTGTAGCTGAAAGTGCCATAACAAATGACCTGAAATCTCCAGATAGCCGCTCAAAAGATACAGAGGCTGATAATGGATATTTGGCACAGCTCCTCTTCGACTTCCGTAAAGTAATGGTAATATCCAAATCAACTGTAGGCTCATCTGGCTCCTGCACCACATCCTGCTCAGAAATGTCGTCAGATCCATCAACATTATTATTTTCATTACATACCATAGGCGAGCTAGTGGACGAGTCATGACTATGAGCTGGAGGAAGCCTGCGGGTATAATGGAATGGGAACAGTGAGATAGGCTGCGATGGTGGTGGTGGTGGTGGTGATGGTGGTGGTGATGATGGCATCTGAGGTGGTGGTGGTGTCATGTATATGGCATCAGGAGGTATAGGTGGGAGCTGCTTGTCTCCTGATGCTGAAAAATACATAACAGATTCAAAAAATGTAACATCTGCACTAATCATATACCGCCGACGCAGAGGATCAAAGCACTTGTACCCCTTTTGAGTTCTAGAGTACCCAACAAAGACACACTTGACAGCCCTAGGAGAGAGCTTGTCAGTACCCGGCGACAACTGATGGACAAAAGCAACCGACCCAAACACATGAGGAGTAAGAGTGAACAACTCCTTGTCAGGATGAATAAGTGAAAACGGAATCTGTTCATTCAAGACAGACGAAGGCATACGGTTGATTAGGTAACATGCAGTGAGAACTGCATCACCCCAGTAGGAATAGGGAACATGACTCTGTATAAGTAGTGATCTTGTGACATCAAGAAGGTGACGGTGTTTTCTTTCGGCAATCCCATTTTGTTGAGATGTATGAGCACAAGATGTTTGGTGAATAATCCCTTTTGAGGAGTAGTAATTTGCAAGAGTACTGGTGCACAACTCTAATGCATTATCACTTCTCACAAGCTTCACAGATGTAGAAAAAACATTTTGTATTTCATTCAGAAAATGGATAATGATATTTCCTGCTTCAGATTTATTTTTCATCAGAAACACCCATGACACTCTAGTGAAATCATCCACAAATACTATATAAAATCTGTGTCCCTGATGATCGGGTACACGACTCGGACCCCAGACATCAATATGAAATAACTCAAACTTGGAGGTACTACTTCGACCTGGACGACTGGGAAAGGACGACCTGTGATGCTTTCCCAACTGACATGCCTCACACTGAATAGGTGTGTGAGGGAGACCATAGGGTAAAACTTGACGCAACTTCTGAAGTGGTAAATGACCAAAACGCAGATGCCATAATAAGGTTGTTACTTGTCCAGAAGAGGATGAGGATCCAACAAAAGGAGTCTGATTCAGGCGGTATAGGCCTCCTTGCTCATGACCACGACCAATCACGTTGCCCGTATGGATGCCCTGAAAAATCAAAGAAGATGGATCAAAAATTGCCCGACAATGTAGATCCTTCGTAATCTGACTAATTGACAATAAATTCATTGAAAAATCAGGTGCATGTAGCACATTCTTGAGCTGCATAGAGGATGTCAATCGAACCTCCCCCTGACCAGTGATGGAGGAATGAGTGCCATTGGCAATCACGACTGTCCGCCCTAGAGGGATCTGAGAATATCCTGAAAGCAGACTCTGGTCGCCATATAGATGATGTGTAGCGCCCGAGTCCATAATCCTTGGTAAAGTATCTGATCTACTACTGTGGAATGCAAGTATACTACCTGAAGCACTAGTAGACGCAGAGGCAGAAGTGGCATCATCAGAATGACTCTCTGTAGTCGGTGCTGGACTAGATGGTGGAATAATGCCCCTCAGACGGGCAACTAGATCATCGAACCGTTGATCCAGAGTAGCAGCAGACGGGGGCTCTATCTGCTCAGCAGCTCGTGCGGATGCAGGAAATCCGTGCTTTGAGTAGCATGTATCTTCATTGTGTCCGACACGGTGACAATAGGTGCATGTCGGCCTAGTGCGGCCGCCCCTTCCACGAGGTCCACGTCCACGGCCCGGGTGATGAAATCCGCGACCTCTGTTTGCTGCCATGGCTGAAGAATTCTGACTCGCAGCTGCTGAAGGAACTGTAATCCGACTCAGTCTATGGAAGGTTTCCTCCATAGGAGGGATAGTAGAGTCGGCCAAAATCTGTGATCGTACCGCCTCGTACTCAGGATCAAGTGCAGCTAGAAACACGCCCACCATAGTCGCGTTCCTATATGTCTTCTGCTGTTCTGGCGTGGCTTTCAGGGGCATGAAGCTATAGAGCTTCTCGAACATCCCTCTTAGTGATGTATAGAGGGAATGTAGAGGGCGACCATTCTGCTTGATGGTGAAGATATCATGCTGGAGTTGCAGAATCTTTATCTCGTTCTTCGCCTGGGAATATGTAGCCGCCAGAATGTCCCACATATCCTTCGCTGTGGGTTGATGGAGGATGTCATTGGCAATCTCAATTGCCAACGTGCCAGATAGCCAAACCTTGGTGTATGCGTCATCAGCCTCCCAGGAGGCATTGGTTCCAGTCTTCTCAGCAGGCTCTGGTTCGGTAAGAATGTGCTTCTTACCCGTAGACTTCATCATGCTCATGAACTGCATTGCCCACAGTTCATAGTTGGTACCATCTATCTTTACAATAGGCGCTGGACCACGGAATGCGCCAATAGATGGGATATCTGCCTTGCTTTCTAACATACTGGATACTGAAGACTGGAACGCCCGACAAACCAATCTGTGATTTGTCTACAAGGACATAGACGGGTTTAGTTGCACGTGTAGACCTCAAGCAACTAAACCCATGTAGACGAAGGTGGTCGCTTTAGGGCCTAACGCGTGCCCCCGTGCAATCTACTAGTGCGCTGGATGAGTAGGCGCACTTGTGCGCGATACACGCACTGGTTGGCGTGCTGGGATGCACGCTATTGTGCCACGGGACCTTGCACAGGTGTGCACAGAGCCTCTGGGATATGCGCTGGTGCGCAAGATGCGCACGGGAGAACCGAGTAGGGCGTGCGTTACTGTGCCAAGCGAATCAGGCGCACAGGAGCGCTACTACTGCACGCTACTGGCGTGCAAGAGGGGAACCAAGGAGCAGGGGCGCTGGCGATGCAAGGCACCACACGCTAGCGTGTCGCCGCACCGCGATGCGCTGGAGAACGCGCTGGCGATGCGCCACTGCGCACTACCGCATGCAGGCGAGGAGAGAAGCCAACGCGCGAAGGAGGCGGCGCCGTGCGTGCAGCTCGAGAGAGAGAAGGCAGTGTCGATCGGAGAGGAAGTGCGGCGCCGATTGACGAGGAAGAGGCTGGCGGGTGAGGGTAGGGTTAGGGTTATGGTTTCGAGAACTCCGGTCTAGGACCGTCGCTCTGATACCATGTTGGGAAAAAATGAATAACCTGTTTATTCCATGAACCCTAGGCTCTCTTATATAGGAGAGTAGCCTATGGGTAAATTACATAAAGCATACTATGAAGAAAATAAAATAGAGAAAAGGTACATATACTACTACTACTGTATACGTTAACATGTATCATTCCCAATGATAAGGATATCATCTACGTAAAGTACGATAAACACAATGGCGCTTCCACTAAGCTTCTTGTACACACAAGGTTCATCAGGATTCTGCACAAAATCATAACTCTTTATGATTTCGTCAAATCTGATGTTCTAGCTACGAGAAGCTTCTTTGAGCCCATAGATGGATTTCTTCAGCTTGCATACTTTACCATCCTTAACTATGAAGCCCTGGGGCTGTTCCATGTAGATATCTTCGTCGAGGTATCCATTGAGGAAAGCTGTCTTGACGTCCATCTGTCAGATGTCGTAGTCAAGAGATGCATTTATAGCTGGCAGTGTCCTGATGGATTTAAGCATAGCCACAGGAGAGAACGTCTCATCGTAGTCGATGCCTTCTCTCTGTGTGTAGCCCTTGGCTACAAGCCGTGCCTTGAAAGTCTCTACTTTCCCATCAGGTCCCCTCTTTCTCTTGAAGATCCATTTACACCCAATGGGTTTTACCCCTTTAGGTGGATCCTCTAGGGTCCATACACCATTCTTATGCATGGAGTCAATTTCAGACTTCATTGCTAGCATCCATCTATCCATGTCATGATCTGCGAGAGCTTCATTAAATGAAACAGGATCAATGTCAGTTTCAGCTGACACATGGAATCCATACCTTTCAGGTGGTGCAACCACCCTCGAACTCCTTCGAAGAGGTATGGGTGTTTCATCTTTATTTATCTCTTCAGTTTCTGGTTCAGGAATCTCAGAATCCTCAGGGGATTCAATGAGTTCCTCTACTTCATTTCTGTCTTGACCTTTAAGGAAATCATCCTCCAGAAATTTCACATCCCTAGAGACAAAAACCTTTTGGGTCTCATGGTCATAAATTTGGTATCCAATACCATCTTTAACATACCCAATGAAGTAGCACTCACGAGTGCGTGATTCTAGCTTACTTGCGTTCACGTTCTTCGCATGGATGAAGCATCCCCAAACCCTCAAGTTTTTAACATTAGGTTTGGTCCCATACCAGAGCTCGTGAGGAGTCCTGGGTACGGACTTGCTAGGAATCTTGTTCAGGATATAAATTGCAGTCTCTACTCCATATCCCCAGAAACTAAGAGGTAAACGTGCTTTGCTCATCATTGAACGGACCATGTCCATGATGGTCCTGTTGCTTCTTTCAGCAACACCATTAAGTTGGGGAGTTCCATGAGGAGTGAGATTGGAGACAATTCCATTCTCTTTAAGATATTCCTTGAATTCATCTGAGAGGTACTCACCACCTCGGTCAGATCGAATCCGTTTGATCTTCCTATCGGTTTGGTTCTCAACCAAAGGCTTAAACTCTTTGAACTTTTAAAAGGTTTCAGATTTATGACGTAGTAGGAAGATAAACCCGTATCGCGAATGGTCATCAATAAATGTCAAATAATATCGATATCTATTTCTAGTCGCGGTACTGAAGGGACCGCATACATCAGTATGTATTAGGTCAAGAATACCTTCGCATCTCGTAACCTTGTTACGGAAAGGAATCCTGGTCATTTTAACTCGAATGCAATGTTCACAGGTAGGTAAAGATTGAACCTGTAGAAAATCTAAAGGTCCATCCTTTATCAATCTATTGATCCTATCAATAGACAAATGACCAAGCCTTTGATGCCAAATCATATTCGAATGATTTTCATTCTCCCTGTATCTCTTAGGGTTTTTATTATCAGTGGTAGTGACATTTATGACACATTCATCAATGCACAATTCATAGAGTCCACCAGAAGTCGGAACACCTTCCGCAATAAATTTATCATAATGATTAATGACTAACTTATTACAGAATAAGAAGGAGTATCCATGTCTAACAAGCTTAGATACATATATCAAATTCCTCCTGACTTCAGTTTGACTCGACCACTAGATAACGATAGTCTGCACGTCTCGATGGCGACTGCTGCAACACTTGCTTCAGATCCCATCTGGATAACTATCTCCCCTTGCTGCAGATTCCTAGTTTCCTGAAACAAATGCAACGAATTGCATACATGAACAGAAGCACCAGAATGTATGACCCAATTTCCTTCTCGTCCAACGAGAAGGCTAGTTTCACTGATGAAAGTAGATTTCATACCTGCTGGGGCTTTACCTTTGTCAGCAGACTTCTGGTAATCTGGGCAATTACGACGCCAGTGCCCCGGCTTCTTGCAGTGGTGACAGACATCGGAATTTTTCGATGTCATCAATGTGCAAGCACTAGAAAACGAACCAACTCCTTGATTCTTCTTCTTTCTCTTTAGGGCCGGGCCCTTTCGAGAACCTTGCTTCCGCCCGCGCTTTCCTCTCACTTGTGCAACCATTGCACTAGCAGAGGGGTCGTCCTTCTTCATGACGTCTTCTGCAGACTTCAATGCAACTAACAACCCAGCGTTAGTGAAGTCGCCTTTGTTCATGTGGTAAGACACGACAAAGTTGTTGAAAGACTTAGGGAGCGACAAGAGAATGAAATTAGCTTGCATTTCAGAATCCAAGTAGGCTCCTAGGGTTTCTAGCTCAGAGAGGTACCCAAACATTTTGAGTACGTGTTCTCTGACAGAGGTCCCTTCCTGCATCTTGCAGCGAATAAGCTCTTTCATCACATTGTAACGCTGTGTGCGGTTTATGTCACCGAACATATCCTTCAGATTCAACATAATCTCTTGGCAATGTTTCATCTCCACATGTTGCTTCGGAAGCACATTGGATAATGAACCAAGGATGTAACACCTTGCCAGATTATGGTCTTCATCATATTTCTCATTATATGATTTATCGTCTGCAGTCTTAGGGTTTGCTATCTTGTCCTTGCTCAGCACATAAGAGTTGCGCTCCGCAGATAGGACAAGATCCAAATTTCGGATCCAATCCGAATAATTTGGTCCGGTCAACTGGTTGACCTCCAGGAGCCTGCTAAGTGGGTTCATGAACTTCATTTTCTGAAATTAAGAATGCACTATATTAGAATATATAGATAAATATATATTCATTTTAAAATATTTGATTAAGGTATTTTAAATCAAATTCGTCTTGCCATGTCAACTTTGAAAGATTATTCACTTATTTTCTTTCAAAGTAAGAGATACACTTACCGCTATATCTCAAGTAAGATTTGGGATCTCCTTTCCTATCTTTGTCACATCCCAATAATATGAGAACTTGCGACTCCGATAAAAAGAAGCGGGAACTCATTCCGCCTTGCAAGTCCAACTTGCATTCCCAATTCAGTCTTTAACACTCGGGCCCACCACCCCTAAGATGATATTGACCCGTTGTTAATTGAACCAACCGTCAACATGCTTAAAACTCGCTATATGCAATCCAATATCGCCCCAATAATTTGAGGACTCGATATTGGGGTCACTATGTATACAACCTTACTCTTTCGAGAAGCAAAGAAACCGATCCAATTAAATCATATACATGATCTGTCACTTCGGACAGGCGTCTCCTATACACAACAACTGGCGACGGAATCCTTTGCCTTGATGGGAGACCATAGATGTCACTTATGTGATCCTCCATCTCATATTCAAATTTTATAATTAATTATCGTGAATCATATTCACATAATTAACTCTTCCAAGGGAAATACACATCTATTCATAATAGAGTGTTAATTGGATATAATTAATTTAATCACATTAAATTAATCATTAATCCAATCATCAATCAACTTACTTGAATAGTAGGCATAATCTCGAAGTACGTATTATTCGAATTTTAATAATTAGAAAAAAACACTTTGACTTCTCCGGCATTATCCAGTCCCTACTCGCTGTCATGGCCAGTACCGACGAGAGTGGGACGGACCACATACATTGCAACCCGCGACCCCAGTGCTCTCCGACTAGGCACCATATCCACCTCAGGAAAGGATATTACCAGATAGATCATCATGTACTTTGAGATGCTCATCGATTTTTCAACCGAAATTATACCATATAATATACATCAAAACAATTTTGATTATATTATAAGGAGGTTTGCTTAACAAATCGCCAATCCTATTCAAGCAAGAGGGTTTTTCATGTAAAAGTTGTCCTACAACTATTGTAGGATAAACTATGGTTGTTCATGAAATCAATGTTTGTTGATGGATTCATATCAACCAATGATCAAGATCAATTATCTTATCATCATGGTTTAGGCAAACGTCATTCGATGAAATAATTATCTCTTTAAATATTTCACAAATATTTATTACTAATTATTTCAGAAAATTAACAATTAATTTTCATCAACATATTTGAATAACTTATCACAAGGTTCATGATCAAAAGATGTCAATTTCCAGCAGTGACCCCTCATTACTGAAATTAACTTATCTTGATCAATTTAATCCAAAAACTGTAAAATCAGTTTCCTAAGATTGCCAGTTCGATTTATTAAAGAATCCAAGTGATAATTCACGCATTTCGAGGCGGATCAAAATAGTAATTAACTCATTAATCGCGTTCAGATCCGCAGATCAACATATACAAAGCGGATGGCCACTTGAAATTGAGAGGAGAGAGGCTAGACGAGAATGAGAGAGAGAGAGTAGTAGTCTTCTACAACTCTTGATGATGTGCCAAGAAAGGCTAGGCTAGTCCTCCTTTTATATTAGTTTAGGATCCAATGGATCTCAATCCATGGGACACATAGATCTAACGACCATGCTTGGTCTATGTAATAATCAATGGCTATGATTGTTGTTGGTTAAAATTAACAACATTTATTTATATTTAAATTAAATATATGTTGCAACATTATCTACACAATTTAATTTAACATAAATAAATTTATCAAGAGATAATGTGATAACAAAAAAAGGGAGGCAACAAACCACTCTAAATTATAGGGGGCGTCACCTTTGAATAAGTCATAGGTGACGCCACCTTTATTTAGGTGGCAATTTTTGTCTCCTTTTATTTTATCTTATTATCTCTATTATTGCATTAATATCTACCAAGTACCAACATAATTCCAAATTAATTTGTGAATATTTTAATCATGCCATCGAAAAATATGTGAATCAAATTGACAACCCAAACTAATTTGTAAATTACATTTCCAATTAATTAATAAATGTGAATCCAATCTACATGTAATAATTAACAAATGCTATTTACGGAATTTCTCTCTCTTGAATATATGTATATTATAAATCATATTTACAATACACAAATATTATGGATAGTATTATCCACATTCTCTAATCCTTGATAATTAAATCTTATTTAATTATCTTGGATAATTATTCTCACAATATGAATCCCATTCATATCATGCATGATAATTAAATCTCATTTAATCATCAAGTCCTTGCTTGGATATGCATTTCATCAAATGAATTATTCTTGAATCTTTTCAGGAATAATGTGATTTCTCCGCAGATATTTGGAGATAAGGACAGGGCGATTGTATTGTTCCACGTATAGCGACTTGGATATTGAGATGTTGTCTCAAATCCAAATCTTACGAACCTCCCATAGATGCTTGATTAAATTAAGACCGCAAATCTAATCTTCTTATTGAATCTGAATCTCATTCAGACCAATGTCCAACACTTGGACTAAGATCAGATTGCTTCTCTATTGGAAGGAGTCACTAAAATCCAGACCTGTTTCATCACTCCCTCAGAATGGAAGCGTCATGGATATACAATCGTTTATGATCACATCACCCTCAGGTATTCCCAATACCTGTACATCCTGCATACTGGAAGACCCATGGTCAACCCGAAGATTAAGATCAATTTCACACTTTCTTCTTCAGGGTTTGATCATTAAGTTTCTCAATCTTGGTCATTGGGAGTTGGTATCAATCATATGCTTTCCCAAAGCATATATCATTCCTTCAATTTCATGTCATGCTTCCAAAGCACGACGACCATGCATGAAATTTGATCGGTCCCAATACCTCATGAGTGAGCTCATGTCTTCCGGTTCATAAGTGAACCTGTATGATCCCTTTGAGAGATCGTATTGCTCATATGCCCTTATATGCACACCAGGTCGCCGGTGTATAGACCTTGGTTAGGCCTAGTGTTCACGAAAGCGGCCCGTGCGGCCGCATATGCGTATGCGGTGCCTTCAGCGCACCGCTTTCCTGAAGCTCCGCATTATGCGCCCTGTGCGCTTATGCGGGCCGCATATGCGGCCCTGTGTGGCCGCAACATTTTTTTATTTTTTATTTTTTTTAATTTATGCCATATTTTTATTGTGTTATTCGTGCCACGTTTCCTTTTACATATATGCCAACCAAGCATTCCATGACCATTTAAATCCATCGTCAAAGTAGTTGTAATGCGAGATTGAAGTAAGCACGCTGGGGAGAAAAAGAATAATGTACTAATAATTTAGCAAACTAATCTATTTAACTAATAGTTATTATGAATGCAATATATTATATGTAAAGTTTGGTGCTTTTGATGGAGGATCAATTATAAATATAACGACATAGATAAATGACATTATATTCAACAATGGAGGCATTTTGTGTGCTAACTTTTCTATTTTGTTGATTGTTGTCACTAATTTTGTGTGCTAACCATTTTATTTAAGTATTGATATTTGATTGATAGAGATGGTTTTGAACTCTATATGAAAGTTATTTTTCTTAGATTTTCTGTTGGACCACAATAATACATAAATTTAATTGTGTTGCAGTCACTTTTGTATATATATATATTTAAATAAAAAAATAGGAAACCACATAAAACCGCATATACCCCGCATATGCCCCCGCATACCGCTTAAGCGCTATTCAGTGACCTGTCCGAACGTATACGCATACCGCTTTCCTGAACCTTGGTTAGGCCATCAATCTATTGGTCTGCCAAGTGTACATACTCAGATATATAGCAATACATCTGTCTCCGGTCAGAGTATGCGTGCCTATGCTGTGACATCATTCAACATAGGACTTAGGTTATCTCGATCTCGTTAAGTCAACCCATTGACCTAACTAATATCACTATTCCCATGCAGAGGACCTGAATCGAGAGGTCAGTCAGATATCAGCCTATGTGAGAAAAGGATTGCCATCTCCTACTCAGGCTGGAGATCTTCTCTTAATGATCATTTGACGGTGCTTAATGAGTCCTCTATCTAACTCCTTAGATATTCATCCAAACACCAGCCTCTATGATTCATTTAATGAATCAACAACTATATGATCATAAAGATGGCCATGGTACATAACCCTAATTGTATAGAGGGACCTTATAGTGCATTCTTTCATATAATTTCAGAAAGGGAGTGAAACATCAATAACTTTTATTGATAAATATGAATATTACAATAACATTTATTGTAAGAATGGTTCGCCCAGGACTCACATGTCTAACAACCCCTCCCTTGGTGACAACTACTCCACTGCCCATATGCCACTTAAGATCAATTCATCGTACGAGAACCCAACATGATAGGCGTCTACTGAACACAAAGATCATTGCTCATGAATCAAACAATATTCTATCATGCCCAATTATTGATGTATGCTCCTATCTTCTATTAGATATTTCGCTATTAACCATCGTAATATAGATCCCAACTTCCAAGATATGCAAGTTACTAATGTTTCAGCTATTGTAAGAGAATGTCGTGTGAAGTGCAGCAGTGGGATCTCTAGTAGTCTCATACCTCATATTAAATCATTGCTTGATGTGGTTTCAGAAGAATAGTTCAATAATCCTGCCCACTTAGATCCACTAGAAACTCTCAGATGAATCCCTATGCTTGCGAACAACAACCATCATTTCTCTAGTAATAATTTGAAATCATATCCACGATATACTCGCATCTAATAAGATTATAGATATTTCTAAGATGCCATTTTAACTGCAGCAATTCAACATAACAATCCAGGAGGCAAGTTAGAGAAAGATGCAGATATGTGTTCATGGTTTCCGCTATATAGGACCTTGGGAAGGATCTCAATCTTGCATTTTATTACAAGAGGTTGTCTCTATGACACACAAGACAAGCAATTTATGTCCTTCTGGAAATAATGGTAGCATTGTCAGTACACCGATGTCCTCTTCTTCCTCATGACTATCCAGGAAGCAACTGTTTCAGATCCAAAAATTTACATGTAACATGATGCCCTTAAATATATTAAATAATATTCAAAACTTGGAAATGAGAAACTAAGACAAGTTAGCTCTTGGTGAAGTTTGCAGTATCTATTACTCAACCCAAGCAGAAGAATATAACCATTCCGGTCATAAGCTATTTAATTCTTCGAAACAGTATATGTCATTACAAACTGGGAAGCTCTATAGACAAATCTCATGTGATCATTTGGAGGAATTGACCACCCTTTCTGTGATTAAAATCTAGGATTAACATGGACCACCCAATGTCCATAAATTAACTTCCATATCTACATGTTTCCTGAACTATTGCCATGGACGTTTGCTGCATTATATTACAGCTGACTAGAAAATGATATTTCAAGTTTTGGGAAACCCATCATCATATTCGTGCCACTTCTAGTACATTTTGAATCATTTACTTTGCTTCTGCCAACACTTTAAGAAAGTCACGTGGTCGACAAGGCTTTATTACTAGAGGTTAAGGAGACAATATAATGCATCTTGTAGCCATTAGAAAGGGATTTGAAGCCTTATAATTCATTCGATACGTAGGATGGAATGATAAACATCCACCAGTGAAATTATCCATCTGCGATGAAATCCTATGGCTCTATGGAGTTTCACGCATATAAGTTTGATAAGTGCGTGTGGAATCCGCAGCAAGAGGAATGGTAGCATCACACAATAAGCATGGAAGGCCGTATCCCGATATATCAGCGATATATCGGCGATATATCGGTATCGACAGGTCACTGATATATCGCCGATATGTCCGATATCGGGTATCGACATGCAAAAAAGGCATGCTGAATCCCGATGTCGGCGATATGGCGTCGATATATCGCCGATATATCGGCGACATATCGGTATCGACATGGTAAAGATATCGATACGTCCTTCCATGACACTAAGGGGGAGGAAAAATTGTGTGGAGCTCGCAACAAGAGGAAGGAGGATCGTACCTCAAGAAAATGAGTCACCTCGGTGACTTCACCCGTGAAGAACACCGCGCTCGACGCTCCGATCGCGAGATGAAAGCGTGCACGAGGATGGTCCGGACCTTCCCAACGTGATTTCGGCTTTGGATCGCCGATTCAAAGTACTCTGGCGAGCTTCGGTGAGGAGGAAGAGGGCTGATCGGAGGGAGGAGGGTTTGGGGCGTTTTGGGCGAGAGGGTGATGGGGTTTAAGGGTAAACTCGGATTCGGATCCGGGTTCGGATCCGAATAGGACTCTGACCCCTCCTCGCTAAAATGGCCGTAACTCGGGCTTCCAAACTCGGATTTTCGCATTCTTGGACTCGTTGGAAAGCTATCGACGAGCCCTACGCAATGCACTACTCAAATAAATTTTTTAAACACTGAACTAAAAGCAGATTTGTAATTAAGCCCATATTCAGCTGGATTTTGCATTTTAGTCCCTGTTCGGTTTTCGGGGGTTTCACATGTAGTTCCGTCTCCGCCGCCTCGAGGCCATGCAATGGAAAAATCTCATGTTGGCATCCCCCTCGATGCACTTCTGCCTGGATCTTTGCCGCCACTCCGCCTCTTCTTTTCCGTCTTCTAGCAGGAGCTCCTCAAGAAGGCCCTGCCTCTCCTTGATCTCCGACTCCAGAAGTCCTCTCACGTCATCCAAACCATGTAATCTAGCTACTTCGGCTTGGGACTCTACCCTCTTTGCTCTCTGTTTCATCCTCACCTCCCTCCCGAAGGATGTAAGAAAAGACCTCGATGACATGAGTTTAGCTGCTAACTTCGAAACTGCCGAGCCCTCAGCTGTACCCCATCTCCACTGCTCTGCCACCATCTCTCTGAATGCCTCCTCCAAAAGCGAGCTTCGTTCAACACGAAAGAAGAATCTGTTTCGCTGTTATTCGCCAGCCGACCATAAAATCGGTGTATGATCCGAATACGCATGTGGAAGATCCCAAGCCCTCGAAAGGGGAAACATCTCCTCTCCCTCCGGAGAAAGCAAGAATCTATCCAATCTGGAACGCTATCTTACATTACGTCAGGTAAAGGCGCCGTCAGCAACATCAAAGATTGACAAACCCAAACTGTGGACATCCTACAGAACTTCGCCGATCGAGGGTCCCTACCACCACCTCTCTGCGGTCGGTCGTCCGATAGCAAAGTAACGTTGAGATCTCCCCCAGTGGTCCAAATCCCAATCATTCTCAAATTACGCACTGTTGAAGCTTAGTTGCCAGAGTTCCCCTTTCGCCATTAGTATCTCAAGACCGTCTGCCCTCCATCGGAGCAATACTGACAAGCAGAATAGAGATTTCTATTCCTCCAGAAGATCGAATGCATCCCTCCTCCACCCCGACATCAGACCGCCCAAAGCACCTTGCGCCTCTCGTTCAACCAACTCAAACCAACCGCCTCCTTCCAGCCCTCTTCTCGCGACATCCACTCCTGAGGACATTTTTTTTCTTGTGGAAGAAAAATATCAGCACCAGCATTAGATATAAGGTTCCTTACTCCTAATCTTTTTACAGCCTGACCCATCCCTGTCACGTTCCATGAAAGAATCTTCATTGGCATAGTACCTACTTTGACTTCTTAGGTGGAACCAAGCCCAGGCACTCAGCTTTGACCTATCCAAATGTGGAAACGACTCTGATTAACATGGAAGGCCGGTGATGACCTTCGATCACCCTCCCCCCCTTCCGCTTCCGCAAGCATCACCGCTCCCCTCAGCTTTCTCTCCTGGTTAGCCTTCCTGACATAGTACGCCTCGAACCTGGGGGCTCTGCTCTCCATGTTCCAGAGCCCTTCCACACCATCAAGAGCATCTACACCCTTGGGCCCCCCTGCGGCATGCCCTCTTCGCCCAGGGACTCCGCGCAGCCCAAAACCTCTTCTAGGACTCCATCCCTCGTCAACCCCTCCCCCCTCGAAGACCCATCCCCGCCCTCCCCCTCCCCCCTCGAAGCATCGCCCCACCCGAGAAAAGGCTGTGGTTGAACACTTCAGTTCAGCTCCGCCCTAACTCTTCACCTTGTCGGCCTGCCGAAGAGGAACTTGGAGGCACAATCGGGTTCGAACCCAACGTGGATCCCTCGACCCGCGCATCACTGCTGGGACTTCCCATCCGAACCCTCGATTCACCCACCATGGCAAGTTGACCTACTTGGTCCGAAAAGCCTGCCCTTACTGGGCCCACACCGACTGGCGAGGCGTGCCCTCCAGATCGTGCCAAGCATTCGGCACCACGTTAACGGAAGGAATCCTTCCCACCGTGAAGAAAGGGATTTGAGAAGCGTGGCACACCTCAAACTGTGAACCCCCGAGGATCCGGGTACCCGTTTACGCCATTTTCGCGGCATTTCATTCGTTGAAGATCGCATAAGTTACAGAAGAATGGGGAAATTTTTTTTACTTCAATAATTTCATTTGACATTCATAACCACAAACTAATAGAACAATTGGTACCAAAATCTCATTTCATTAATTTTCATATACTTTACAACATGTACAGTGACTGACAGTACATACAGAATTCCCAAAAATCTGACTGAAGAGAAAGAAACATAATACATGAACAAATAAACCATACCGTCTAGTATAGACTCTATCTCCTGGAACCATGTATAGCTACTGAGCTGCTACTGAACAACATGCTGTTTGCCTGCCAAGCGTGCCAGGAAGAAAATGCGTCAGTGGGCGCTGGTACTTCCCATAAATTTATAAAACATAAACAAGGATTTAATATGTTCAAAAGTAACAAGTAGAAAGGTAGGAGCAACTCAATTTAATTTTATTTCTACTTGCAAATGTAAAAGGTTTCCAAATTTCTAGTAAATACCTCTCATGATCAGTCATTATCCCAACATTTCCCACATAAGTATATTTCTATGGTAACTAATTGATCATAAGTATGTATATTTTATTCTCATATTACTCAGAGATCATATTTGTGGATTTTGAAGATGAGATGAGAAGATATAATGATTTATTTAATTCTTAAGTCTAGTGGATAGTCTGTGGTCTTGGTTTGTGTGAAACCTCACACTATGACTCTAAGACTTGGGGAATGTCTTAGGGTTGGGGTGCCTCCGTAGGCATGCGGTGTAGTATAATGCATCCTAACTAAACAAGAGGGTCCACTTATCCCTCCCTTGGATCTCTTTTGATATTAGAACATCCCATGACTTATGGTTTTAGTCAGAGAACTGCATACATTAGACTCATGATAGCAGAAATGATGGCCAGCTGAATACAAGGATTGGGACACAATTTCTTCCAAGAGAGAATCTGAATTATAGGTAATGCTAGAGCTAATGTACCATGCATAAATTTTGTAAATAATTGTTCTGCTTTTTGAGCATAATATTATACATTCAGAAATAAGCAAAAGAAAGAGAGAAAATACTTGGCACTTTATATGGCAAGATCAGGATGTAAACTTTGAACCATACTGTTTATGAGGCTGGAATTTAATTTGCAGTATACCCAAATTTTTTTGGTAGAAATTCCACCAACTTGTAATCATAATAGATTTAATTTGTCTATATGAAAGTTGCTTCCAAATCAACGAGTCTTTGAGTTTTACTATTACAGATTATACTTCAAACAATTTATGATATTCATAGAATCATAACCAGATGAGATCACTTATTACCAGATGCATGAAAAAGATATCTAAAAAGTATTAATAGCTAAAAGTTGGTCGGTTTTCACATGCATGGTAGCAAGAATTGGGATGGGATTGTACCTTGGATCCTTTAAAATTAATTTACCTCCCAATAACCCAGTATGTGTACATGCACATATGCATGTACCTGTGCACTGGTTAAACATATGTAATAAGATTTACTAAGGGACAGTTATGAGCCACCATTATATGAATCTTGAGTCAATCATTTTTAACCAGTAACTAAGAAAAATGCCTATCTTGAAACTAACCAACAACACTTAGACACAAGATGCTTTAATTCTTACAAACGTTAAATAGTAATTTGATTGAGTATAGATTTTTGATATTAAAATCAAAGAAATTGTTAAGAATGGAATCAAACTGAGTAAGAATTTCATGCATGACATCATCAGGCTTTAAACTTGTACCTATGATTAGTCACATGTGCATGCATGACATCAATAAGGAAGCTTAAGATTGTTCCTAAGATTAAGGATAATAGACATACATGGCAGCAATAGGATAGGGAAGGAGGTACATATAATCTAAGTGAAATGAGCATACATGGCAGCAAGGGGGAGGGGAGGGATGTACCTATTTATTCTAGATCTCCAAAATTTTGAGATCTAAAGCATACAGGAGCTCCAGCCAAGTTCTTCAGATGCATGCAACAGCTGTAGGCTTCTTGGATTGCTCAATGTGAAGCTCCAACGAAGGCTTTTGCTGTAGATTTGCACAATAGGAAGTTTCCAGCAGAAAGAAGGGCTCTAATTACTCTTTATCTTTGGCTGGAATTAGATCTACGGCAGCAGGAAGAAAGATGAGGAGTGTACCTTAGTTTTCTCCAAAAAATGGAGAAAGACTCATGCAAATAGAGCTGGAAATCTGGAGCTTAAAACAGTCATTCCAAGCTGTTCTTCATGGCTGGAATTGGATAGAAAATGGGGAAACTTGGAAGGGAAAAAATGGGAGAAAGAGTTTGGGCGTTGGGGTTGATTTTATAGGGAAAGGGTGAGAGAAAGGTTAAAGGGTTAATGCCAAGTGGAAATGTTTGGAGGTCCAGGTGGAGAAATTAGAATTAGGTGGCTGCTATACAAAATTAAAAAAAAATTAACACTAACAGTAGCCGACCGACAGATACTGTTTATCTGAATTTTTTTTAATTATTTTTTACAAATCTAAAGATGGATTGTACGTGCACCTCGGGACTCAGATTTTGACGCACAATATCTTGTTTTGATCGTCACTGAACGACGATCAATATAAGTATAATATTGATATACTTTCGATCGGGTTTTGAATACCCGAAATTTTCGGACACGGTTTTTGTTTAAGATTGTGAATTTAAAATATCAAACGACCTCCGATTGACGAACGGTCAATTCGTTGGTCTTGTATCGTCGAATCGGATCTCATGATATCTCGGTTCGTTTTGCGGTTTCCGAATTTGCGTCGCGGCTTTTCACGGCATGCGATTCGATGCGACCGATTTTTGGTCGATTTCGCCCGAACGAATTTTGATTTACGATCAATTGATCGATTTAGGTTGTTTGACATTGACAAACAACTTTACGCTGATCCGTCCGCCAAGGGTTGACCACTGACTGGACTGTCGCGTTGGATCTCCCCGACTGCAACATCTCATCTCCCAGCGGCACCCCCTTCTCTTCAGTCACCCTTCGAGCTTCCCGAACACCGCCACCAGACTCTTGATCCATTGTGACGAGCTCTATGTAAATGTTCCTCCCTGTAACTCATCACCTCTTTCATCCCAGCAACTCTGGAGTATGGCCTCTCACCCTGAGGATAGGGTCTAGCAGCTCCCCCAGACAACACCCCGAGGACTCGACGTCGACAACCTCCACATTGCCCCCTGCAAATCTCAGAACTTTGCATATATATATATATATATTGTTGGAGTATTTGTTATATACGTCATATGTATGACAAATGAGTGAATGGATCTCTCCAGAATCCATTTACCCCATCCAGAGTTTAGTCCCACATCTACCAGTTTTGAGATGTGGAGACTCCGCACGTGCTATATATAGAGACCCACACCCCTATAGTCAGATGAGAAAGGTCAATAGAAACATCAACCCTTTGAGGTATTCTCACGTGGTTTCATCCTGCTCCTTAGTGTGAAAATCCCGAAAACTGAACAGGGACTAAAATGCAAAACCCAGCTGGATCTGGGCTTAATTGCAAATCTGCTTTTATTGCAGGGTCCAAAAAATTTATTTGAGTAATCCATTGCGTAGGCCTCGTCGATAGCTTTTCAACGAGTCCAAGAATGCGAAAATCCGAGTTCGGGAGCCCGAGTTACGGTCATTTTAGTGAGAGGGGGTCCAAGCCATATAAGGATCCGAACCCGGATCCGAGTCCGGGTTAAACCCAATAAAAACCAACCCATCTCGCCCAAAAAGCCCCCAAATCATTCCCCTTCGACCAACAGCCTTCCTTCCTCCATTTCTCCTCCCTCTCCCTCACCGGAGCATCATCGGAGCACTTCGGATCGACGATCCAAAGCCAAAATCGAGTAGAGAAGGTCCGGGTCACCCCATGTGCGATTCCCATCGTGAACAAAGTGTCGATCGTGCCGTGCTTCACCGACGGAGAAATCGAGGTGTGAGTGTTCTTGAGGTACGATTTCCCCTTCCTTTTGCTGCGGGTTCCATGCGAATTTTGAACCTATGTGTTGGAACATTCGTAGAGCCGTTGAGTTCTTACATCATATCATCTACAACTGCATTACAACTTTTCTTTGTTTTTGTTTAAGAATAATGGACTGAGCTCTTATAGTTCTTTTGAAAATGTGAGTTGCTTTAGCTCCCATTGACTGTATGCTTCTCATGTGACTCAAAGTAAAGTGTTGAGTTTTGCATTCTTGATAGATAGTCGGGTGCTTACAGCCGACAAATCACATTTTACCCAAATATCTATTATGTTGTGAAGAAATAGCACAGGGACGTGAGGGGGAAAAATACTACGCTTCAGTGCACTGATATGGTAACTTAACGTGATGGGATACCATCATCAAATTGCACCACTTCTTACAGGAGCACATGTTTATGAAATTGAAATCTGCAAAGAGAAAGGATAATAATATGCTTGAATATGGTTGGAGATATGGGGATTACTCTCTACCAATCCTTAATAGCAGTTGACCAATACCTGAACCTGATTGTATGGCTTTATTGACGTAAGATCCTTTCATGGAGACTACTGTGATTTTGGTTAACCAATGTAGATCAGCCTCCCAAAATATAATGCTGGTTTTGCATTGTGGTTTGATAGCAATGGTGCTTCTTCCAATATCTTAGAATCGATTGTGCTCTAATTGACCGATATCTCCTTTTAAAAAGTGGCAATTAATTGGGATTCCACAACCTCTTGAGAATTCTAATGGGAGCACAAGAATGGTAAAGAAGTACAAGCTGTAAACAGAGATGAGCTGAAGATAAGCCTACCTTCTGAAGAGCACAAAATATAATGGGAGCTTTTATGCATATTTTTTTGTGGACATGGAAATGATCAATGGAATGTAATGGAATTGGTATATGCAATGAATGGAATATGAAATGTGAACAGGTTGAATGAGAAGCAAAATTTTAAATTCCTGTGCTTGTTGCTATTTTTTCTCCTGTTGTTACGAATGTCAAGTATTCGAATGTGGAATGTGTGTGCCTGAATTTGGTTTGCTGAGTACCCAGATCCTAGGGGCGTCACAGCTTGGTATCAGAGCAGTAGTACTCCATTCCATTCTACGCATATCATTAATCATTTGTTTTTGAATACTGGATAGTGTTGGAAGTCTTTTGACCCAACACAAGTCCACAGGAGAATATCATGCTTACATCGATGTCCATATGTCTCTCTAATGTATCCTCTCTCTTAAGTCAAGAAACACACCTGACGGCGTGCCTCTCCTCCTTGAGTTCACAGTAATTTCTCAGCTAGGGTGGCGTAGACTACCTTGCCTACGTTATAGGCAGTACATGGCTAGATGATAGAGAATGTCAGAGTTGTGCGTAACTTTCCTAATGTGTTTACGGATGAATTACCTAAATTACCTTCAGTACAGGAGATTGAGTTGAGATCATGCTATTACCAGATGCACAGACGATCTCTATCCCTTCATACAAGTTGCCACTTGCTGAGCTTAAGGAGCTCAAAGTGCAGTTACATGAGCAGTTGGAGAAGGGATTCATCCGTCCTAATACATCACCGAGGGGAGCACCAATCCTCTTTGTGAAGAAGAAAGATGGATCCCTGAGGTTATGCATAGACTACATACAACTAAACAAGAGAGCAGTCAAGAACCGTTACTCACTTTCACGGATTAATGATCTCTTCGATCAGTTATAGGGGGCAGCGGTATTCTCCAAGATTGACCTTGCGGTCAGGATACCACCAGTTGAGGATCAGAGATGCAGACGTGATGGTGTCTGCATTTCGTACTAGACACAGTCACTACGAATTCCTACTTATGCCTTTTGGACTTACGAATACACTTGTCACATTTATGGATTTGATGAAATGAGCCTTCCATCCGTACTTGGACATGTTCATGATTGTATTCATCGATGATGTTCTAGTCTACTCCCGTGATTAGTATGAGCACGACTCCCATCTTCGCACTGTGCTAGAGATGCTCTGAGAACACCAGTTGTATGCTAAATACATCAAGTGTGAGTTTTGGCTTTATGACGTAGCAATTCTAGGTCAAGTAATTTTAGAGGCAGCAATTATGTTGACCCCGCTAAAATTGAGGCACTAGTGTCTTGGGAGCAACTGAAGACGGTTACCAAGGTACGAGGTTTCCTTGACCTTGTCGGTACTACAAGAGAATTGTCAGGGGGTTCTCCCAATTGGCTTTACCTCTCACCCGGTGGATGCAAAAGGATGTGCTATTTGTCTGGAGTGACAAATGTGAGTTGAGCTTCTGTATACTCAAGGAATGGTTGACTTCCGCACCATCCTTACCCTTCCTTCAGGTGCCTTGGACTTCACGGTTTACATGGATACTTCCAAGGAAGGGTCGAGCACCGTGTTGATGTAATGGGGACAAGTTGTGGCTTATGCATCCTGATAGCTGAAGAACCATAAGCGCAACTACCCCACTCATAACTTGGAGTTGGCGGCCGTAGCCTTTGTATTAAAGATATTGCGTCACTATTTGTATGGGGTGACATTTAAGATTTTCACAGATCACAAGAGCCTCAAATACATTTTTGATCAGAAGGAACTGAATATGAGGCAAAGGCGGTGGATGGAACTGCTAAAAGATTATGATTGTACCATCTCCTACCATCCTAGTAAGGGGAATGTGGTAGCAGACGCCTTGAGTAGGCGACCATACACTGAGGGTTTGATAGCTTGGTTGCAGACTTGGGATGTGCTCACTACACTTAGTGAGTGGCATCCATTTGAGGGAACATCCGATGCAGTGACAATGCCAGCCAAGTATAGCAGCTTGTGGGACAGGATCATGGCAGGGCAACGGACAGATAAGAGGATCCAAGACTTGTACCACAGATGCTTAAAGGACGAATTTGACGGATTTTGAGTTCGTGAATCCATCGTATGGAAGGGGGACCACGTGCGTGTCCCATATGACAAGGAGCTAAAGAGAGAGATCCTGGATGAGGCGCATAGCTCGAGACTTTCCATGCATCCAGGTGACACCAAGATGTACAAGGACCTCCGCCAACACTTTTGGTGGGAAGGCATGAAGAAGGACATAGCCGAATATGTTAGCAGATGTCTTACCTGCTAGATGGTAAAGGCAGAATACCAGAGGCCTCCTGTTTTACTACAGCCTCTTCCCATTCCTGTGTGGAAATGGGAGAGCATCTCCATGGATTTTGTCACATCATTTCCGCACACCCCTAGAGGGCTTGATGCGATATGGGTCATTGTTGACCAATTGATCAAGTCAGCCCATTTCATCCTGGTCAACATGACATATACACCAGTGCAACTAGCCAAGTTATATAATTAGCACGTCATCCGGTTGCATGGGATACCCAAGGAAGTAGTGTCAGACAGAGATTCTCGTTTCACATCACACTGCTGGGGAGAGTTCATGAGAGCCTTGAGGACAGAGCTACATATGAGTTCAACCTACCATCCACAGATAGATGGGCAGTCTGAGAGAACCATTCAGACCTTGGAGGATCTACTACGAGCATGTGCGGTTGAGTGGAAGAGATCTTGGAAGGATCACCTCCCAGTAGTTGAGTTACATACAACAATAGCTACCACGCCAGTATAGGCATGGCACTATTTGAGGCATTGTATTGGAGGCGATGCACCATTCCTCTGTGTTGGCAGCAGGTGGGTGACAACACTATGTTCACCCCACAGATCATTGAGGAGACATCCAGAGTAGTGGAGACTGCTAGGAGGAAATTGTTGACCGCGCAGAGTCGTCAGAAGAGCTACGCCGACCGGCGACGTGGAGACCTTGAGTTTCAAGTATGTAGTCATGCATTCATGCCCAAATAGGAAATTATTAGTCTGGCCTGCATGAATAAGCGTTTCTCATGATCACAGGTCGGGGACTTCGTGTTCTTACATGTGTCCCCAATGAGGGACGTACAACATTTCGGTGCAAAGCGCAAGCTAGCACCGCGTTTTGTGGGGCCATTCGAGATTTTGGCCCGTGTTGGGAAGGTAACCTATAGGGTGGCCCTTCCCCCACACCTCGAGGGAATCCACAACATGTTTCACGTGTCGAATCTGTGGAAGTACATCCGAGATCCCCGACACGTGATCAGTACGAGGACTTGACGGTGGAGCCAAACTTTCCTTCCAAAAGAGCCGGTACAGATATTAGATCACGCGGTTAAAAAGCTGAGGCGGAAGGAGATCCCGTTAGTCAAAATCATATGGCGAAGTCAAGACGTCGAAGAGGCGACTTGGGAACCTGAGGCGGACATGAGGGAGAAATTGTTCACAGGTACAGAACTGAAACCATAGTCGAGTTCTTTTGAGATTTTTATGGGTTCTGCTCTCTTTGAGATTTTTATGGGCTCATTTCTCTGTGAGACTTGGGCACAATGGGGTTCGAACATTGAAATCGACTAGAATCATCCTAAGTCTCGGAGACGAGACTTCCTTTGAGATTTTTATGATGTGAAAACCTCGAAAACTGAACAGGGACTAAAATGCAAAACCCAACTGGATCTGGGCTTAATTGCAAATCTGCTTTTATTGCAGGGTCCAAAAAATTTATTTGAGTAGTCCATTGCGTAGACCTCGTCGATAGCTTTTCAACAAGTCCAAGAATGCGAAAATCCGAGTTCGGGAGCCCGAGTTACGGTCATTTTAGTGAGAGGGGGTCCAGGCCATATAAGGATCCGGACCCGGATCCGAATCCGGGTTAAACCCAATAAAACCCAACCCATCTCGCCCAAAACGCCCCCAAATCATTCACCTTCGACCAGCAGCCTTCCTTCCTCCATTTCTCCTCCCTCTCCCTCACCGGAGCATCGCCGGAGCACTTCGGATCGACGATCCGAAGCCAAAATCGAGTAGAGAAGGTCCGGGTCACCCCATTTGCGATTCCCATCGTGAACGAAGTGTCGATCACGCCGTGCTTCACCGATGGAGAAATCGAGGTGTGAGTGTTCTTAAGGTACGATTTCCCCTTCCTTTTGTTGCGGGTTCCATGCGAATTTTGAACCTCTGTGTTGGAACATTCGTAGAGCCGTTGAGTTCTTACATCATATCGTCTACAACTGCATTACAACTTTTCTTTGTTTTTGTTTAAGAATAATGGATTGAGCTCTTATAGTTCTTTTGAAAATGTGAGTTGCTTTAGCTCCCATTAACTGTACGCTTCTCATGTGACTCAAAGTAAAGTGTTGAGTTTTGCATTCTTGATGGATAGTCGGGTGCTTACAGCCGACAAATCACATTTTACCCAAATATCTATTACGTTGTGAACAAATAGCACAGGGACGTGAGGGGGAAAAATACTACCTTCAGTGCACTGATATGCTAACTTAACATGATGGGATACCGTCATCAAAGTACACCACTTCTTACAGGAGCACATGTTTATGAAATTGAAATCTGCAAAGAGAAAGGATAATAATATGCTTGAATATGGTTGGAGATATGGGGATTACTCTCTACCAATCCTTAATAGCAGTTGACCAATACCTGAACCTGATTGTATGGCTTTGTTGACGTAAGATCCTTTCATGGAGACTACTGTGATTTTGGTTAACCAATGTAGATCAGCCTCCCAAAATATAATGCTGGTTCTGCATTGTGGTTTGATAGCAATGGTGCTTCTTCCAATATCTTAGAATCCATTGTGCTCTAATTGACCGATTTCTTCTTTTAAAAAGTGACAATTAATTGGGATCCCACAACCTCTTGAGAATTCTAATAGGAGCACAAGAATGATAAATAAGTACAAGCTGTAAACAAAGATGAGCTGAAGATAAGCCTACCTTCTATAGTAAATAACATGAAGATTAACCTAAGCACTTTTTACTTTATTGGAATCTATTATAGGATATAATCATATATAAGAAGTCAACTATATAATCTTACCATGGGCATAAGTACTCGGATTGGTAGGGTGGACTTGGAATAGATGGTTGTAAGTCTGGGTGAAATGTCTCTGTCCATATCTCCAAATTCTCTTCTACATATTTAGCTATTTTACTATAAGACATTACAGTAAGGTAAGATTGTACTGCATCCTCTTTTTTTTATGAGAGCTTCATTCTGAGTATTCTTGGATTACCTCTACTTGCCTCTCATTCTATGGTGACCGTGTACACAACCAGTTCCATTCAATTTAATACATCAACACATTTCTATCCATTACCATGCCCATTTGTTAGTACTGGACCGTCCTTGACAAGTGCAGCCTTTTGTTCTATGGAATCCTATTTGGTCCTATGATGTCTTTCACCATGAAAATGTGTTTGAAAAGGTTCCATTAATCATAATACTAAATTTGTTTGTTTGGGAAGCAAAAATATACAATAGATTGTTTGGAATTAAATTACGTGGATGCATCAAGTCTTGATTGTTTTTTTATTTAACAATTGATTTTTGGATGACGAATTGGAAGATGAAAAAGATTGGAACTTATGTTGTGGAGTTAGCTTGAACTACATCAATTATGTCAGTGTTGAAGCATCAAGTTTATTAGGCATTTGAATCTCGTCGATATATATTTCATATGAGGTGCGCAATTATGCGTATAATCCTGCATTATCATTTTGATTTATGAGAATGAAGTATATAAAACATCTCAAATTGAATCTATGCTTGTGCTTATGATGTGCGGGTAGATGGAGATAGGTGCCTCCATGGGATGGGCATGTACCCTTGGGGCCCCGGTTAGAAGCCTAGCTGACCGCGATCCCAACTGCTATTGTAGCTGCGATGGTTGCAGGACATGTTGCTTGGCACACCGAGGTGCTAATCTGACGGTGTTGGCCTCGGCACTTGCGTGTTTTAGCCCGGTGCTCGAGCGCGGGCCAAGTAGTCATGATTGGTCGGCTAGTGTTTCGTTTGTCACTTAGAGTTAACACTCGTGTACAGGCCAATGTAGGCCACATTGGTCGGTATTCCGAGTGGGAGCGCTAAGAGGGGAGTTCTGGGAAATGTGGTTAAGGAAGTTGGTGATGGGACGTGAATCTCCTGTACTTAAGGAGGATTGGATTACCGCGATGATTCACGGGTTGGAATCTAATTTGTGAATCGGAAGTACAATTGTGAAGTGGTGCTAAGTGGATGTGTTTGGAACTTAGTTAGGATGCATTGTACCCCACCGCATGCCTACGGAGGCACCCCAACCCTAAGGTATTTTCTTTCACCTTAGAGTCATAGTGTGAGGCCTCATCCAGACCAAGACCATAGACTATCCACGAAGCTCGGTTACTCATATCCATATCCAGATCTAGTAATAATAACAATGATAAAGATGTAATTCTTTGTGAGACCAGTTACACAGTTGTTCTTTTGCACACATTTAAATTTTGTATCATGCTTGTTGTATATTTTTGTTGAAATCGTATTGGTCAACTTTGCTCATAACGTACCTACGTGTGAATCCGCAGGTCCGCAACAGTGAGTAACTTTGGGGATATCACCATTTTTGTGCAGCTTTACGACATTTTTTTTCGTGGTACAGTTGTTGGTAGTTTTACTATCCTTCTTCACTTGTAGTATTTTGTTGAGAGACATGGCATGTAATGTATAATTATGAACATCTATTTTATGCTTACATGCATATTTTTTTGTGGACATGGAAATGATCAGTGGAATGTAATGGAATTGGTATATGCAATGAATGGAATATGGAATACGAACATGTTGAATGAGAAGCAAAATTTTAAATTGATGTGCTTGTTGCTATTTTTTCTCCTGTTGTTACGAATGTCAAATATTCGAATGTGGAATGTGTGTGCGTGGATGTGGTTTGCTGAGTACCCAGATCCTAGGGGCGTCACACTTAGGGAGTAGGGTTCCACGTAAAAAATCTTTGCATTCTTCAAGTTTATCTTTCTCAGTTCTTATGCTCTGTTTATCATCCACTTCCGCACTCTCTATTTTCTAACATGGTATGAGAGTGATTCGATTCTCGAGGAATTTTTGTGTTCTTTATTTTGTTCGAGATTTGAGTTTTAGATTTATGTTATTTGAAGATTTATTATTCGAGATTTGTTCGAGTCTGAGATGTGTTCTAAGGTTCACAAAACTCTAATTCACCCTAATTCGATGAAAGGGAGGATATCTGGGCCGTACGAAGATCCTTACACAATTGTTGCGCATATCCCAACCTCATCGAAGCCCAGGCTCTCCAGATCGCAGCTTTGCGCTCCTCTTCGCGCGAGATCAAACCCTAGGCACCTGCGCAAAGATCGAGATGATGGAGGCAAGCCCCTGTCCACATCTCCATTGCTGCTTCCTGCCACATCTCTCCCATCTGGAATAATTTATTTCTGAAGTCCACTTTAGCTCCATCGTTCTGGAATAATCCCCTAGAATCTTATCGTTATGGAATTATTGATTCATGGAATAATTGATTTCTGGAATCATCCCATCGCCAGACCTGGAATCTCATGCATGTTGTGAAGCTCTCCAGATACAAGCCTCTCGTGATGAGGTCGCGCATATCCAGGTAGCGAGCCTCATGGCTGCAACTTCGGCTGCGCATTCCCGGAAGCCCATGAGCCCCCGCGATATCTCAGGCTCCAGCGGCAACATCCAGCACGAGCTCCGGGAGCTCGAGCCCCTGCGCGCTCCATCTCCTCAGGCCACAGGCGATGGTGCCCTAGCACGAGGGCGAAACAAGGCGGCATACCTCCTTCAAGAAGCCTACATACGAAGGCTGCATACTCCCCATCGACGACGTTTTTTTAGAGAGGCTTCCCCTCTTGAGAACCTTAAGGAGGGGTAGTGGGTTGTATCCTTTTTAAAAATTGCTGTGAGGGTATCTATTGCAAAGGCCTAAGTGGGCGGCGGTTTTTTATTTTAAAAAATCTGAAAGAAAGAGAGGAAAGGGCAGACTGTATTATAAAAAAAGAAAGGGGATGTATCTTTGGGCCCTTTGGGCCGTGGTATAAAAAATGTTTTTTTAAAAAGACACGCACAATTAAAAAGCCATATGCATATTTGAAAAAAATAAAATATGAGATGGAAATAACCAGGAAAAAAGGAATAAATGTGCAAGAAAAGCCAGAAAAAAAGAATGACGGCTTAATTTGGTTTTGTACCCCCATTTTCTTGTCTTCTCCTTGGTCGATGTTGATTTTCCGACCAGTATGGTAGAAAGGGGGACTATTGTATATGGTTATATGTCTTCTTCAAATGTTGGATTCTCCAGACCAGCCAGTTTCCAGACTCTACGGATGATCAGTTGTTCAGACTCGACATCAGATGTTTCTGAGTCTTCAGACACGCACATGTATGCGGTCTTCATTTTGATGTGCACGTATGCCATCATTTGTGTGGTCCCCATCATTCTTGTTTCGTCCATAGTTTTCATGTGAGCAATATGGACTCCAGAGTAGAGGACCATTCCCTATGCCTTGTGGGCAAGGGTTTTCATGTGGTATCATAGGGAGCCTAGAGTAGCGTACCATTCTCTGTACTAGATGGGAGAGACCCAGTTCTCCGATGAGGAGACTTTTCAGACTCCATTCTCCTGCGACCATGGACTCCGACGAGGATTGTATTCCACGACCTTTTTAGTTCGACCCTTTTCATAGATGGAGCAGTTGTCCACATTGTTGTGGAGGGCCAAAGTACTCTAATGAGGAGACTCATTTCAGTTGCAGTGACTCTGACAGGCGTAGTACAGAGCACATGCCTCTGACGAGGAGATTCAACTGACTCACACTCCAGCCCATTCGTCCTTCTCGCATGCACATCTTGAGAAGTAATGCCCTCGATAAGAACCGACAGTTGTGCGCGTTGAGTTGATATTGTCTGTAGTGTCATGTATTGTGAGTTGAGTTTCTTTCTATTTATCCAAGTTGAGCATTGCATGCTCCAGCTTGAGGGGGAGTGTTGGAGTATTTGTTTTATGCGTCATATGTATGGGAAATGGGTAAGTGGATCTCTCCTGGATCCATTTACCCCATCCAGAGTTTAGTCCCACATCTACCAGTTTAGAGATGTAGAGACTCCGTGGGTGTTATATATAGAGCCCCACACCCTTGTAATCATATGAGAAAGTTCGATAGAAACATCAGCCCTCTGAGGTATTCTCCCATGGTTTCATCTCGCTCCTTAGGGAGTATGGTTCCTCGTAAAAAATCTTTGTGTTCTTCAAGTTATCTTTCTCAGTTCTTATGTTCTGTTTATCATTCTGCTTCCGCATTCTCTATTTTCTATATATATACATATATATATATCTCGAAGACTTACTATTATTTCCCCCAATGAGGGAAGTTGAGTTAGACATTTCCCTAGTACGAAGGATGCAACCAAACATATAGAATGACACGAGCAGAGTTTAGGGAACTCAAAGTTCATTTACAAGAACTATTAGAGAAGGACTTCATACATCCTACCGCATCTCCTTGGGGGAGCACGAGCACCTGTGTTACACCTGAATAAGAATGATGGATCTATGTGGATGTGCGTAGATTATAAACAAGTCGATGAGGTGACAATCAAGAATTGTTACCCCTTGCCTCGTATTAATGACCTCTTTGATCATCTTCAAGGGGCTTCCATCATCTCGAAGATAGATTTGAGATCCAACTACCACCGGTTGCAAATCAATGATTTAAATAACCCGATGTCTACTTTTCGGACTAGATATGGGCATTATGAGATCATTGTGATGCTCTTCAACTTGGCAAATGCTCTTTCATGTATGTAATAAATAGGGTGTTCAAATCCTTCTTGGATACCTGTATGGTGATTTTCATCGATGACATTGGTTTACCTCACCATCAAGGAGAAGCACATACCACATTTGATGTTAGTGCTCAAGATACCGCGGAAGCACAATCTATATATGAAATATAGCAATTGTGAATTTTGTTGAAGGGTGGTGCTTTCTCATGTTTTGTTATTATAGATGCAGGGTTCCAAAGCTGGAGGATCTAGTTTTAGTGAAGCCTTAGATTAGTTTTTCCTATGAGGATGGAGTGTTGATTGTTGAAGAATAAAGACAACATGCATACCTACACATCAAGACTTACGAGCATATATAAAGCACGAGGTGCACAATTCATGACTTTCCATTCATCCTGTTAGTATTGAAATTTATCAAGACATGCGTAGGAACTTTTGGTGGAGACTAATGAAGAGAGATACATCTCAGTTTGCTTATATGCTAGTTGATGCTTTATATGCCAACAGGTCAAGGTTGAGTACAAACAACATTCATGACTATTAGAGTCTCCTTTCATTCCTGAGTGGAAGTGGGAATGAACAATGATGGATTTTGTGACTAGTTTTCTCCATACATTAAAGAGGATATGAAAGCCATTTAGGTGCTTGTTGACGAAGTCTGCCCGCTTCATACATATTAACATGTCATACACACCGGTGCAACTGGCGAATCTCTTTATTAGGAAGGTGGTTAGGTTATATGGAGTTCTGAAACATATTATAGATATATCAACGTTTTAGTTTCCGTATTGGAAAGAATTTTTAGGATAATGATGCAATTATGCTTGAGTTTGACATACCATTCTTAAACGGAGAACTAATCCGATCATATTATTCAGACCCTTGAGGATATGATGTGAGATTATGAGCTAGAATGGAAAGGTTCCTGGAAGGACCATGCCCTTATGGGAGTTTAAGAAGTATTAGGATAAGCTCCATTCGAGGTATTTTGGTGGAAGACGATGCCCAACCCTTTTGAGGTGGCATGATGCTAGGGTCAATCAAATACACAAGTTGGGCCTAATCGCGAAGGCTGTCAGAATTGTGTGAGATAATTTTCTTATAGCACATAATAGGTAGAAGAGCTACATTGACAAGCATTGTAGCAATCTACTTTTCAAGATATGTGACTTTGTGTCTACAGTGGCATCCCTTGTAAGAAGAGTTCAAGGACTCGATGTTTGTGGAAAACTCTCTCCATGGTTTGTTGGATCTGTTGAGATTCTGGGGCGGGTAATATAAGTTGCTTATAGGTTGGCTCCTCCACACTTGGTAGACATTAACAATTTTATTTCATGTTTCCATCCTCTTAAAATACATACATCATCCATGTCTTGACATATTCTATTAGGACCTACAAGTGGAATATGATCTCTCATACACTAAAGATCCAATCTGTATCATTAACCAATCGGTCAAGAAGTTGAGACAGAAGGAGGTACCGCTAATGAAGGCAATCTGGCATCGATAGAGCTTCAAGGAAGTCCCATGGGAGCCATAGGCAAAGATGTGACATAACTATCACACTTATATCAAAGGTCGTTCTTAATTTTCAATTCTTTAGCTTCAGAATTGTGAGTAGTGTGGGTTAGCCTTTTTATAGTTGTTATGAGACATTAAGTTCCTTTCAACCTTAAGTCTCAGGGACGAGACTTGTTTTAATGTTGTTATAATGTAAAGCTCCAAATTTTCATTTATTTTTCTTTAAAACCATATTAATATTATAATTAAAAGATGTGTCTCAATGAGATGAATCCAATGAACCAAAGAATGTGAGACTTCGTCCCCCGTCTCTACATATTAGCGTTTTAGTGCAGTGGAATTTTTGTAAACATTGATTTAGGGGTGATGGTGTGCTTTAGTGATTCCAATCCCTACTTAAACCCCATTTTCTCTCTAATAACACCCATGATAACCCTGATATGTTTTATTTCCATAATCATTGAAAAAGGAGAGATCGTCACAAAGGCCATCGCTAGTATGGTGATCATCGAGGAATACTGATTGGAATGGGGTTTGCATATGAAATGCAAGTCCACCCTTATTTCATTGTTCTAAGGTACAATGATATCTCATTTTTACCTTTCATTTCTGAATCTGTGACGATGGTGTAGCTCCTCACGTGGTTCTTTTTTCTTATGTGATTCGAAGGCTGATTTCATCGTGGAACATAAATGGTGCATATGGATTATCCATGTTTCATGAATATGATCTCTCATGGATAAGGTAACAATTCCTTCACTAAAACCTTTATTTGATATAGAATTTTCATCCAATTATTATTTCTCTGATATCGATTTTATAGGGGCTGTTGAAATATGAGAAGCGGAAGCAGAATCGATAAAACTAGAAAGATAAACATGAAGAACACGGATTTATCGTGGCACCCTACTCCACAAGGAGTGCGATAAAATCACGGGGAAACCTTCAAAGGGGCTGGATATTCTATTAGAATTCTCAATGAGTATAGGGTGTGGGGGACTCTTTATATAGCCCCTCAGACAGATTCAAGTCCCACCGCTCATCCATGTGGGACTAAACATGAGTGGGGTAATTGGATCTTGGTGAGATCCAATTACCCACCTATTACATTCTCTAACACTTCCCCTCAAGCTGGAGCTGAGAAAGCTACAACTTGCAACAAAAAGAAAGTATACAACACATCTTCACACGATACATCACAAGAAGAACATATATTCGTTGTTGGTAGAGGACCTCGCGCAAGGAGGGGTCTGCGACTTTCAGGTCATCAGAACGTATCTCTGTCATGTTTGTAAAACTGTTGCGATATCGGGACATCGTAACGTATCTTTGTCGTGCATGCAGGTCATCATAACATATCTCTGTCGTGCCTGGAGAAGAATTGCTGCAGAAGTTCAGCTCAAGGAACTGATCGGGTCGTAAAAGAAGTATATGTACTGACGAAGAAGATGGTGATCGGTGAAGACGGATGATCTGTAGAAGCAGTAGTATGGAGTGCTGGTCTGTCAGTCGTGGACGCGCATAAGTCCTTAAGTATATGTCATTTATAACTCCCCATTTCTCCAATACTTGATAAAATAAAAAGCTTGGAACATAAAGTTGGGAGAAACAAATAACACAATTTTTTGTGTTTTTTTTCACAAATCATCATCATTTTTTAAAAGCCATTCTTTTTTCTTTTGTTTTTTTTCAAAATTTTTCTTTTCTTTCTTTTTTTAATTTTACGTTCGACTTTTCTCCTGTTTTTTTATGCACTTTTTTTAAAGAAATTCTTTTTTTAAAACATGGCCCAATTTTGGGCCCAAATCTCTCTCTCTCTCTCTCTCTCTTTTTAAATATTGAAAATCGAAACTCTCTCCTTTTTTCTCCCGACCCCTCTCTTCTTTTTTCTCCCGACCCCTCTGCTCTCTCCTTTTTTTTACACATTTTTCTTTAATATTTTCGCCCACTTGGGCGTAATAGACAACATCCCCAATTGGGCTTTTACAATGGAGAAAAGGATTTTTTTTTAAACACCAGCCTCGAGGCTTTATTTAAGGTTCTCAACTGGGAAACCTTTCTCAATCTTGTGCTGCCCCAAGGGGCCTTCTCCTGTCGCCCCCCGATGGGGCAATTATGCCGTCTGGAGCCTTTGAGAGGAGCAGTGCTGCGGCGAACATAAGACAACACGCTAGGAGATGGGGCTTCAAAAGGCGATGCGCTGCTAGGAGAAGGGCCTGGAGATGCGCCTGGGGATGCGTCGTGATGAGGGAGTGCAGCCATGCTGGCGCCTGGATCTGAAGGATATCTTGCTTCCGAAGGATCATCGCCCGATGAAGGGAGTTGCTTCGCAACTTGAGGATGCCGCCGCTGCTGGAGTGCGCGCCTCCTTTGTGTTGGAGATGGCTGTGCGACACTTAAAGTTTGGAGGTTCCGCCTCCTGGAGAAACAAGAAGGCTCCACCACCTGCAATGATTGTTGGACATGCGAGCCTACGACGAGCCATTATGCAATAAATGTTATTGCAAATATCATTCCCTGATCTGAAATGAAGAAAAAATAATTTGCATAATAGGTCCCTTAGTACAATTAGGGTTATGTACCATGGCCATCTTAGTGATCATACAGCTGTTGATTCAATAATTGAATCATAGAGGCTGATGTTTGGATGAATATCTAATGAGTTAGATTGAGGACTCATCAAGCACCGTCAAATGATTGTTAAGAGATGATCTCCAGCCTGAGTAGGAGATGGCAATCCTTTCTCAGTTCGGCTGATATCTGACCGACCTCTTGATGCAGGTCCTCTGCATAGGAACTGAGATTCAGAGGTGTCATATTAGTTAGGTCAAAGAGTTGACTTAACGAGATCGAGATAACCAAAGTCCTATATCATATGTTGTCATGATATAGGCACACATCCTCTGACCGGAGATAGATGTGTTACTATATGTCTGAGTATGTACATTTGGCAGACCAATAGGTTGATGACCTAATCAAGGTCTATACTCTGGCGCGCTGATGTGCATGTAAGGGCATATGAGTAATATGATCTCTCAAAGGGATCATACAGGTTCAGTTACTGAACCGGAAGATATGAGCTCATTCATGAGATATTTGGAAGAATCAAATTTCGTGCACGGTCATCTCGCTTTGGAAGCTTGACTGAATTTGTAAATTTGGTATATACTTTTGGAAAGTATATGACCAAGACCTAGGTATGGTATATGCTTTTGGAAAGTATATGATTGATACCAACTACCAATTATCAAATGAGAAACTTACTGATAGAAGCATAAAGTAGACAATGTAAAGTTGATCTAATACTTCGGGTTTATTCTGAGTCTTCCAGTATGCAGGATGTACAGGTATTGGGAATACCTGAGGGTGATGTGATCATAAACGATTGTATAACCATGACGCTTCCATTCCTAGGGAGTGATGAAACAGGTCTGGATTTTAGTGACTCCTCTCAGTAGAGAAGTAATCTGATCTTAGTCCAAATGTTGGACATTGATCTGAATGTGATTCAAATGCAATGATAAGATTAGATTTGCGGTCTTGATTTAATCATGCATCTTGGGAGGTCCGAGATTTGGATTTGAGATATGATCTCCATATCCAAGTCACTATACGTGGAACAATACAATCGCCCTGTCCTTATCTCCAAGTATCTGCGGAGAAAGCGCATTATCCTTGAATGGGTTCAGGATAATTTCATTGTTGATATTATGTATCGAGAAAATTGATAATTAAATGTAATTTAATTATCATGAGTAATATGAATTTAATTCATATTATAAGGAGAGTTATCTAAGATAATTAAATGTGATTTAATTATCAAAGACATGAATAATGTGAATGTGATTTATATTATTTGAAAACAAGAGAATAGAGATCCAAGATGATTAAATGTGATCTAATTATCAAGGATATAAATAATGTGGATAGGACTATCCATATTAATTATATATATTATAAATGTGAGTTATAATATATAAGAGAGAGCTAATTTGTATTTGCATTTGTTAATTAAATGTTGATGTGAATTGGATTCACATTGGACATCAAATTGAAAATGTAATTTACATTTTATTTTGGGTTGTGAATATGATCCACAAATTTTCAATGGCAAGATTGCAATATTCTCAAAATAAATTATGAATTATTTTTGTAGAATAATTTACAACAAAAGTTGTAAAATTCTTGGAGATTTTCATGGAGTAGGATAATCTCATGAGATTGCATGAGATTGTCTCCACATTGGATAATTGTGGACGGCTACCATCTCCATATGGAAATTGGTAGCCATCCTACCTATTTCCATGGGAGATGTAATCTCCATGCAATTATCTCTATATTTGCTTGATTTAATTCGGGAGTAAATTATATTTGATTTATCAAATAAATTTAATTCAAATTAAATTATTTGTTGTTGTGTTTTACCAACAACAATCTTGACCATTGAAAGAAACACAAATCTTTCTCATCCATTGATTTTGTATGTCCATGGATTGAGATCCATTGGTCTCAAAGCCCTATGTAAAGAGAGGCACTCCATGCTCTCTAGGCTTACAACAAGGGAGACAACAACTCTCTCTCTCTTTTTCTCTCTACACGCCTGCTCTCTCTATCTCTCTCTTGTGGCCGTCCACCATGGATGCCCTAGAGAGATCCTCCATCGCCGCAGCGTCGTCATTATGCTGCCCGATGATTTGCTCGTGGATCTCCGTCTACTTCGGCGTGCGTTGTTCGTGAAGATGTCATATCTCGTTTGTCGAGATCAGGAGATCCATGGCCTCCGACCGGAGACAAATGTGTTACTATATATCTATGTATGTACATTTGGCATACCAATAGGTTGATGACATAATCAAGGTCTATACACCGGCGTGCTGGTGTGTATACAAGGGCATGTGAGTAATACGATGTTTCAAAGGGATCATAGGGGTTCAGTTACTGAACCGGAAGACATGAGCTCACTCATGAGATATTGGGAAGAATCAAATTCCGTGCACGGTCGTCTCGCTTTGGAAGCTTGACTGAATTGGTAGGTTTGATATATACTTTTGAAAATTATATGATAAAGAACTAGATCAATGTCCAACATTTGGACCAAGATCAGATTACTTCTCTACTGAGAGGAGTCACTAAAATCTAGACCCGTTTCATCACTCCCTAGGAATGGAAGTGTCATGGTTATACAATCGTTTATGATTGCATCACCCTCAGGTATTCCCAATACCTATACATCCTGTATACTAGAAGACTCAGAATAAACCCGAAGTATTAGATCAACTCTACATTGTCTTGTTTAGGGTTTTATCAGTAAGTTTCTCATTCGATCATTAGGAGTTGGTATCGATCATATACAATCCAAAAGCATATATAAATGATTCATTCTTCCAAGGGAAATAACACATCTATTTATAATAGAGTGTCTTAGGTGTTGGGAATACCTGAGGGTGATGTGATCATAAACGATTGTATAACCATGACGCTTCCATTCCTAGGGAGTGATGAAACGGGTCTGGATTTTAGTGACTCCTCTCAGTAAAGAAGTAATCTGATCTTAGTCCAAATGTTGGACATTGATCTGAATGTGATTCAGATGCAATGAGAAGATTAGATTTGCAGTCTTGATTTAATCAAGCATCTATGGGAGGTTCGAGATCTGGATTTGAGATATGATCTCAATATCCAAGTCACTATACGTGGAACAATACAATCGCCTTGTCCTTATCTTCAAGTATCAGCGGAGAAAGCGCATTATCCTTGAATAGGTTCAGGATAATTTCATTGTTGATAGTATGTATCCAAGCACTGAGAAAATTTATAATTAAATGTGATTTAATGATCATGAGTAATATGAATTTGATTCATATTATAAGGAGAGTTATCTAAGATAACTAAATGTGATTTGATTATCAAAGACATGAATAATGTGAATGTGATTCATATTATTTGTGAACAAGAGAATAGAGATCAAAGATGATTAAATGTGATTTAATTATCAATGATATGAATAATTTATTGGACTATCCATATTAATTATATATGTTATAAATGTGAGTTATAACATATAAGAGAGAGCTAATTTGTATTTACATTTGTTAATTAAAGGTTGATGTGAATTGAATTCACATTGGACATCAAATTGAAAATGTAATTTACATTTTATTTTGGGTTGTGAATATGATCCACAAATTTTCAATGGCAAGATTGCAATATTCTCAAAATAAATTATGAATTATTTTTGTAGAATAATTTACAACAAAAGTTGTTGTAAAATTCTTGGAGATTTGCATGGAGTAGGATAATCTCATGAGATTGCATGAGATTGTCTCCACATTGGATAATTGTGGACGGCTACCATCTCCATATGGAAATTGGTAGCCATCCTACCTATTTCCATGGGAGATGTAATCTCCATGCAATTATCTCTATATTTGCTTGATTTAATTTGGGAGTAAATTATATTTGATTTATCAAATAAATTTAATTCAAAATAAATTATTTGTTGTTGTGTTTTACCGACAACAATCTTGACCATTGAAAGAAACACAAATCAATCTCATCCATTGATTTTGTGTAAACATGGATTGAGATCCATTGGTCTCGAAACCCTATATAAAGAGAGACACTCCTTGCTCTTTAGGGTTACAACAAGGGAGACACCAATTCTCTCTATCTCTTTCTCTCTACATGCCTACTCTCTCTATCTCTCTCATGTGGCTGTCCACCATGGATGCCCTAGAGAGATTCTCCATCGCCGCAGCGTCGTTGTTATGCTACTCGATGGTTTGCTTGCGGATCTCCGTCTACTTCGACGTGCCTTGCTCGTGAAGAAGACGTCATATCTCGTTTGTCGAGATCAGGAGATCCGTGGCTTGAATTATCAACATAGATTGCGAGAAGCACGTGTTTCATCAACACGTTCGCAAGTGTCTCCTCCATCGGATCGGACATAAGACAGGAGGTCTTTTCGTTTAGAGACTCGATCGCAACCATGCTTCAAGAGGTAATCCTATTACTTGTTTGTGGTTTAGACGAAACGATCCGAGAAGTGTTCTTGGATCATGTGGTCTCGTCACATGAAAAATTTTAATTCCGCTGCGTCGAACAACTAGTGCGACTAGTCGCCTCCAATCGCATACGATGCGATCCTCACGCTTATATGATGTGCTTAAGGATCTCACCATATCCTTCAATGATTGGGGGGACAACAGGGGGAATCTCTGCCCCTGTATGATCGTCGTGGCTCAGGGATCATGGGAGGGCCCCGCCATGGGAGCTCGTCGAGATTGGGCTTGCCGCCTGGATGGTGGACATGCGAGCCCACGATGAGCCATTATGCAATAAATGTTATTGCAAATATCATTCGCTGATCTGAAATGAAGAATAGCTAATTTGCATAATAAGTCCTAGTATAATTAGGGTTATGTACCATGGCCGTCTTAGTAATCATACAACTGATGATTCAATTATTGAATATAGATGTCTCATCAAGCACCGTCAAATGATTATTAAGAAATTATCTCCAACCTGAGGAGGAGATGTCAATCCACTCTCTAAAGGTTGATATCTAACTAACCTCTTGATGCAGGTCCCCTACATAGGAATAGAGATTCGGAGGTATTGAATAAGTTAGGTCAAAAGTTGACTTAAAGAGATCGAGATAACCAAAGTCCTATGTTGTATGCTGTCACGATATAGGCATGCATCCTCTGACCAGAGACATATGTGTTACTATATGTCTAGGTATGTACATTTAGCAGACCAATAGGTTGATGACCTAACCAAGGTCTATACACTGGCACGTTGGTGTGCATGTAAGGGCATATGAGTAATACGGTCTCTCAAAGGGGTCATACATGTTCATTTACTGAACCGGAAGACATGAGCTCACTCGTGAGATATTGGGAAGAATCAAATTCCGTGCACGATCGTCTCGCTTTGGAAGATTGACTTAATCTGTAGGTTTGATATATACTTTTGGAAAGTATATGATCGAGAACTAGGTATGATATATGCTTTTGGAAAGTATATGATCGATACCGACTCGCAATGATCAAATGAGAAACTTACTGATAAAACCCTGAAGTAGACAATGTAAAATAGATCTTATACTTCAGTTTTATTCTGGGTCTTCCAGTATGCGGGATGTACATGCATCAAAGATTAATTTTTTTATTTTTTTAACAAAAACTATATGTAGGAAGGTAATAATTTTTTTATTTTTTTATTTTCTTGCAAAAAAAATATGTTAGAGAGAGAAACTGCTATGCGATTTTTTTAAATTTATTTATAAAAAATGGAATGCGTGAGAGGTTGTGGATCTTGATGAGACGGAAGATAGATCTGTGTCTTCGGTCACCGTGCATGATCGGAGGTGGAAGATTACATGAGATAGAAATGTAAATGAATAGATCGTGAGATGAAATGAAATCGGATTCAAACACGGACTAAATCTAAGTGGATAAATTTTTGAGATTTTTAAGTTCTAAAGATTAATAAAATCGAAGCAAAAATTAGATTTACGATTTATCTAAGAGAAATAACGGAAAAAGAAAATGGATCTCACATTCGGGATCGGATATGCCATGATGGCCTCGATGAGGGTCGACTCGCTTTCACCGGACGACTCGGAGGCTGGGCACCCTTCTTCAACAAGATCGCTCTCGGAGATCAGGCTCCTCTCCACCAAAGATTGATCAACGAAAAACGAAGGAGGAGTCCATTAAAATGAAGACGAAAATCAAAATGGAAAGTAGCTACAGATAGGAAGGTTTTTATTAGTTAATTAAGTAATATAAATAACAAAATAACTAAATTAATTAATTACGAAATTCAGAATTAAATAAATTAAGTAATTAATTTATAGAAATTAATTAGCCTCCTTAATGTTGGCTATTATTGGTATAGAATAATATCTTATATACAAGGCATGTTTTTAAATCAAATAATGAATTAAATAATTTAATATAATTACAAATTTCGTAATTAAATTAAATTAATAATATAATGTTAGATATTTGATTTTTTGTGGTTTTTATATAAGGAATTATTTGTTGTACATATTTATTCATATTTATTCTTTATGTACATAATGTACACAATTATAAATATTAACTTCATTAAAAATAAATTAAAAAATAATTAAAAAATAAAAAAATATTATTTAAAAATTATTTCCTTATTTGTACATATGTATATTGTATTATATGTATATAATACTTGTATACAACTAATTTGCATAACATGCAACATTTGCATTGGTTGCGAGCACTGTTATTAGGAGATATGCAAGTGCCGTAAAAGGACTTGGCATAATCTTTTGGGAACAGAGTGGATGATCAACTTATCTAGCTATTTTTCTTAATAGCCTATGATTGTCACATAAGTGCGGGTTTAAATGATTAGCCCACTAATGGCTCTTTGGGCTAATGGGAGATTGTTGGACATACGAGCCCACAACGAGCCATTATGCAATAAATGTTATTGCAAATATTATTCCCTAATCTGAAATAAAGAATAACTAATTTGCATAATAGGTCTCTTAATACAATTAGGGTTATGTACCGTGGTCGTCTTGGTAGTCATAGAGCTGTTGATTCAATTATTAAATATTGAGCAAATGATTATTAAGAGATGATTTCCAGCCTGAGGAGGAAATGTTAACTCTGAAGGCTGATATCTAACTGACCTCTTGATGTAGGTCCTGTGCGTAGGAATAGAGATTCGGATGTATTAGATAAGTTAGGTCAAAAAGTTGACTTAACAAGATCGAGATAACCGAAGTCCTATGTCGTAGGTTGTCACGATATAGGCATGCATCCTCTGAGTCTCTGACCAGAGACAGATATGTTGCTATATGTCTAAGTATGTACATTTGGCAGACCAATAGGTTTATGACCTAACCAAGGTCTATACACTGACACGCTGGTGTGCATGTAAGGGCACATGAGTAATACGATCTCTCAAAGGGATCATACAGGTTCATTTACTGAACCAGAAGACATGAGCTCACTCATGAGATATTGGGAAGAATCGAATTCCGTACACGGTCATCTCGCTTTGGAAGCTTAACTGAATTTGTAGGTTTGATATATACTTTTGGAAAGTATATGATCAAGACCTAGGTGTGATATATGCTTTTGGAAAATATATAATCGATACTGACTCCCAATGATCAAATGAGAAACTTACTGATAAAACCCTGAAGTAGACATTGTAAAATAGATCTTATACTTCGACTTTATTCTGGATCTTCCAGTATGTAGGATGTACAGGTATTGGGAATACCTGAGGGTAATATGATCATAAATGATTGTATAACCATGACGCTTCCATTCCTAGGGAGTGATGAAACGGGTCTAGATTTTAGTGACTCCTCTCGGTAGAGAAGTGATCTGATCTTAGTCCAAATGTTGGACATTGATCTGAATGTGATTTAGATTCTATGAGAAGATTAGATTTGCGATCTTGATTTAATCAAGCATATATGGGAGGCCCGAGATCTGGATTTGAGATGTGATCTCAATATCCACGTCACTATACGTGGAACAATACAATCGCCCTGTCCTTATCTCCAAGTATTCGCAGAGAAAGCACATTAACCTTGAAAGAGTTGGGAATAATTTCGTTGTTGATATATGTATCCAAACATTGAGAAAATTGATAATTAAATGTGATTTAGTTATCATGAATAATATGAATTTGATTCATATTATAAAGAGAGTTATCATAGATAATTAAATATGTCTTAATTATCAAAGATGTGAATAATGTGAATGTGATTCATATTATTTGGGAATAAGAGAATAGAGATCGAGGATGATTAAATGTGATTTAATTATCATGGATATGAATAATGTGGATAGAAATATCCATATTAGTCATATATATTATAAATGTGATTTATAATATATGAGAGAGCTATTTGTAATTTTTATTTGTTAATTAAATGTTGATGTGAATTGGATTCACATTGGACATTAAATTGAAAATGTAATTTACATTTTATTTTGGGTGTGATTCACAAATTTCCAATGGCAAGATTGCAATATTCTCAAAATAATTATGAATTATTATTGTAGAATAATTTACAACAACTGTTGTAAAAATCTTGGAGATTTTCATGGATTGATGCGATCTCATGAGATTGCATCTCCCATGAGATATAGGTGGACGACCACCATGTCTTATAAGGAAATTGTGGTCGTCCCACCTATTATCATGGGATAATGAAATCTCCATGCAAGATCTCCATGTATGCTTTATTTAATTGAGGATTGAATTATATTTTAATTTATCAAATATATAAATTAATTGTTGTTGTGTTTTTACCAACAACATTTTTGCCATTAAAAGAAACACAAATCAATGTGAGCTATTGGATTTGTGTTGTCCATGGATTGTGATCCATGGATCCCAAAGTATTATAAAAGGAGAGGCACCCCCTTTTCTCCTCTTTAGACTAGACAACACAACATGAGAACATAAAGCTCTCTCTCTCTTTTCTCTCCACACACCCTCTCTCTCATATGGTTATCCACCATGGAAGCCCTCGAGAAAGTCTCCATCGCCGCACGTTGCCCAATCGTTTGCTTGTGGATCTCCGTCTCCTTCGATGTGCCTTGGTTGTGAAGAAGACGTCGTATCTCGTTTGACAAGATCAGGAGATTCGTCGCTTGGATCATCAACATAGATTGCGAGGAGCACGTATTTCATCAACATGCTCGCAAGTGTCTCCTCCGTCGGATCGGACTTACGACAGGAGGTCTCTTCGTTTAGAGACTCGATCACAACCACGCTTCAAGAGGTAATCCTATTACTTGTTTGTGGTTTAGACGAAACAATCCAAGAAGTGTTCTTGGAGCAATGTGATTTCTTCACTTGAAATTTTTTTAATTTTCGCTGCCTCGAGCTACTAGTGCGACTAGTCACTCCCGATCGCATACGATGCGATCCTCAGGCTTCCGTGATGCGCTTAAGGATCTTAATATACCCTTCATTGGAGCCCTTGTATCGCGGAGCTGTAGCATGGAGCATCACTGCCACTCGATCTGCGTGAGGCGCAACATGGAGGGCAGCTTGTAGATGGGGCTCCGATAGAAGATGGAGCACCCCTTGGAGATGGGGCACAGCTTGGTGCCACGTGGTGCGCACCATCTCGAGTAGTTGGAGAAGTCTCAAATAGCCATTGGAGATGTGGCCTTGAGAGGCCTGGAGATGCAGAACATGCGCCGAGGGCTTTGTAGGGAGCAATGCGACCACATAGATCCACAGATGTGAAGGATTGCGGTGAAAAGAACTCCAGAAATTAGGGTTTCAATAGAAACCCTAGAATTTACAAAACTTGAACCAATAAGAACAATCGACAATCGAATCTCGAATAAAACTAATGAAAATAATTCTTTGAGAATCGAACCCACTCTGATACCATGTTGAAATCTGAGAAGCGGAAGTGGAATCGATAAAACAAGAAAGATAAACATGAATAACACGGATTTAATGTGGAACCCTACTCCCTAAAGAGCAGGATAAAACCACAGGAGGGGCCCTCAAAGGGACTGGATATCTATTAGAATTCTCAATGAGTACAGGGGGTGAGGGCTCTTTATATTGCCCCTCAGACAGACCAGGGTCCCACCACTCATCTATGTGAGAACTAACATGAGTGGGTTAATTGGATCTTGATGAGATCCAATTACCCACCTATTACTTTCTCTAACTGGGGCAATGATGATCTTGGGGTTTTCCTCAACTCCTCACTGCTGAAGGGAATTCTCTATCATTACCAACATTTTAGATTTATATGATGGTCGTGATTCTTGATTCTTGTTGTTTGTAATGGCAACAGAAATCGTATACATGTTGTTGAGGGTTGTTTAGTAACAGTATATCAAACTCTAAAAATCCCGATGCAAGACTCGACTATTCACCAATGAAATTATGTGTGATGCTTATCTTTTCACATTTTTTCTTTTGATCAAAGGTGATATCCTTCCATTTTTCCTACTTAAGTATCATGAATATCATCTTATGATATGTGAGTATGCACTCACCGACTAAATTGATGTGATTATATTAATATTTAATTATTATAGTCTACATGTTCTTCTTATCTACAAGCTTTCATTATTTATTAATTATCCAAAGGTTTGATGCTTATTACGAGATCATGTAACTTACATCATTATCCATTAGGAGTCCTTGTTATACTTTATCTTATAATATCAAATGGCTACATCATGTAGACCTCCTCCTCGAGGTTGCCATAGAGAAAAGCATTCTTCACATCGACTAGATAGGGACCAATTCCTATTGGCAACAACAGTGAACAATGCGGATTTACCCCCATTCTAGCCACTTAGGAGATACTGTCTCAAAGTATTCCACACCATAAGTAAATCCCTTTACTACGAGTTTGACCTTAATCCGTCAATGGAGCCATTAGGAGATTGTTTGGTTGTAAAGACCTATCGACATGCAATTGGCTTGATGCTAGGAGGGATACATCACAAGATCCCATGCACCTCTAGAAATAAGCACATCCATCTCCTTATTATGGCCTTTTTCCGACCATGATCCTGAAGTACATTGCGATGATCACGAAGAGTAGTAACAGTCATAAGAGCATCCGTAAACTACTTGTCACAAGTTAATAGAATATCAATGGAGGTAAAATGTGACAAATGATTTTGAGTACATTGCTTTTTTGCTCTTTACGGTCCCATTGGAAGTTTTGATGGAGCATTCAGAGCAGCAGTGGTGGGGATACTTGAACAAGACATATCATCTTGTACTGTTGTACATAAGCAACATGTAAAGGTACATAGTTAGAATGGACAACATATTTACTTTTGTAGACAATAGGAGGTGACAGAATCTCGAAGGGTATGCTATTGACAGATCGAATAAATTAGCCGGTCTTCAAAGAAGGTGACATAATCAGAAACATAGTAGCAATGACTAGTAGGGTCATAGCACCGGTACCCCTTTTGGGTTCGAGAGTATCCAAGGAATACACACTTGAGTGTATGAGGAGACAATTTATTAGTTTTCTGAAAGTTATGAACAATGTTCATGAAAGTAGCTTATGCGGCCTCATATGCGGCCGCATATGCCTAAACGCGCCATTAGTGAATCACATTGCTGAATCGCACCATTATGCGCATATGCGGGCTGCATATGCAGGTTGTGCGATCGCATATTTGGCATGTGTGCCTGCTTTGGGGTTTTCTCGGATCTCGATAATCAGATACGTATCTTTAAGATCCGGATCTGATAGCACAGCTTCAATATCCCTCTCTCTCGAAGCCCCCCTGATACCCGATCTCCAACAACAAAACCTAGTACCCTTCGACTCTAACCACCGCCGGAAAGTGATGCCTGAAGCTCCTCTGCTTCCAACCGGCACTACGAAGCTACTCCATCCTGCCACCCCTCTACTATGTAGCTCCTCCGCCTCCAAGGTCCTCTGTCACCGCGAACTCCTTCGCCTCCAGTAACCCTAATTCCTAGGGGTTTTTATTTTTCATGTTTTTTTATTTTTTTCAACTATATACTGACTATGATTTATACCAAATTATAGAGTCAAGCAAGCGCAGATCGTTGAGGTTGAGATCTGTCAGATAGTCGCAAAGTATTCCTCTTCCGACCCAATTTCCTTCGCCTAAGCGCCCCCATCTAAGTATGCGGTTAGTTCTCCACCTCTTTGTCCCAACCCCTTTTTCGTTCCTCTCTCATATTCTTGACCTTTCTTTTGATCTTTTTTTTCTGAGGTGTTTTTGGGGGATTACTTATTTGATTATGTCTTATCTGGATGCATTCCTGCCTCATAAAAATAGGGAAAATAGAATCTCTTTTGGATTTTTCACGATCATAGGCCCCATTATCTGGTGTTGGTACTATTAGAAATTGTAGAAAGCTTCGATTTTCCTCTTGTTGCAAGTTAGGGAATTTATGTTTCTGAAATGGTGTTGAATTAGCCTACGATTTGTCCCCTTCTGTTTATACTTGCTATTTTGGATAAGTCTTTTGACCAAGGCCTTAAATGTCAGATTTTGGTTTCGTTTCGATCAACGCGGAAAGAGAAATTCGGTGGAATTTTGATGGAATTCCGGTGAAATAGCCCGAAATTGGAGAAATTACTTGAAAACTCATTTTCTTCTAAAATTATGAATTCTAATATTCTTTAACTCAATAAATAATATAAAAATACACAGTTTTTACTAATAGTAAGATATTAATAAGATATATTACATTAAATTTCTATTCAATCGCTCTAACAATAAAACTAAGTATCATAATTAGATTTGCAATCAAAATTAGACGCCATTAGTTTCACCTCTTGAATTTGAAGAGAATGGTGACATGTGCAATAATAATATAGAAAAACATAGGCCAACAAATACTACTAGCAAAATGTTATTTTTAAGTAAGAAATTGAAGACTTAAATGATATTGATAGCTTAGAACTTGTATCTAACCAAACTACTTTCAATTTAGAAAAATATTTAATTTTAGAAATGAAATAAGACACACATACACACAAACACAAATCTTTTAACGTGTATGTCTAATAGATGCATTGTATAGCTTGTGATCGGAAAATATATGCTATACAAAACACAAACAAATAAGCTAATACTAAGAAACTGCATAACATTCACAAGCACAATTTATATCCAACTTGATAGTAGACAAATACTTAGTCACAATATTTGGAAAGTTGCTAACAAACTAGCACTCGTACAACCACACATACTCCTTGTCCAACACCACACCAGATCTATCGTGGTGCATACAATTATTGTATCTAATTAATTGTATCAAGTAGCTATTTCTATTACCTTAAGCATCAAATGAACATTCCACCTACACCACAACCACCTTCAGCTAAACCAAGCTATTAACACTAATCTCTTACTTAAAATCAGATCAAAACCTTATCATGGGTGAACTAGCATAACCAGAAACCCTTAATCACGTTGTTTCTAGTAGTGGCTTTGTCAGAAGCAATGCCTCAAATTTCAACGGAATTCCATCGTTTTTCTCCTAAATTTCCATTTCTTTAGGTCACCAAAATCGAAATGCTATGTTATTTACTTTTCCAGGATTTCAACGAAATATCACCGAAATCTCAATGAAATTTCATCGAAATCAATGTCATTTCAGCGAAACAACAAAAATGAGTGAGTATACCCTTCACTTTCATCGAAATTTACATATATTAATGAATTTTCACTTACATATCCATTGATGTGTTGAGTTGTTTGAGTGCTTTACATGTTTAAAGAAGTTTCTTTAGTTAGTTTTTAAATTTTAAATATGTATCCCAACCAAATTAATTAGACACAAGATTTAAGAGTTAAATGCATGTTTTAACTAAAGAGCTTTATTTTCTTGTTCTTTCGTTATTTTAATATACATATATATGTTTCGATTAGTAGTTATATATGTGCCACCTCATTCTTATTGATGAGATGATCATCGTGGTTTTTGCTTCGAGTTTAGCATACCGTTTTAACTCTAGACAACATGTTGCTCTAAATATCAACATGTGTGATGATTATGACTATAATATTACTTTAAAACTTAAATTTACAATTCTATTTTAAAAAATAAATGCGCATTTCTATTTTATTTATTGAATTAGGAATATTAAAAACCTTAGCTTTTGGAAAAGTCATGTTTATAGTCATTTCCAAGATTTCCGACGATTTCGCCAAAATTCTTCGAAAGTTCTTTTTCCGAGCATGACAAAATGAAACCGAAATCCAAAATTGAAGTCATTGCTTATGGATTTTAGTGCTTTGTATTTTTTATGAATTTTGTGAATTTTTATAAACAAGCATATTTTACAAAAAGTTTAATAGATAAGTTACCAATATTTTAGTTTCGATTAAAATAACTAATGTATTTTATAAATTTTAAATACATAGATTTTAAATATTAAGTTATTTTTACACATTTTAACAAATATGATTTTAAAATAAATTTTACACACTTTTTAAATACACCTTTTAAATACCAATTTTAAATAAGGTTTTTAAATAAGTATTTTAAATAGATTTAATTTACTTACCATGCTTTTATAAGTACTTCATAAATAGACATTAAATAAATTCTACCCATACCCACTTTTTATGGATTATATATATAGAAAATACATAAAAGTATGAGTTTTGGATAAAAGTATATATACAATATATATGTACCCCCTATACTTAGCTTGTGTTATGTCCTCATAGTACTAAAAAGAGAAAAAAGAGGACATAACTCATGCTAAGTAAACACATGTGAAAAGAATGAAAGAATAAAATGCAGTCACCCCCAATACTTATGATCTGGTCATTGTAAGTATATCATAAGACAAAAATGAGGTGGTTGAGGGCAAGAAATAAACGAAGGAACGAAAGAAAGAAAAGAAATAAACTCAAAGGAATCACTCGATCCCCCTATACTTAGGATCAGGTATCCTAAGTATAGAAAAGAATGTGGCAAAAATTGGAAACAAGTGATGAGTGTAAAAGAATGTGCAAACACGAAAAGTAAAAAAGAATAAAATAAGAAAATAGAAAATCAACTAAAGCAATTGTCCCCCTATACTTAGGATCGATATCCTAAGTATAAAGACGAGCAAAAATGGGGACGATTGGGATCTTAGAAGAATGTACAAATGGTATGTAATCCAGAAACGAATGGTCTCAAGGTCTATGTAGATGACAAAATGAAGAGGAAAAGTAATTACAAGTCTCGTGCAAAGTAGATCACCTCAACTTGGGTCATACAATATCATCTGTTAACTAAGTGAGAACCAATCCATGGTTGATTGAGTAGAGTTGCCTCTATAGGTGTTGTATACAACATCAGTCTCTCTATAGTAAATGTCTTTGGAATTATACTACATATGATTTCAATAAATGTGCCCATCATAACATCCGACTCTCTGTTGTGCTCATCCTCGAAAGGATTAGAATTAAAGAACTCAGGTAAGCGATAGTCAGGCTCTAGATCATTTGAAGTGAAGGGACCAAGCAAACTCTTTAAAATATCTATCATAAGCTCATCAAATTACTACTCCATCTGAACCATCTCTATGTACATGTCGCCCTCAGAAGAACTGCCGACTGTTGTGCATGACCCATCCTCTGCTAGGATATCATGGGTCTCAATATGATACCTCTCAATGTCGTCATAACGAATCTCATCCACGTAATCACAGCTGGCTAAAGATCCAGGGACATCTGAACTATGTGTAGACGCAATGCTAGAAGTGGATGATCCTCTCACCATCTCAATGTTGGACATGCGAGCCCACGACGAGCCATTATGCAATAAATGTTATTACAAATGTCATTCCCTGATCTGAAATAAAGAATAACTAATTTGCATAATAGGTCCCTTAGTACAATTATGGTTATATACCATGTCTGAGTATGTACATTTAGCAGATCAATAGGTTGATGACCTAACCAAGGTCTATACACTGGCGCGTTGGTGTGCATATAAGGGCATATGAGTAATACAATCTCTCAAAGGAATCATACATGTTCATTACTAAACCGAAAGACATGAGCTCACTCATGAGATATTGGGAAGAATCAAATTCCATGCACGGTCGTCTCGCTTTGGAAGCTTGACTGAATTTGTAGGTTTGATATATACTTTTGGAAAGTATATAATCAACTCCTGGGTATGATATATGCTTTTGGAAAGTATATGATCGATACCGAATCCCAATGATCAAATGAGAAACTTACTAATAGATCCCTGAAGTAGACAGTGTAAAGTTGATCTAATACTTCGGGTTTATTCTGAGTCTTCCAGTATGCAGGATGTACAGGTATTGGGAATACTGAGGGTGATGTGATCATAAACGATTTTATAACCATGACTCTTCCATTCTTAGGGAGTGATGAAACGGGTCTAGATTTTAGTGACTCCTCTCAGTAGAGAAGTAATTTGATCTTGGTCCAAATGTTGGACATTCATATGAATGTGATTCACCTGCAATGAGAAGATTAGATTTGCGGTCTTGATTTAATCAAGCATCTATGGGAGGCCCGAGATCTGGATTTGAGATGTGATCTCAATATCCAAGTCACTATACGCGGAACAATACAATCTCCCTGTCCTGATCTCCAAGTATCCGCGGAGAAAGCGCATTATCCTTGAAAGAGTTCATGGATAATTTCATTGTTGATATATGTATCCAAGCATCGAGAAAATTGATAATTAAATGTGATTTAATTATTATGGATAATATGAATTTGATTCATATTATAAGGAGAGTTATATGAAATAATTAAATGTGATTTAATTTCTAAGATGTGAATAATGTAAATGTGATTCATATTATTTTGACACACGAGAATAGAGATCCAAGATAATTAAATACGATTTAATTAGACTACCCGAAGGGATCTTAGTTTTTTGGATGTAAGCTTGAGCATGACTCATGATAGATCTGAATGGAGACAAAGAATCCATGGTCGCCATTTTTTTATGGCGGACTGAGGAATTTTGTATGGGGGTTGAATGCGGATTGCACTCCTGGTCTAGATGGGTTCCCAATGTCATTCTACCGGGAGTTTTGGGAATTACTGCAAGAGGAGGTGCTGGAGGTGCTCAATGAGTTCAAGGAAGAGAATAAGGGCTTCGAGAAAGTCAACTAGGCACTGTTGCTTCTCCTTCAGAAGGACACTCCTGTGATGGCGGAGGATTTCTTATTACGCTTTCCTACCCCCTCTACTTGATTATGGCTAAGATTCTGGCGAACAGGCTGAAGGTGGTGAGGTCTCGATGATACTTTAGGGGCAGTTGGCGTTTATCCTAGAGCGGCAGATGTCAGATGATTTGTTAATGGCTTCGGAGATTTTCCTTGTGTGGAAGTGTTCTAAAAAGAAAGGTGTTATGTGGAAGGTAGGCTTCGCCAAAGCTTATGACTGTGTTGATTGGAAGTTCTTATGGGCATTCTTACAGAGGAGAGATTTCCGGGACATCTGGGTAGCTTGGATGAATAGGTGCGTTACTACTTCCTCCTATTCGATCATGGTAAATGGGAGGCCGGAGGGGGGCTTCTTTCAACTGCAACGGGGGGTCCGACAGGGATATCCGTTGGCCCCTATGCTCTTTGTGTTGGTGGCGGATGCTTTGGCCGTCCTTTTCAAGTAGGTTGTGGAGGCAGAGTGGTGTGAAGGGTTCAGGCTGGAAGATATCTCTATCCCCTTAATACAATATGCAGGTGATACGATCTTATTGCTTGGGGGAATCGAGGAGCAGAATGGTAATGTGTCTTATTTGATCGAAATATTTAGCAGTCTTTCTTGTTTGGAGATTAATATGCTAAAGTCGGTGGCCATCACTTTTGGGATGGACGATGCGAATACGTCGGTTTTGCGGATTTGATAGAGTGCCCCTTAGGGGACTTCCGATCTCATACCTTGGGCTACTGCTGGTAGCAGGTAAATTGAGGAAGTTGGACTGGGATGTGGTGGTGCAGAGAATGGAGTAGAGGTTGACAGGTTGGAAAGTTGTCGCGTTGTCTAGGGGGAGGGGGAATTGATTTTGTTGAAGCATGCGCTCTCGGCCATTCCTATTTTCTTCTTTTCTGCTTGTTTGATGCTTGTGGGGGTTAAGAAGAAGATAGAGGTTTTGATGAGGAGATTCTCCTGGTCGGGTGGGAACCAACGAAGATCCGAACTGTATCTGGTGAGATGGGAAGAAGTAACGAAGGGGTGTGGTGATGGCGGGCTAAGAGTGCACGATATCGAGACCATGAACAAGACGCTTCTCACAAAATGGATATTTCTCATCTGTAGTTCCTCTAGTTCGCTAGTTGCCAGACTTGTGAGAAAGATTTATGGTGTCCGGGGTGAGATGGTTGCTAGGAGAGTGCGGTATGAGTCCCCACTATGGGCTGGGATCCGTGAGGTGTTGCCTTTAGTTGCTCATAGGCCGCGGCGTAAGGTTGGGGATGGTTGCACTTTCAGATTTTGGCGTGATGATTGGACGCGGGCAATGTTCAGGAAGGCGATATGCGGTATTCAGTCGGAGGGGTCACTGCATATAGAGTATGCGGTATGCGGGAGAGTATGCGGGGAGTATGCGGTTTTATGTGGTTTGGTATTTTTTATTATTAAAAATATAAATAAATTTTTAATATCATGTTAATATCCTCTAAATATTATATTCTTGATTATAATAATAAAGAATTGAAGGTACAAGGAACAAAACTATTGGGACAATAAAGTCAAGTGAGCAAAAACATCAATTTAAAGAGCGTAAAGTCGGATGTCCGAATTTAGTTTAAGGTTTTAAAAAAAGTTTATTCGAAAACCGGTCGCATAAACGGCCGCATATACAGTATACTCGGCCGAGTATGCGGCCTAACCCGCCTAGATGCCGATTTGACCATACTCGGTGCGCCAAGGCTACCGAATACGAGTATACGGCCGAGTATACGGTATACTCGGCCGATTTCCTGAACACTGGACGGGGGAGGAGGCCCTCAATGGTAGATTCCCCATACTTTTTTCCTTGGCAGCATCGAGAGAGATTTTGACAACGCATGTGGCGGATTCGATTACATGGTCGTCCATTTTCCTGTCGGATCTATTGGAGCAACGCCTGGAGGAGGTTGTCAGGCTACAAGCTGCACTTCCACCACCATGGGACTTAGAGGAAGGCATTGATCATTTTGAGTGGGAGGGAGCAAGATTCTTATGAGGAATTGAGGAGGGTGGAGGAGGTGCAGGATCCGAATATGCGCCAGGATATGTGGGTGATTTGGGCTGCTAAGATCTCGTGTAGGGTTAAGGTCTTCTTGTGGTGCCTGAGAAGGGACTGATTATGTGATAAAGCGAGAAGGGAAAGGATGTTTGGCGCGATGGACATGCTATGCGACAGATGGCACATGATGGTGGAAGATTCAGATCACTTGTTTTTCAGGTTCCCGGAGTCAGAGCAAGTCTAGAAAGAGGTATGGATTTCGTGGGTGGCGCCGGCTGGGGCAGTGGAATTCTGGAGGTCAGTTTGGTCGGCGGGATCCAGCTCTATGGATGATTGTTCCAAGTTGTTTGTTGTTATGTGGACCATTTGGGTGGGACACAAGGATTTAATATTAAATAATCAAAGGTTTTATTTCGAAAATGTTGTAGCTCACTGTAATGCACTGTATAACTGGGTCACAAGGTAATGTACTTCAATCTTTTCTAATGGAATAGATGTTGATAAAAAAGAATCCATATAGCCTCCCCTACTTAATGGGAAAAAGGCTTTGTTGTTGTTGTTGAATACTTGATACAATAGAAGTTCACTTGTAGTTACTTTTGTAAATATTTATTTATTTTTAAATATAAAATTTGAAAATCGCGTAGAACTGCATATACCCGACAAACCGCTTAATTGTTATTCGGAGACCTGTCCGAACACATTCGCTTTCCTGAACCTTGGTTATGAACAAAGGTGGTGCAACCAAATATTCTCAATGGAAGAGGAAAGGACTCCTCATTAGTATATAAAAGTAAAAAAGGAGTTACCCTATTGAGGACCAAAAAAGGGTACCTTACTGATGAGATATGTGGTAGTGAGAATGCCATCCCTTTAATAGGTTTGAGCACCTCCAAGTGAGTAAGCAAGATACACACAATGTCCAGAAGGTGGCAAAGTTTCCTTTCCTCTACCTCCTTCTGTTGAGAGGTATACTGACAGAGGATCTGGTGAAGAGCTTCTGAGTGGCAAAAAAAGATATCAAACCTTGTTGAAGTGAACTCAAGAACATTGTCGGTTCTGGTAGTGTGAATGCAATTAGAGAAAGATGTTTTAATAAACTAAAAGGACTTGTCAATTTTATTAATATCGGTATAATCATCCACAAAGACAACAAAATATCTCTGGTCACCTACTGTACGGACTGATCAAGGTCCCCAAACATCACAATAGACTAAAGAAAGAGGCGACGATCAATGTAGCTCAACCCTAAGTGGAAAAGAGGCCTGATGATGTTTACTGAACTTTCAGGTTTTGCACTCAGATGGCTTCAATGATGACAGCTTCTGAGACATATGAGAAAGAGCTCTAGCAGAGGGGAGACTGATCCGCGAATTCCATAAGAACAGGTTAGCAGAAACAGAGACAACACCATCAAAGGTAGAATCAATAAGGATATCAAAGTAGTAAAGGTCGTTCTTCTTATGTCTCCCACCAAAAATATGCATCGTCCAGATGTCTTGAAAATAGCAATAAACTTGTCAAAAATCACTGTATAGTTCAACTCAACACATATCTTATGAACATATAATATGCTTAAAGGAAAGTCATGAGCGCAGTAAATGCTGGAGAACCCGAGCTCGGAGGAAAACTTCATAGTCCCAATGGTGGTAATAGGAGAATGGGTATTGTTGGCTAGCCGAACCAACTTCATATTGAAAGAGGGTTGAGAAGAGGTCAACAGATTACCTTCTCTAGTCAAGTGAGTAAATGCACAAGAGTCAATGATCCAGGTCAGCACTGTGGTAGAAGCATAGTTGGCTACAATACATTAGGTAGTAGCCGAATATCTAGGAGTAGTTTCACTGGGAGTAGAATTCTGCAACAACTGCATCAGGTAGGGGTAGTCTGTGGCGAAGAGTTAGATTGTCTATCCATTGGAGCACTGATCAGAAGGTGTCTCTGTCTCGGTTACATCATAGTCAGAAGCAACATTGCCTGAGGAAGGAAGCCAAAAAATATGCCATCACTGCCAGAAGGGTCACATACACACGCACACAGACAATCACACATGCAAATGCACACGTACATGCACACGCATACGCACACGCGTGCACGCGCGCACACACACGCGCACGCGCACACGCACACACACGCTTGCAGACACCCACAGACAGACACATAGACAGGCACACACATACACACACAAACAAACACACACAGACACGGAGACACACGCGCACACACACACTGACACACGCATGCACGCACCCACACACGCACGCACACCGCACGCGCGCACGCGCGCGCGCACACACACACACACACAACACACACACATATGTGCGTGTGTGTGTCTATATACACACACATACACACATTACATATATTATGTATGTATGTAATGTATGCAATTTCAAATCTCAAAACCAAGGCTCGGGTGAAATCACAAAAATTGGAGAAATTTATTCTGGTCCTTCATAAATAAATCTTATCCTAAAAAACAAGGTTTAAAATTGCTTTATTGAAAAAAAGGAAATTACAGTATTTAACTTCCTAAATACATGGAAAACACAAAAAGTTGATATTTTTACAAAAGGTATTTTATTTTTATGACAACATTAAATGCTACATGAAATGTGTTTTTAATTTTTTCCTGACTAACTTGCAATAGACAAAAAAATGAGATTTTTTTTAAGTTTTTGTGCAATTTTTGGAGCAAACAGCAATGGACAGGAGATAAACCTCAGGGAAATCCCAGTATATTGTTCGTAAAACGTTTTTTTTTTCATTTTTACACTGACAAAGCTGGACTAAAGTATTTAATTCATAATAATCCTCTTTGATTCATTTTTAATCAACTTGTCTGCTACACCTACACCAACAAAAATTGAGCTCTTTTTTATTCTCCCTTGGATTTTCACTTTTGGGGTTATTTATATAGTAATATAGTACATTTAATCCATTTTTATTTATGAAGTGTTTTGGATTGTTTTAGTATTGTATGTGATTTCAGAGTGCGTTTGCTTAGAAATTAAGGCCAAAATTTAAGTATAATGTAAATGAATCATGGATTCATAAATAATCGACTAAAATGTCGAACGCTCATTAGTTTCCCATAATTGCTCGTAAAAATTGGTCATTTGGTGTTTCGAGGGTAGTCAGCTAAAGCATGATTAAACAATTAGAACAAATGTTATTCAACTGAATTGGATTGATCTTTAAGGTGGGATTGGTCAAATTCTTGACTCGATTGACTGTAGTTGAGTGGCCTAATACCTTAGTTGGGAACAGTAACTTTTTATTTTGTATAAATTTTAAATAAAGCTCTTTTTACATATATCTTATTGTAATACAAATACAATAAAACGTGATGGCGAGTACTTCTGGTGATCATCTTGTTTGCGTCAAGCTTATGTATTTCATCTGTTTGTTGTATCGATTAAGGTGATCCTGTAGTGTATCTATATTGCATAGACTTCTTAATATATTTCTCAGTGTCATGTATTTCAGAGTTTATTCTTACATAAGAATCGTGGATTCATCAATATTAAGGCCAAAATTTATGTGATTTCTGAGTGTGTTTGCTCAGTACGTAAGGTTAAAATTTGAGTATAATGTAGATGATTTATGGATTGGTTAATAGTTAACTAAAATGTCCAACATTCATTAACTGCCCTTACTTGCTCGTAAAATGAGTCGACTGGAGTTTCAAGGATACTCGACTCAAGTACAACAGGTCGAATGAACTGTGATTCGACTAAAATGTAATTTGACTACCAAAGATAGGATTTGTTAAATTCTTGTAACATCTGGATCTGCACAAACTCGAACCCGACCCAATTAGGGTCCGTATAACTCAATAAAGTTATTAATCAGTATTAAATAACATAAATCGATCAATTGATCGCGAATCAAAAGTTGTTCGGGCGAAATCAACCAAAAACCGATCACATCGTAATGCGTGCCCGAAAAAGCTGCAACGTAAATTCGGAAACCGTGAAACAAACCGAGACCACCCAAAAATCCGATTCGACAAAAATAAGACCAACGAAATCGATCGTCCGTCGATCGGAGGTCGTTTGATATTTTAAAATCGTAAAATTTAATAACCAATTAAGACCGTATCTCGGAAATTTCGGGAATTCATCTTTCATCCGAAGTATATGAATATTATACTCATTTTGATCGTCATTCAGAGACGGTCAAAACGAGCTATTGTGCACCAAAATCCGACACTCGGGGTGCATATACGGTCAACTTCGGTTTTCTAAATATAAGAGAGCTATTGTATAAAAGTAAAATAAAAAAATCTGTTGTACACACAGCAGACTGCACAGTGACAACTGGCTTCCTACTTCTTACTCCATTTGGCCATTCCCTCCTCCACTTGTCAAATAAAAAGCCCCTCTCTTGACATATATAAGTACCAACCCCTACCATCTTTTCTCTCGTACTCTTCCCCCAAAAATCCACCGTGAGAGGTCCATTTCCCAATTTGGAGTTCTGTTCAGCAAATTATGGAAATGATGTAGGTGGAATTCTTCTTCCACTGCCGGAGCTTCACCAAAATGAACCTGTTGTTTCCAATTTCAGCAACCTGCTGCATACAAAGGTACCATAGCTACTACCCTTCATTTGGTGGAAGCTTGTGAAGCTACTGCCTTTGTCCAACAGCCAAACTGCTGTTGTTTTCCCTCCAAATGCAGATGGAGCTGCATGCAGCCACTGGAAGACGCTACTTCAAGAGCAGATGCTTGTGCTGCATACTCCTAAAAGAGCAATATGCTGCTGCTTGTAACCCCTCTTTTCCTTGTCCTCTTTATTTCCTCCATGCAACATTCGATAGAGCCATCTCCAGTCCCTCTTTCTCCTCCAAAAATCAGATGGATCTGCTCACCATGGTTGAAACAAGAAGGCTTCTCACAACAGCTGAAGATCTGGAGCCCTTCCTTCTGCTGGAAATCCTCTGCTGAAGCCAAGACTGCTCTAAAGCAGCCATTAGCTGCTGTTTCCAGCAACTGGAAGAGCTGCAAAGAGCAGCAACTCCTCCTTGCTCTTGGAGCCTGCTACTGCATGCTTCCAATGAAGCCATCTGCTGCTCATAATCACTGATGCATGCATTATCCCTTCCAATTTGAGATCAATAGAGGTACAATCTTCTTCCTTGCTGCCTGTTCTTTTTCCCCCAAATCCCCTTTCCTTCTCTTCTTAATTTTCCCTGTAATTCTCAACAAATATACCCCTTTCTCCTCCATTTTAGGCTGAAAATCTACTACAGCTGCAAGAAAACCCTTTTGCTGCAGTTGAAAGGACTCCTTGGAGCCTCCAAATCCTCTAGTTGGAGTCTCCTCAACTGTGGTAGCTGCTGCCAGCAGTTACTCTTGCTACTGGAGCCAAAATTTGAACAATAGAAACCACTTCTCTTCACCTGGAAGTTGCTGCAACTGCAGCCCTTCTACATGCATGATTGACCCTCCAATCTTGGAGAATCCAAGGTACATCTAAGCCCCCTCCTCTTGCTGCCTTCCATGCCTGTTTTAATCTTTTAAATTGCCTGAAAATTTGAAGAGAATGTGAAGTTTAATTGGAATAAAGTTCAGTAATCATCATGTTTACTTTGAACCTATAGTTCACTGTTTATAGTGGTCAATGTACAATTATTCCCTCATGCTACATTCATGTTTTTGTACAATCATAGCTTTCCTCTGCTGCCTTGCATGTGATCTAAAGATTCAAATCACAATCTAGAACACCCTTCTTGTTGTCCTTATATAATGTTGTTGATTTAGATGATAATCCCTAAACCTCCTATCTAAATCCATCTAAATTAGAACATCATCCTACCTAAATCCACAACTGGATATCCATTTGTGTAGTTTGTTATTACATACTTGAATGTAATGTTTGGATAAGTTTGATGATTTCCCTACTTGAAGAAGTTGTATTTACGCTTCTATTGATCTCATGACCCAACTTAATTGTTGAAACATTTCCTTTTTCTTCTGGAGGATTCTGTATCATGGCATTGAGTTGGCAGGAACAAGTTGCATAGAAGTAGCCTAATTCCCTTGTAAGCCATTCGTCCATGGAGATTCTGTTTGTCGGTTATTCTTACAACAACCAATCAATTCTAACGAGGTGATAAGGTCGATTATGCTTGACATAACCAGTCCACATGGAATGAATGCTTTACTAGATCATGATCCGGTGTAGATCTTTATTATCTCCAAAGAAATTAAAGTTATTAATTGCTAATAATCAGTCGGTAGTTAGCGCAGACTTTAGTAGAAGTGGTGCGACTTAGGTAGCGTTTGGTTCGCGGGTTACCTGCGGGTTAGGGGAGTTTACCCCCCTTAACCCACATCCCCCTCTCTCCTCGTGGACCCTACTTTATTTCGTTTTTAAAAAATTAAATAAATCAATTTTACATCATCAATCCTATCCAAAAATAATATATTATACCATCATATCATATAAAAATTATAAACTACTCCACTTGTACTCCCTTTTCCAAACTTCAATACAATCACATCACAATAACTACTCACTTTTTCAAACTCCAATACAATCATATCACCCCAAACCCACTTCTAACCCACCCCCAGTTTAACCCTCTATCCAAACACCAAAATACAAAAACGGATTACCCTCTACCAGTTTAACCCGCCTTAACCCGCCAACCAAACACACCCTTAGGTTTGCAGATCCTTTAGAATCTGAAGGGTGCAGTGCTCGTTGAGGAAGTTTGATCTTGGAGGAAACAGGAAGGCATATGATTTCAGCCATACTTTTGGACTAGGGTCGTGAACATTTGCATCTTAAGACATAAAGGGAATACGGTCGTGCAACAAAGGGATAACATTAGCTAATTTAGGCATATGATGTTTTTTTGTTTGCACTTTGAAAAGAAAAAGGAAGCACTCATCTCCCTTTAAATCCCAAAAGGGAATTAAATCACTGCCACTGCAGTACCAATAGTAACAGATCCACGTTTAAGCTTCTAGTTTTGCAGAGATTGGTCTTACTAATGTGATTGTTCTCATGTATAACTTAATGGATCTTGTACACATATCTATATCATACCCTATTCTTGACGTTGTTCTGTTCCAAAGATCTTTGAGTCTCAAAATCAATCCTCATCATTGTCTACGTATGACATGATTAATTTCAAAATATTTATGATGACAAGGAAGGATTTTAGTTCTTGATTCAATGGTATACCTAAAAACTTATCCGCTTTGATTTGTGCATTTTTTTATCTCAACTGTCAATTTGATCATCTTCACGAATTGATCTTTTGATAAACTATACTAACCATAGATCACTATTCAATCAGATTGTCGACAAGATGCTCATGTAAAGTTAACCAAATCAGAGATCAAGAGAGAATGGGGAATCAAGTCAGTGATGGTAAGTCAGTAATGACTGATAATTATGAGTGCCAGTCATGGTGACCTTTACACCTGACTGTGCGAGGGTGCGGTGACCCTCAGCTGGGCGGGAGATAGGAAGCCCAGTTAGGGCAGCGACCGCCTAGTGCGCGGGTTTAGGATCCCGGTCTTTTTCTCGGTTTTCTCGCGAGCGCTCGCAGTTTTTACGCCTCTCTGGGATCCACAGGTTTTCTTTTAAAGACTAGTTCCGCTGATCCTTGTTCTTTAGGGTACCTAGGCTGGAGGACCCTTGGTTTTAGTTTTTCGAGCTCATTAGCCCGTACCGGTCGGGCCGGTTTTTCTTTTAGAGCGACTTTTCCGGAGAGTCTCTCTCACCCGTCTCAGTGGCGTAGTTTTGGAGTAGACCTATCCCTCTATTGGACCGCCTTCCAATTAGAGGGCGAGACGGAAGAGCCTTTTGTAGGCTACCTCACCGCTTGAGTTTTGTTTATTTTTCGCCAGCAGACTTGGCGATGCTACATCCGAATCATCCATGTATACATCTGAATCCTCTATGGCTACATCTGAATCAGTTACAGTTGAATTTGGAAAAGTTACATTTGAGATTGGATTGAGTCATAATTGAGTTTGGCTAAAGTTGAATTACAGTTGAATTGGTTACATGGAAGCTTGGTTACAGTTGAGTTGGTTTCCGTTGAACTGGTTACTTTTCTGCCAATAGTTCCTGACAAAGAGAAAAGACCATATCATGAAAATCATCCTTATCAGACTACAAACTACTATCACAATTGTTTGAAATAGCTAGTGGACGTGTTGGGAACTTAGTTAGGATGCATTTTACTCCACCGCATTCCTACGGAGGCACCCCAACCCTAAGGCTTCCTTACTACCTTAGAGTCATAGTGTGAGGTCTTACCCAGACCAAGACCACAGACTATCCACTAAGCTTGAGAAAATCAACAAGAAAAGAATCAAAACCCCGGATCCATCATATACCCTTACTATGATCAATCCACAAGATTCTTAAACATCATTATAAGCATTTAATAGAGATAATGATCATATCAGAGTCTCGTCATTCACGTTCTCAAATAGAAAGGCAATGACTTAAATTTGGACCACATGATATTTGTATATCAATGATTAATGTGGGTAATTAGTGTAGGATGAGTAGAATGAGGTTTTAAATACCAAACAACTTGAAAGCCTGTTTCATTGCAAGTAGCTTTAAATTTTAATTATCAAGGCCAAATTACTTGCTTTCTTTTGGAACCACTAAATTCCTGTTAATTTTAATAAATTAGATGTACTCAACGTTTGTTGATGTTCTTTTCTCCCTATTCCATGGATTGCAGGCAAAATACCTGCACCGTTGTATTGGGAGAGTTGAACATCAGCTTCTGCAGTTACAATTATCAGGTACACATGTTATAGTTTGTTCAAGATATTATATGTTTTTATTTCTCTTCTGTTATAATTGGGATGCATGTACATAATGCAATTTCTGTTGTTACATGCCAACTGCTATGGAATTTATGCAATATAATTGTGACATAGTGTAGTTCTGTGGCTTATTATTAAATTTGTGAATGTCATTGGAAAAAAAATTTTTCCCCAAATTTCCAGTTCCCTAATACGATCTCTAGCGAACATGATATTACGGATGATGTGAAACGGGTTTCTCAGATCCGAGAAGGAACGAGCCATCACAATTCTTGACTTGGTTGACCATGTGGCTAGTTGATTGGCCTAATGCCTTAGTCAGATGAGCAATAACTTTTTAATTCATATAGATTTTAATTAAGGATCTTTTTATATATATCTTATTGTAAACAGAATATTATAAAACGTGATTGTGAGATTGCTTCTGAGGATCATCTTCTTTGTGTAGAGCTTATATTGATAGATCTAATAACCTGATAGATCTATTAACTTAATCAAAAAGATTTAAGATACTAAATAGTTACCGAAAGACATCGCAACGAAATGAAATGAAGAAGATGAGATTTCCTTCTCCTTCTCAACTCTTGCCTAATATGCTTGAGTAATGGATCCTCTTGCATTCATTAGTTGAGGGAGAGGGGACCCCAATCCATATATTTATAATACATGATGGTTACTTATCCATTAAGGTAACCACCAAAAGCAACTTCTCAAGAAATGCATCCCTTCATTAATAATCATGAGCCACAAAATAAGAAATAAAAAATATGTTGGCAACTACCATATTTGATAGTTGCATACATAATATTTCTTACATTCTCCCACTTGGCTCATGTAACAAAATTGTTGCCTTACATTTGTCTAGTTAAACTCTATTAATATGAATCTTGGCGGTAGATACCTTTCAAGCAGATATATCCTTCCAAGCATTACAATACTAATAGTTTATTTAACATGACAAATCTTTATGTGTTAATATCCAGATATTAACACGGGTCATTTCTTTATGTTTATGCCTGTTCATTAATTGCATGCAACTGAAATATAATAGACAATAAACAACTAGATCATTATACCAAAACTTAAGGTGTACACACATGGATGTATTGATATTATTACAAGGTACTAGATAGGCCTATTTCAGTTACATGATTGATGAATACACTAGGCGGCAAACCCTTTGTCATAGGATCCGCAATCATGTACTTAGTACCTATATGTTCAATCAATACTAAATGATCTCTAACTTTCTCTTTAACAACAAGATATTTAATGTCGATTCTCATTCCGACACGCGTATACTTGTTGTTGTTGGTGAAAAATACGGTTGCAGAATTATCACAATAAATCTTTAATGGTCTTGAGATTGAATCCACTATCTTAAGACCCGTAATGAAATTATTTAGCCAAAGTGCTTGTGTAGTAGCCTCGTGACATGCTACGAATTCGGCTTCCATGGTACTTGATGCGATAATTGATTGTTTCACACTTCTCCATGAAATAGAACCTCCAACAGGAAGAAAAATGTATCCAGAGGTAGATTTTCTATCCTCCTTACTTCCTGCGTAATCCGAATCCGAATAGCCAGTAACTTCTAAGGAATCTGAATGCCGGTAGATTAGCATAAAATACTTAGTTCCTTGCAAATATCGCAAGACCTTCTTTGCCGCTATCCAATGGTCCATGCCTGGATTGCTTTAATGTCTACCCAACATTCCAACTGCAAAACATATATCTGGTCTAGTGCATGTTTGGGCATACATTAGACTCCCAATGATAGATGTATATGGAATGTTTTTCATCTGTTCCTTTTCTAAATTATTTTGGGGACATTTGAATGAAAAAATTTTATCTCCTTTTACCGTAGGTGCTGGAGTAGGAGAACAATATTTCATTCCAAATCTCTCTAATAATTTTTCATTATAGGCCTTTTGAGACAATCCAAATACTCTATGAGATCTGTCTCTATGAATTTCAATGCCAATGACATATTTAGCATCGCCCATATCTTTCATTTCAAAATTATTAGAAAGGAACATCTTTGTATTGCGCAACATCCCAAGGTCATTACAAGCAAGTAAAATATCGTCTACAAAAAGGACTAGAAAAGCATATTTACTCCCACTCGTCTTAAGATATTACAATTATCAACAATGTTCTCAATAAAACCAAATGAAGTTATTGCATTGTTGAACTTAATGTACCATTGACGAGATGCTTGTTTTAGTCCATATATAGACTTCTTTAATTTACAAACCAAATGCTTGTTATTGTCTAAAATAAAACCCTCAGGTTGTCGCATGTAAACATGTTCATCCAAGTCTCCATTAAGAAAAGTTGTTTTCACATCCATTTGGTGTAACTCTAAATCATAATGAGCTACTAATGCCATGATTATTCATAATGATTCCTTTCGTGATACAGAAGCGAAAGTCTCATGATAGTCTATGCCCTCCTTTTGAGTAAAACCTTTAGCCACAAGTCTGGCTTTATATCTCTCAATGTTACCTAATGAGTCTTTCTTAGTTTTAAAGACCCATTTGCAACCAATGGATTTCGCTCCTTTGGGTAGCTCTACCAAGTCCCATACTTGGTTTGCACTCATAGAATCCATCTCCTCCCTCATGGCATTATACCAATTACTAGAATTAATACCACTCATGGCTTGTGAAAATGATATTGGGTCCTCTGAAATTCTCGTATCGTAGTCACATTCTTGTAGATATGTTATAAAATCTGATGAGATTGTAGATTTTACTACCCGACCAGATCTAGTTGTAACAACACCTTGTTGAACAGTTGGTGCTATTTCAACTTGATTTTCAGGTAGCGGAGGATTCCCCATTGGTTCAACCAAAGGAATATCTTGGACTTGAGGGACAACAATATCTTGATGTTGTGTCTCATCTAAGATATCGTGTTGAATATTTTGCTCCTCCCTTTCTAGTGGTATGACAAGATCCGATAATTCATCAAGTATGATGTCTTTAATTACCATCCTGCTCCCACTTTTCTCGTTATTTTCCAAAAATATAGCATTTCTTGATTCTACAATACTCGATTCCCTATTTGGACAATAGAATGTATAACCTTTAGAGCCTTCTGGATAACCAGTGAAGTATCCACTTGTAGTCTTCATATCCAATTTTTTCTCATGTGGGTTATAGATTCTAATCTCAGCTTGACAACACCAAATGTGTATGTGTTCCAATCTTGGTTTCCATCCCTTCCAAAGCTCAAATGGAGTGGATGAAACTGCTTTTGATGGAACTCTATTTAATATATACACAACTGTCTTTAGAGCTTCACTCCAAAAGGATAAAGGCAATGATGAGTTACTCATCATACTTCAAACCATATCCATTAACGTACGATTCCATCTTTCGGCGACATCGTTTTGATCCGGTTTACCAGACATTGAAAATTGATGTTTAATGCCTTCATCCTTAAGAAATCGTGCAAATGGTATAAGTTTTTATTCTCCTCGAACATACCTACCATAATACTCACCACCTCTATCTGATCTCACAATTTTAATTTTCTTTTCTAATTATCTCTCTACTTTTATTTGATAATCCTTAAAAGCATTTATAGCTTCTGATTTTTCAAATAAAAGATAAAGATACATGTAACGTGAGAAATCATCTATGAATGTGATGAAGTATTTTTTACCACTAAAACATTCCACAGGAAACAGACCACATATGTCAGTATGTATAATTTCTAAAAGACTAGTACTTCTCCTTGATCCTTTAGCATGTTTGTTGGTATGTTTTCCCTTAATACATTCCACACAAACACTAGAATCAGTAAAATCTAGAGTATCAATTACTCCATCATTTACTAATTTCTTGATCCTTTTAATGGAGATGTGACCTAATCTTTTATGCCAAAGCAATGATGACCGATCACTATTACGTTTTTGCTTTTTACCAACTACATTGCAAACAAGGAGATTATTTTTAAAATGTGGATCTAAGTGTAATTTATATAAATCGTCCACTAAGCCACCTGTACCAATCAACTTGTCATTCTTAAACATTTGGAAAGATATACTTTCAAATGAAAATTTGTACCCAAGATTACAAAGTCTAGATATTGAAATTAAATTTCTAGAGAACTTGGGTACAAAAAATACATTTTCCAAATCAAGTACATGGTCAGTTTCCAAAATAAGTCATTGTGTTCCAATCGCATCAACATGTGAAGTCATGCGATTTCCCATATAAATGCTTTGCTCATTTTTTAGTGGCATCCTTGTTTTCAAAAAACCTTGGATGGAGTTGGAAATATGGATTGAAGTAACAGAATCAATCCACCAAGTGTTAATAGGAACATCAATGAAATTAGATTCATGACATACATGACATGCAAAAATCGAAACAGAATTTAAGACATTGAATTGAGTAGACATGAAAGCTGAACTATCTGCAATAATTTCATAACAAGACAACCACAATAAGCAATAACTCAAGGATAAAACCTAATCCAAAATATTAACTTATTTAATATTTTGAGAAATCAATGTACTATCATTACAATACTTGCTGTGGCTAAAGAATTGTAATATACAATTGATTTTTCTTAATAAATGAGACAAATAAATTTCAAATATTCATTAGAAATTCCATACCTGTGGGCATTAGAATAACTAACAAAATAATTTATTTTTCTCATTAAAAAAAATGTTCAATTAACTCCGTCACTTAATGTAAGTATTGGCATTGTTATCCTAGATGTTGTGGCTACTCTTGGATAACTAATCAATAATTACTCATCACAAGAAATGATATGTACAATACGAATCGATCAGATGTTGTGGCTACTCCTCCCGATTCAATTATACACACTTATCCGAATACCTTATGATGGAGTTAACTAGATGCAAATTGATGCCATTAGTTCAAATAATTGAACTTTACCACACTTAATGTAATTATTGACATTATTATCCAAGATGTTGTGGCTACTCTAAGATAACTAGCCAATAATTACGCTTTATCAAAGTAAAACAAATTACAGGTATTGGTAGGATGTTGTGGCTATTCCTCCCAATCCAGTTATACAAATCAAACCAAAATGACATCAAAAAAACTTAATTAAGTAATAAAGAATGGTAGTAAAATGTATGGTTAGTACACAAGTGTACTAAAGTGGTACTAACCATACAGTATTATCAACAAGTCCGCACAACTAACTGATAGTGCAACGATATAAACACCATACTTTTATACACTTTATGTGTACTTATCAGGTGTGTACAATGACCAAATTATATACACTTCCAAACAAGTCTCTAACAAAAAACGTCACATTATATACAAATCCAAGTGTCAAGATCCCAAAGAAAACTTGATATATAAAACATCTCAAGAGTAATACTAAACAAGGATGCTTGTTCTTTCATCATCAATGTCCATTTTTAACCTTTAAAATACAGATTTGTTGCTGTCTCCGAAAAAAAATTCCAGAGTTTAATAATAATTAATATATGCGTGTGAAACCAAACGCTAGAGCACTTGTGGTGTAGTTGGTTATGACGTCAGTGTAGCACACTGATGGTCTTCGGTTCAAATCCTGGGGATGTCAAAAAAAATTTTTTTGTTATAAAAAAAACACCATCCGTAAGTTAACAAAAAAAGGTTTGGAAACATTTGACCAAAAAACTATTTAGATAGGCTTTTCCAATACATCCAAGTGCATTTGAACTAATAAATACTCTTAAATACTCGTCCGTTATCAAGGAAAACTGGCCCTGACAACTTGTTGGGTTCGGACCCAATTGGATCCTTTGACAACCACCCAAAATGCTTAAGCCCAAGTTATCAAGTAGTAATCCCCACCACTTATATACCACACCCACACTTTGTGAGTTTTAGGTATGGCACTATGTTTGGGGTTGAGGTGTTACAACCTCCCCCACTTATATTCGCAACGTCCTCGTTGCGACGTGGCCCATTCACTTATTCCCAGTGACCGTGGCGGCTGCACGCTCCCGGCTTAGTTCCCTTCGGGTAGCCCTTTCCACTATCAGGGGGAACCCGCTCTGATACCAATTGATAGATCTAATAACCTGATAGATCTATTAACTTAATCAAAAAGATTTAAGATACTAAATAGTTACCGAAAGACATCGCAACGAAATGAAATGAAGAAGATGGGATTTCCTTCTCCTTTTCAACTCTTGCCTAATATGCTTGAGTAATGGATCCTCTTGCATTCATTAGTTGAGGGAGAGGGGACCCCAATCCATATATTTATAATACATGATGGTTACTTATCCTTTAAGGTAACCACCAAAAGCAACTTCTCAAGAGATGCATCCCTTCATTAATAATCATGAGCCACTAAATAAGAAATAAAAAATATGTCGGCAACTACCATATTTGATAGTTGCATACATAATATTTCTTACCTATATTCCATCTATATGTAGTATAGATTGATTCAATCTTGTAGTGTATCGGTATTTCATAGACTTCTTAATATATTTCTCAGCAACCTTTGCAGTCTATTTCTGCATGAAAATCATACTTACACAATATTTTTGTACGTCGGAGACAATTAAGTCAATATTCATTATCAAAACTATGATAGGGCTTAGAGAATTAACAAATAGATGCTTCAATCTTATCATGTTCTAACCTTACTCTTACATGTTATGGTTTTCTGCTACCATAAGTTTTCTCTTCAATTCTCAATCAAGGTATTGCCCGTCAAATCACATGATTATTAAGTTGTACAAGTTGATTGATTGGATCACGTATTAATGTTGAATTTGCATGATGGCATCTGCATATTTAAATGGATGCACTTCTGAAGTTGAATGAATACTGATCTATTTGTGGCATATACGATGTTTATTGCATTGTTATCTACAAGGTCACTATGGCACGCATTTTTGATCCCATTGTTACCATTGACTATGGCTATTCATATAATTACTGATCTATTTGTGGCATATATGATGTTTATTGCATTGTCATCATCTACAATGTCACTATGGCACGCATTTTTTTTATCCCATTTCTTACGATGGACTATGGGTATTAATATAAATTTTAGAGATCTGATTTGTCTATCCTTGGTTTTTTTATGGTTTGTGGCATATAAAGAGAAATTTAGTAGTATTTTAATAAAGTGCCGTGTCCTTGTTACTGTAGCCTAATTGCATAATATTAGCAATATCTCCAGCCAACCAAGATATAGCAACTTCCGATGCCATCAAACTTGCTAGAGAAGTGGATCCATCAGGTATCTACTTGATTTGTTCTAGCAGTGTGGCAATACTTGTCATAAATATCGTCTTTGTTCATTGTCAGATTTATTTAATTGACCTGATACGTAGGTGAGAGAACTTTTGGTGTATTGACAAAGTTAGATCTGATGGATCGAGGAACCAATGCTCTTGATGTAATGTCATTTTGCGTGTAATGTAATTTCTTGATTTTTGATTGTTCCTTGATTGCCTTAAAAGTAGCACTATTATATTAAGGTGCTCGAAGGATGCGCCTATCGGTTACAACACCCTTGGGTTGGAATTGTAAACCGCTCTCAAGCAGACATAAATAAGAATGTTGACATGATTGTTGCGAGGCAAAAGGAACGTGAGTATTTCTCAAGCAGTCCAGATTATGGACACCTTGCTAATAAAATGGGTTCAGAATATCTTGCGAAGCTGCTTTCAAAGGTAAATTTATGTTTATTAGTATTTGTACCTGGAGAATCTGCTCTTGGCTTTGAAGTATACTTGTTTAATAGTTTGCATGTTTCTTTTTGCTGCGGCACCTGGAATCCGTCATAAGGGCTAGAATACCGAGTATCACATCCTTGATAAACAAGACTATAGATGAACTTGAAACAGAGATGAACAAGATTGGTAGACCAGTTGCTATTGATGCTGGAGTAAGAAATACAAATTCCACAGCTGATGTTCATTTTTGCTGGTAGATTTTACTAATCTAGCTATTTTGGTATTCTCAGGCTCAACTTTATTCCATATTGGAACTCTGCCGTATATTTGATCGGATATTCAAAGAACATCTAGATGGAGGGTAAACTAATCTAAACTTGGTAACACATTTACAATAGCCACTGGATGTGAGTGCTTGAAGGCGTAGTTTTCACCTATCTAAAAAATAATTTATTTTCGTGAAATTGTAACTCTTGTTGAAGTATTTTCTTATATGTTGCCTTCTTTCTGTTATTTATGTCTTTCCCCTAAACCTTTTGCTAGACGGTCTTTCTCAACGTTTAAAGCATAAAATTATCTAATAAATCTTGTAAGAGTCTCTACAGTCTTCTAACTATTACCAATAGATTGCGAAAGCACAAACTCCTTTAACTTGCGACCTGATGATGTTTTTATATATTATTAATATTTTCATTCTATTGCTTCTTTTGTTGCTAGAAACACTTCACAATATGTCTTGTTATCCTAACTCGGTTTTAAATACAGACGGCCTGGTGGTGATCGGATATATGGTGTATTTGACAATCAATTGCCAGCTGCTCTAAAAAAACTCCCATTTGATCGGCATCTCTCCCTAGACAATGTCAAAAAAGTTGTTTCCCAGGCTGACGGCTATCAGCCCCATCTGATTGCTCCGGAGCAGGGTTATCGTCGACTCATTGAAGGTGCTCTCGATTATTTCAGAGGCCCAGCAGAGGCATCTGTTGATGCTGTAAGCATTCTTTGAAGCCAGAGTCTTGTTTCATTATGTTTCTAAATTTCTGACATGCTGGTGTATTTCGTTTGGGAAAGGCAACCATTGATCTGTTGTTGTGCATGGGGATGGTCTTCCTTATCATGGTTTCTTGATTCATGTTCACAGGTCCACCTTGTTTTACAGAAGCTTGTAAGAACATCTATAGGAGAAACTGAGGTAGGCATCTTAATAACCAGAAAAAAAACATTGAATCACCTTCCTTTGCCTAATATAACTAAAATGAGTTCATCAACGAACAGGAACTTAAGAGATTTCCTTCACTTCAAGCAGAATTAGCATCTGCCTCATTCCAAGCCCTAGAGAAGTACTACGAAGAAGGTCATAAGACCATTATTCGGTTAGTTGAAATGGAGAAATCCTATTTGACAGTTGACTTCTTCCGGAAGCTCCCGCAGGAACCTAGTAATCTTTCTAATGCTGCAAACCCGGCTAACCCAGCAAAACCTACTAACCCTGCAAACCCTCCTAGTGATCGATATGCCGATCCTCACTTCAGGAGAATAGCCTCAAATGCATCTGCATATATATCTATGGTCTCTGAAACACTAAGAAATACCATTCCTAAAGCTGTAGTTCATTGCCAAGCAAGGGAGGCCAAGCTATCTTTGCTCAACCATTTCTACACTCAAATCGGGAAGAAGGAGGTGCACAGCCTGACATCTACTACATTATTTATAAAAACCTGGTTCCAGCTTTGTAGGTTGCTTGTTTGACTGTTTTGGTTTGTCATGCAGGGTAAACAGTTGGCAACTCTATTGGATGAGGATCCAGCACTGATGGAGCGTAGGGTACAATGTGCAAAGAGGCTTGAGTTGTACAAGAATGCCCAGAACGAAACCGATTCAGTAGCATGGACAAGGTAGCAGGCTTGTGTGGAGTGTGAGCAGTGTGGTATTTGACATCCTCGTAGGGCTTGAAGGTCTCTTTTTACAAACTTTCATATAGACGCTACTTATTGATTGATGCTCTCCCGATACAGATACATCTTTGCCACTGGTTTCTTCTACCATCATTCTTTGTGATTCATTGTTATTCTTAATATTTGTTACATCTTTAAATGTATCATATGTAATCTAAGCATTTGGTTCTAGACTTTCAGGTCCCTTTTGCTGGATATAATAGCTACTAATTTGCATGTCTTGACCATGTTTTTCTGTAAATCAATTTTAATCCAACAGCTTCAGTTACAAAATAGGCAGATTTAGGTCATTCAGATAATAGCTTGTAATTGGGGAATCGCTTTAATATTTCATCAGCGCCTTTTTATATATCGTCTTCCATTGCTTTAAATAGACATTTGTCTTTTTCAAAATCTTTTTGGATCTACTGGAATGTGCTGAAGTAACCGTTAACATTCAGTAGAATTTAGAGTTCCAAGTATGGTGGCCTTGACAGACACATGCATGTACTCGCCCACGCTTGCATCCATGCTCGCATTTACCCGTGCAATCCTACATGCACACCCATGTATACATGCTCGTCTGCATGCTCCCATGCATGACTGCACACATGCACATATGCCTCTTATGTGCGTGCACACACTGTTATATTCAGAATTTGAAAGCTAAATATCTCGTTCGCAATTCTCATCCTCCAAAGCTAGATTTTGACTAGCTGGCTGAGGTTTGGCATTGTGAGCCTCATTTCAACTGCTTTCATCTCTACCATGACTCCTAGTTCTATTATGACTACCTTTAATGTGTTACTCTTGCATGTTCAACAAACTCCTCAGCACTTTTGCACCATCCATGAACATCGATGCATGCAATTGTAGTCCTACCCCAACTTACTTGCACTGCCTAATTTAACCCAGATTGAACCCATAAACAATTTGTATGAACACCCATCCTATTGGAGATGAGTTTGCATTTCCTGTGGTGATGGGCAAAGCATTCTACTACAACCATGTAATTAATGACAAATGAAAAGTTTAGGCAACCATTTAAGATAGTAAACAAATAATATTGGGAGGTTTGACTGCTTAGGACATGTAGTAGTCCCAGTATAGTATGTAGTAGATCTGAAGAAGTTGAGGAGTACCCGTTGATAAACAGATTGGCTAGACCAATATCAACTGATTATGGTATCAAGGATTATTCCTGACTTTTTAGAGATCGAGGATCAGAGCACATTCTCTTTATCTTCTTCACAAATCTTCTCAGCCTATAAATAAACAAAGGTCTAATTCTAAGCCAACCTCTTTCTTTTGCCCTTTGATCGTTCATGAGAGGAGTTCCATAACCCTTCCATTTTCCTGGAACATGAAGACCCTCGAATGTGCGAACTAGCCTTTCACTGCTTGGTGGAAAGAAGCTTGGCATCAACTAGGGTGCAAATGGTTAGTCGCATGTTCGGGGTTTAGAAAACAGAGCCCCTATCCAAACAAAGGTATTTCCAATTATAACCCCTCTTCATCAATCTTTTTTTAGATTTCACAGTCTACAACTGTTTGATGTGCACAAACTCTACCCTCTGCGCAAATCAGCTTGACCATGTGTGCACTAAGGGTACAAGATCTTGATTTTTTGTTTCATCTTAGGCATTTATGAATTAGTCGTCTTCTCTTCCCAAGTATGCAATAGATTTGAAGAAGTTGAGGAGCACTCGTCGACAATAAAATATGTGGGAGGGGATGCTGGGGGACCATAGAGGCATTGTTTGTCTAGTTTGATTTGGCATCGTTTTATTCATTGGCATTTCTAAGATTGGAAATTAAACTTTTAAGATCAAAAGGAGAATGCAGATCATTCAATGATAATTTGGCGTCAAGAATTGGAAGACAAAGAGAAATGTACCTTTAGATTGTTTGAAGTTCATAATTTACCTATTTGTGAATATCGTATTCATAGTAGAATGTTCAGGATACCCTTCTTCTAAAATGGTGTAATATCAGGAGGTATTCAAGACCTCATACATATTGATGTATGTGGATCCTTCAAACCATTAAATGATCGAATACTGGAACTTGTAATTGCAAACCATTATGGATCATAACCAACTTATAGAAATATCAAGACCATTGTAGTAGTACTTAATGATTATTAAATCAATAAATAAAGTTAGTGTTGTATGATCCAAGGTGAATCAGAATAACAGGGTGACTTTCTCATTTTCTACCATATATGCTTACGTTTTTAGATATAGTTGAGTATACATCCTTTGCTTCCTCCTACCTGAGTTACTGTAGTATTTGTCTCGTTACTGGACAATTGCTCATAACGTTACCCTTGTGTGAACCCAACAGGTGTAGCTGAGCAGCAGCCGCAACTGTAGCGGCTTTGAGGAGATCAGACTTTTCTTCGTCATATTTGCATCAGACAGGGTGCGTCCTGCTTAGAGTAATTTATTTACTTCCGCTTTATTTTATATTATTACTAAGAGACATTGTAGTGAGATTTGTAGAGAGTTTTCTACAAAGTTTGAAATTTTCTGATGTATCTCAGGTCATGGACATGGACTTGATGAGTATTGATGAGAATGGATGTATTTTTCTTTCCAATTTCATATTATTGTCATGTTGTTATTTATATTTCAAATCTTAATCTAATGTGCATAAGATGGTTTGCTGAGTATCATAGATCATGGGCGTATTTGGACCGTAGGTCCGATGCTCCCCTCTCGTCGGTTTCGGTAGCCGGAGGGGCGGGGTGTTACACTGCTGAGGCTGGTAGATGGGTCGAGATTGTGGTGGGCGAGGATTAGGAGTAGAGTTTGGATTCGATAGATTGCCAGGTTTCCAAGTTATTGAAGAAGCTACGTTTCATCATCTTTATTCTATCATTTTGGCCTTAAAACCCCTAGTAAATGCGTGTAAATAGCGTTAATTTAGGCATTTTAGCATTCATGCATCAATGTGTAAATATTGTATAAAATGTGGTTTTTAAAGCCAAAATCATAGAATAAAGAAAAGAAAAGAAAAGAAAAAGAATAAAATATTGTAAATATTTTCTGACCCGAAACCCCGAGACCTAGACATCTTGATGACTAGGTCGACAAGGAATAAAGTAGGGGAGATAAGGGCCAAAAATACAATAAAAATCACTTTGATTCATTCTTTAATCATTTTGGGACCTATTTTTGGTTCCACTTTTTATACTTCAAATAAAGAAACTTTGAAATGAAAGTTGTAGATAATTTCATATAGAAAAATACAAAATTGATTTCACCTAAAAATAATACACAGATAAAAAGTTATGATCTGAATAAAATTCCAGAATCCCAACTTCCCAGACCTGTATCTCTCAAATAAAAACTCAAAATGTACCAAAGTCACATTTAATTGTATATAATTTCTCCTAAGCTATTTAATGAAGGTGGTTTCGTATTTTTCGGAGTTACGGTTTGAAAGTTGAGTTTTGGACCCTACTAGTATACTTATACAGATTAAAATATTCATTTTATTTATTATTCTTTATTTTCATAATTTTATATTTTTATAATTTTGTAAATATTATTTATAATATATGTGTACATTAAAACAGGAATAAAACAAAAAATAAAACACAAAAATAAAATACTTATATATAATACATAGGTATAAGACCTATAACTATACCAATATAATAAACACTTCTATTTTATTATGTGTATAAAATACATCAGAAAAATAAAACAAAAATATATCTAAGTGTATAAAAATACTTTATAAATTTATAAAATAATAAACAAAAAATAAATAAATTAAATGTATAAAATAAAAATAAAACAAAATAAATATATAAATAAATATACCTATATAGGCCTAAAATAGTAACTTGAATTTTTACACCTCATAAAAATAATTAAAAATCATAATAAAATACCTTATAAAATAATAAACATTTTTTATTAATAATCGAAAATTAATTAATTCATTTTCTATTTTCAATCGAATTTAAAAATGATTTATCAGGGATTTTTCCTGGTTGGTCCACGTGGACCAACCAGGCTCCAGTCTACGTTGACCGGCAGGTCAACTGGCCGGCCCCCATATCTGCGCCCGTATCAGACCTCGTTGCGCCCCCTCTTTCTAGATTTTTTCGAGGTCAAACCTTGCACCATTCTTGTCAAGCCCTACATGACTTTTGTCCCTCGATCTCCCCTCTTTCACGCCCTAGGCTTTCTTAAGGCTGAGGAGCGGCGATTCGAGCCATCTTCCTCGACCCTTGGAGCGTCTGAGCCATATCGTCAAACCCTACTTAATGGACCTCCGACTTTCGAGCCCATTTTTGAACCCCTCTTCCACGAGCTCCGCTCCCCTCTTCGTGCCCAATCAACCAAGGAAGGTGACAGCTTCCCTTGGAGACCTTCAGGCGGGTCGAGCGAGCACTGAGGCGGCTCCACCACCTCCACCTTTCGCCGACGTTGAGATACCCTCTCCCTCTGGCTCCGGCCATCGAGGCGGCATTTTATCCCCTTCATTTTCCTTTTATCTTCTTCGCCATATCGTTAGGAGTAAAACCCCCAAAGAGATTTCCCATTTCGTCCGTTAAATCGTCTAAATCACCCCCCCCTCGCCGTAGCGCACCTCCGACCACCCTTCGTTCAGCCGCGTCACGCCGCCACTCCACCACCGCGAAGTCCAAGCACTTTGCCCTGGACCCTCTCACGTTTTTCTGTAGGTCTTTGGAGCATAAATCGAGCCTGGGGCTCGTTTTGGTAGCTCGCCGGAGGTACCTGGGGCTCCACAGCTCCGCTGCCATCTTGTGAGAACTCCAGTCAACACCGGAGATTTTTGGAGCGCCCAACAGCTAGAGGAGGACCCCAGGAAGGAGCACGGCCATTTTGGAGCTCGAAAGCATCGCCGGCAGCCGAGATCGAGTTCGGGGAAGATAGCCTTCGCCGACCTTCTTCCCTGTTCTTCGTCCTAGGTCGCCAACTGTCGGAACGAGGCCGGGGCCCAGATCATCCAGCCACCGTTAGATCCTCACGCATCCTGACCGTTTGATCACCTTTGGAGGATCTAATCGTGGCCGTCGAGGACGAAGCGTCATCGATCGTCTGATCTTCGACACGTGGCAAGTGGAAGTACACCAGCTGTCGGAACGTGCACAAGGGCTTTAGGCATGGGTATTTTGCATCTCAACCCTCGCCCATTTTGATATTTCTGTTTAGTCCATAAAATATCGTATGTAGTATAAACATCTTTGTAATATCTGCATCCAAGCCCTCGTACTTTATTTATTTACACTTAGGTATGATCCACGTCACCTCACGTGCCCGTGCGCGTGAGGGGCCTGGGTATTTTGCACAAGACCCCCTACGGGTTTATTTATTTCGTTTCACTCCAGGAACTATTTTGTCCTGTGTAATATTTTTGGGTAATTTGCATGTTAGCCCCTGGGATTTTTTATATTGCAGTTAGGTCCTTTCCAGGCGTGTGCCAATCACGCGTAGTGTTGGGAAATTTGCACTCATGCCCTAGTGGCTTTGGTTATTTATATCAACCTATGGAAATCGATTTTATCAGTTATATATTTTGCGTGAAAATTGCACTATGGCCCTTGGACTTTTGCTTATTCACTTGTATGCCCTTGCCAGTAGTGTAGTTTCTTGTTGTTGTATCTATTTAATTCATGCATAGGTTATTGTTGCATTCCATTATCACGCCATATTTTTATTTTGCATGTTTAGTGCATTTTTATTTATAAAAATTCAAAAATACGCAAAAACTTCATAAAAATCTAAAAAATTCAAGAAAAATCCTAAAAATGCAAACTCAGTTTCTGTCTTTTCTCTGATTTATTCTCTTTGATTTAAAATTAATTTGAGGAATTTTGGATACTGTTTGATATTTTTAATCCTCATTTTAATTTCGGCCAGTAGCTTAAATCATCGTTTTAAGTATTTTTTATTTTAAATACCAAAAAATTCTAGGAAATATCTAAAAATCACAAAAACGTCTAAAAATTATAAAAAGACCAAAAACATTTTATTTTCTGAATTTTGGTTGTTTTTCTCTATTTTCTTAAATATTCTATTTTCCCATATTGTGTAGATATTCTATTTATAAAAACAAAAAAAAGATATAAAATATAAAAAGAAAATACAAAATCAGGAAATTAAAAATCAAAATATAAAAATATAAAAATCAAAAATTAAATAAAAATATAAAATTAAAAACCCACAAAGATTTGCATACTTGTAGACACTTGATCACACATCACATTTTGTGCATCTTTGCTTGATCTATCCTGCTTGCTCCCTGAGTTCGACACTCTACACATACTTGCACTATACACACCTATTGTAGAGTTATAATAAATTTGACTCCACATTTGTTTCTCATCACTTGATTTATATTGTGGATTCATTGTTGATTAATTAGGATTTCTTACGGGTTGCCACAGCGACTTTGTCTCCGCCTTGTGTGAGACATCTTTAGACCTGTGAAAAACCTTAGTTATCAAATGGTGCCGTTGGCGGGGAGCAACAATGTATAGATCGTATTTTTGAGTGATTGTGATTGCCTACATTATTGCTTTATTTGATCTCTCCATTTTTTATTTCTTTATTGAGCTATCTGATTATTTTCTTTCTTGTCTTCTTGCGAGGGACCACTGATCGAGGAGGATCGCCTAGGGGATCCTGAGCATCCTTGGGAGGCGGAGGTGGCTATTCTACCCTAGCCGGCAGGAGAGAGAAGGAGGATTTGAGAGAGAGAGAGAGGATAGTAGTGATTTATTTTTGTGTGAGAGAGACATTATTAATTTGTAATAATACAGGTACATTTGGACTTGGACACTCGGGCCCAATTTCCAAGTGTTTGTACACTTGGGGGCTCACCGTGGTTTTCATCGGTTTTTCTACCGCTTGTCATTTTCCTGTTTTATTTTCTTGTCTTTACATTTTTGTGGAATGAGCCCTTAGTTTTTAGGCGTGCTTGATCGTGTAATCTAAGGTCAAACACCTAATAACCTTTGCATACACCTATAGATTTGTCGTTTGGACTTAGATTTAAGTAATTGTTAAAACATATTATTTGAAACCCCCACGCTAGGAGGGGTCGTATACAACGCGTGTAGGATCCATTGTGGTGGACACCGATCGCCCCCCAAGACCGGACTTCTAGGTTTCATTTTGTGTGTTTAGCATTTGGTTCTTCACGCTAGTAATGCCTGCTTAGGACGATTTCCATGTGCATATCGGCATATAGCATAGATTTACAAATTCATGTTTCGCATCCCGCATGGAGAGATCTTGTAAGTCTTCTAACTTAGCATTCATCATTTAGGCACTAAGGTGAGATTTCCATCTTAGTGCCAACTTGCATTGGCTTTTCCAACTCTCTTCCCCTGTTTTTGGATCAAATAGAACTCAAAGAAAAATACAAAACGTTAGGCGCTTGTATTGAATTGACTCAAAGCAAGTGATAACACCAAAAAATTAAAAAAAGGACTGCTAAAGAAAACTTGACCTAAATAAAATTGGCTAATTGGACTCATTGCTTGGGGTGAGCAAAGCCCTCATTTGTATTTAGGTTGCATAGGAAGGTCTCCTTCCAAGTGAGAGAGTGGCTTCGTAAGGATTAGAGCCCAAAACCCAGTCTGTGGCTGCCTTATGTATCGCCTGGATTACTGAAGTATTGGCGCTTCTATCGTACGTAGACGAGTAGGGCTTGGTAACCATTGATGACTCTCTATTGTGTAGAGCATCGACCTTGTCCGAAGTATCGAGCCTAGGCCACGCCTTCACGGGGGTGTCTGTCTCATCGTCTTGTGTCCGAGTAGGTTCTTGCACGCTCACGGGTGATTCTGTTGCGAGCGAGATCCAAATATCGGTTTCGCCTATCAGCTTCCTCCCTCTATTTCTTTGGCTGAGTAGGGATCCAGGAAGGGTTACAAGGACCTCAAAAAGTGCAGACTACAGGTTACATAGGAGGAGGACAAGTACGGGATACTTTTCTGGCAGTACTCTCTCTCCTATAGGCGTAGCACTCTAAGGACTCGTTCAAAGATAATTGCCTGAATTCAATCTAAAAACTACAAAGATAATAGCCGATCCTTCATGGCTTCACGAGTTGAGTTGGTGAACCCCTTGTATTGTGTTTGATTGACTAGTTGATTTAGGTCAAGATCAAAAACACTGCACAATTATGCACAATTTTGCCCCCATCTTTCTTCACTTCTCAAAACCTTGTTCTTCTCAATCATCACGATGATGGGAAGGAGATCTCTAGGCCGTCTCTGACGGCACCGCTATCCAGCACTCCTCCCTATTCATCTAGGTCAGCTTCGGGGAGTCAAGACCCACTCTCCGAACCTGAGTTCACTTCCATCCTGTTCCCACTCGACCATCCTTCTTCCTCCATCGGTCCAGTAGTTTCAGAGTTTAGTGCAACACAGAGCTCTGAATATTTGACGGCAACTGAGATGGGTTCTTTTGCCTTTTCAGAGAATCCATCAATGGCAGACAGAGGAGAACACCCAGATGGGCAGGAACACCCTCCATTCTTATATGACCAAGCTGCCATCAACAACTATTGGCCTCCCTGGAGACCATGCAGAGATAGATCAGAGACCAGGGAGTATTCATGGGTGATATCATGAGAGAGCTGGCGCAGATGCGAGAGAGCAGAGATGACAGACCTGAGGGCGGTGGTGGAGACATACCAGATCCGCAGGCGGAGGAGGAGACCCCAACCAGGAGAGGTCGCCACAGATGACCATGAGGCAGTTGCACAACCCAGTCGCAACCCTTACTCACTGATGGATCCAGCTTCCTCCCATCGTCGGGAATTTCGAGCTTCGCCCGCATACCATTCAGTTATTGCCAAAGTTTCACGGGCTAGACACCGAGGAACCTCATCTCCATCTGCAGGAGTTCGAGATGATTTGCAGCACTGTCCATGACAGATTTGTGGACGAAAACACTATCAAAATGATTGCCTTCCCATTCTCCTTAGCTGACAGAGCAGCCTACTGGCTGAAACACCTTGGGAGGTACATCACATCTTGGGCACAACTCCGGACCGCATACTTGAACAAGTATTATCCTCTCAGTCGGACTAACGCAGCACGAGCTATGATCAGCAATTTCACAATGATCTTGAATGAACAATTCCATGAGTCTTGGGATCGCTTCAGAGAGCTCATTGACCGGTGTCCACATCACGAGATATCAAAGCCCAACTTCGTTCAGAGTTTCTTTTGTGGGCTGACACCGGAGCTGCAGGGGCTTATAAATGCCTCTTGTGGTGGGTATATTTTTCCAAAGGTGAAGACGACGTTTGGGCCATCTATGAAGTGATGGCAGAAAACTCTATAGTCATGGCCCAGGCCAGAATCTACACACAACAAAAGCCCCCCCAAGGAGCAGGATCATTTCAGAGGATCGCCCGCATCGATGCTGGTCCCTATACTCCGTCGGCAGCCGCAGCCCAAGCCAAATCAGCAGCAGCCGACATGGGAATTATTAGCGAGAAGTTGGACCGCCTCGAGATCCTCGAGAAGAAGCAGAGTCAAGATCTTGCGCAGATGGACCTTATCACGAAGACCATGAGTGACCTGAAGACGCAGATTCTTTGCATCCAGGAGGCACAAACGTCTACTCAGCAGCCTCCCAGGTCACGAGTTGATCCCAGCAGTAGCAGCTCCACCCAACCCTCTACCTCACACTGCCAGGTCAACCACATTCAGGCAGAGCTGGTCCAGCAACTACAGTATTACCCGCCACAGCCACCATCTCAGGACACTCAGATGGTGGTCTATTAGCCTGATCAGCCACTGGCAGTTCTACCTCCACCATCCTTCGAGCATGAGCCATTGATGGAAGTCAATGGATATGGTATGACCGGTACCCACAGCCAGTCAGAATTCGACGGGATCACCCCGGATTCAGCTGGACCGCTGGTGGCACCTCATCCCAGCAACAGTCTTCAGCTCAGGGACAACAGAACAGCCAGCAGCAGCACCAGCCCCATTATGCCCACCAGCAGTATCAGCAGGGTCCTTGTCCCAGCTATCAGGGACAGTAGTGGAGGCAGCGTCAGCAGCCTCACCAGACATACTCTAGCCATCCCAGCATTACTCCCAACAGCAGCCTCATTTCCAGCAGGGGAACACTTCTGGTTCTCAGGCACCTGTCTTTGAGAACTCGGCTCTAGATGACCTCTCCCGCTTGCTTTCTGACCAGTAAGCTTCCTTCTAGCGGGAAATGGATGAGTTCCGGCAGGAGATGAGGGATATCATCAAGGGCAAAGCCGCCCTACCAGCTCAGATCGAGCCTAACCCGAACAATCTAAAGAGTAAGTCTGAGCAGGTACAGTTTACAGAGGATACTTCTCCTAGTGATTATTTGAGTGACATGTTTTCTTTGTATGATGTTGATTTCGTGACTACTAGGAGCAGTAGGATGCCAGCCGACGGCGCCTCATCTGAGCGACGACCATACGAGGAACCAAGAGCGCCAGATGAGCAGAGTAGCAGTGCTGATGTCGCTAACGACGATGTTGATGACGGTGGTGCTGATGCCACCATTTTTGATGCAGAGCCAGAGCGCGGTGCTAATGTGGCAAAGCCAGATGCCGTTGGTGGTACAGAGGCCACCACTTCTACTTTTGTTGAGCCTCCCCCTATTGTGTTGCCACCTTTTGTATCTCAAGACTGTGGTAACAAAAAGAACAAAAAAATGAATAAAGGAAAGGTTCCTATATCCACCTCGAGTCCATATGTGTTGCATGATGATAATTGTATGGATTCCATTCCTTCACAGGCATAGGAACCTAGTCCTAGTCCTCCATCTGAGGAGTCCCCTACCATCCCCTTCCCTGAAGCACTCCGCTTGGCGAAGGGGAACAAAATAGAAAATCCAAAAAAGACTCAACAGGTAGAATTCAGTAACCAGATGATCGACAGATTCCAGATCCAGCTGACTCTACAGAAAGCACTTGAGCACATCCCCCTCTTCCAAAAGAGCTTGAAAGAGAAGACTACAGTCCGCGGGAAGAGGAGGAACCACAGAGATCAGATCCATGTGCTCACCCACTCTACTTGTTGCACCATTCAGAACCTATTACCAGCCAAGAGACCTGATGCAGGAGCTCCTTATGTCAGATGCGAGATTCAGGAGCAGCGGTTCGATCGTACTCTATTAGGCAGCCTTACTCGACCAATTCGAGTTTGGTCCTCTTCTTAGGAGCAGGACGGTCCTACAGTTTGCTGATAGGTCGACTAAGAGGTCGAAGGGGTTGTTAAGAGACGTGGTCGTTAACATTCAGGGCCAGAAATTCCTTGTGGACTTTGTTGTACTGGACATGGAGATCCCTAAGTCGGTAACAAATGCCCCTATCATACTTGGACACCCATTCTTGGCCACTGCCAAGGCGGTGACCGATCATGATAATGGGAAGGTGTGCTTTCGCGTAGAGGGTGAGAGTATACAAATAGAGACGATCGACGAGACCAGAGCGAGAGAATTAGCATGCTCAGAGCAATCCAGTGACATTGAGAAGATGACAAAGGCTGAGCTAGACATCCACCAGGAATGTGATTTTGTGAAGACAGATGATGAATCTATTTGGACAGATCCAGTAGCACAGACTCTCGCCTTGCCTGAAGATTCACCCTATTTACAGCTTATGGCAGTTGCGAGCCTGGATGGCACATCCCTGGACGAGGATACCTTTGAGGCTGACAGTTCAGTGATGAGTGGTGACACAGAGTTCCATTCTTGTTCTTCTAGTTCTGATCCCTCGGATTCAGACATCGATTGGGATGATTTTGATGACTATTTGCCGTGTCTGATTCCTTCAGAGCCGACAGCCATGACAGAGTGCGAGCTAGTACAGTTTATTGATGATTCAGCAAGGTTCCCTTCGTCAGATCCTCATGTACAGTGAGAGTTCTCACATGCAGACCTGGTAGCCTTTACACATACGTATCAGAAGCCAGATCTGCCACCTCCCAGTTGTCTAGAATTGAAACCCTTGCCGCAGTCGCTGAAGTATAGATTCCTTGCGGGTGAGCCAGATATGCATCTAGTCATTATCTCAGCAGGTTTGACTGGAGAGCAAGAATCTCGTCTGATGGAGGTTCTTGAAAGAAACCGCAAGGCGATAGGATGGAGTATAGCTGATCTCCAAGGGATTAGTCTGGCTCTGTGCTCCCACCACATCTATCTTGAGGAAGACGCTAGGCCTTCACGTGAGTTCCAGCGACGGCTGAACCCGAATCTTCGAGATGTGGTCATGAAGGAAATATTGAAGTGGTGGAGAGCCGATTTTATCTACCCCATCTCCGACTCCAAGTGGGTTAGTCCATTACATGTGGTACCCAAGAAGACGGACATCACTACAGTTGTGAACGAGTCTGGAGAGGAGATAGCTACCCGGGTACCCACTTCTTGGAGGGTCTGTGTGGACTACAGACGATTGAATCAGGCCACCAAGAAGGATCATTTCCCGCTGCCATTCATTGATCAGATTATCGAGAGGGTAGCTGGGAAGAGTCACTACTATTTTCTTGACGGGTACTCCAGTTACAATCAAGTGGCCATTGCGCCTGAAGACCAGGAGAAAACGACATTCACCTGTCCATTTGGGACTTATGCTTTCAGATGGATGCCCTTTGGTCTATGTAACGCCCCGCGACATTCCAAAGGAGCATGTTGTCCATTTTCTCGGACATGGTGGGTGACTGTTTAGAGGTCTTCATGGATGACTTCTCGGTCTATGGTGACGGGTTTGATGCTTGTCTTGACTGCCTAGACCGTGTGCTTCAGCATTACATAGAGGTCAACCTTGTCTTGTCTTGGGAAAAGAGTCACTTTATGGTGACTCAGGGGACGGTCCTTGGCCATATCATCTCCAACAGGGGCATGGTGGTTGATCCGGCCAAGGTGGATATCATTAGAAAACTCAATCCATCGTCCAATTTGCGTCAACTGCGGTCTTTTCTGGGGCACGTCGGTTTCTACCGACGGTTCATTCGGAACTTTATTCGTCTCGCCTGACCGCTTACTGATTTGCTGACAAAAGATACCGAGTTCATTGTAGATGATAATTGTCTTGCGTCTTTTGAGACTCTCAAGAATATGGTTGTCACGGCTCCTGTCCTTCAGCCACCCCATTGGTCTCTCCCATTCGAGATCATGACGGACGCTTCTGATTTTGCCATAGAGGTTGTGCTCGGACAGAGGAGGGATGGAATGCCGTATGCCATTCACTACGCCAGCCGGACTTTGGATGCCGCTCAGCGGAATTATACTGTGACAGAGAAGGAAATGCTGGTCGTAGTCTTTGCTTTGGATAAGTATCGATCATATATTCTCGGATCTAGAGTGACTATATATACAGATCACATCGCCATACGGTACCTCATGGCCAAGAAGGATGCCAAAGCTCGCCTTACCAGATGGATCCTTCTGCTCCAGGAGTTTGATATTGAGATTAAGGATGAGCCTGGAGTTAAGAATGTGGTGGCGAATCATCTCTCCCGCTTAGAGAACCTTGAGGAATCTGAGCCCAGCGCACCTATTACAGAGACATTTCCAGACGAGGCGATCTTGGTTGTCATATCGCTCCCATGGTATGCCGACGTTGTAAACTATCTTGTCTCCAAGACGGTTCCACAGGGTTGGCCCAGGCAGAAACTTGAGACCTTCCTAAAGAAGGCCCAGTTTTACCATTGAGAGGACCCCGTCCTTTATCATGAAGGAGGGGATAGCATCTGGAGGAGGTGCATTCCTCAAGAAGAACAACATAGCGTCGTCACATACTGCCACAAGCTTGAGGCAGGAGGACATCATTCTGGGAGACGGACAACACAAAAGGTGCTCCAATCCGGCCTTTGGTGGCCTACTCTCTTCAAAGATTCAGATGAATTCGTGAAGATATGTACTGACTGTTAGAAGATGGGTACTTGCGGACAGAGAGACATGACGCCCATGCAGCCCATTCACTTCTGTGAGGTTTTTGATGCATGGGGGATTGATTTCATGGGCACATTTCCTAAGAGTCAGGGGTTTGAGTACATTTTGCTCGCTGTGGATTATGTCAGCCGATGGGTTGAGGCCATCCCCGCCTAAGCCGCCGAAGCTAAAATCGTATGCTGATTTTTGAGGAAAAATATCATTTCACGGTTCTGGGTACCTAGAGTTCTGATTTCAGATGAGGGGTCTCATTTCATTAATGATAAAGTTAGGGCCCTTGCAGACGAGTTCGGCATTGACCATCGTGTTGACACGCCGTATCATCCTCAGACTAATGGTCTTGCCGAAGTATCGAACAGAGAGATCAAGACTATTTTACATAAGGTAGTCCGTCCAGACCGAAAGGATTGGTCACAGCTTTTGGACTCAGTCTTGTGGGCCTATCGGACTTCCTTCAAGACTCCATTAGGGACATCTCCCTTTCGTCTCCTCTATGGCAAGTCATGCTATTTGCCAGTGGAAATCAAGCACAAGTCACTTTGGGCAGTCACTGAGTTATTATTGGATCTCGAGAGTATAGGAGAACAGAGGAAAGCAGAGTTGGCAGCCCTGGAGGAGTTGAGAGATACAACCTTTTCTAGCAGCCTACAGTATAAGGAAAAAGTGAAGACATGGCATGATTCCCATATCAGCCATAAACAGTTTGAGCCCGATCAGCGTGTATGGTTGTTTGATTCCAGGCTGAAGTTATTTCCAGGGAAATTACAGAGTAAGTGAAAAGGTCCATATGTGGCCAGGAAGGTACATGACAATGGTAGCATTGATATATCCGAGTTGTCATCTTCCTCTACCTTTCGTGTTAACGGTCAGCGCATGAAGCTATATCTAGACCATGATCCGCCGACCGTTGACGTTGCCCCCATCCTTCTGGTATGAGATGTGTTCTTCGACTCGGATCATTTGCATCTCATACATGGTTATCACTTCCATCTTCCGCTGTATAGATCCATCTGTCCATATCACTCTTTCATTCTTTAATTTGTTGATATCTTTTCTTCTTTTATTCTTTTCCTTTTCTATCCTCCGTATCTATCAAAAAGATGTTGCCCCTTGTAGACAGTTTTTTATACTTAGGACGTACTTTGTCCTAAGTATGGGGGGTGTGCACCCCGAGTGTTCTATTCTTTTCGATCCTCTCCATTGTCTCCTCTTCTTGTCTATACTTAGGGATATCTTACCCTAAATATAGGGGGAGACAGTCTGAGTATGATCTGTTCATTCCCACCCTTGACCCTTCTTGCTTTGTGTACAGTCTGCTATACTTAGGATTATTTGATCCTAAGTATAGGGGGGACGGTCAACTTCTCATTGGTTTATTCATCTTTTATTCATTTATTCTTTAGACTTTTCTATACTTAGTACGAGTTATGTCTTCTCTTTTCTCTCCGATCTATGAGGACATAGCCCAAGCTAAGTATAGGGGGGTCGTATATACTATGTATATACTTTAGCCATAACTCGTACTTTCGTATTTTTCCTAATAATATGGCTAAATAATTCTTTAAAATTCATTAAAAGTCCTTAATAAAAAGATGCTATTATTCTTCAAATTCTTTTTGTATGTACTGACTAATAAATCAGGTGAAAATGTTTTTTGCAAAATGTTTGAAAAAAGTTCGAAAATCTTCGTGAAAAATCTTTTGAAAACTATTTTAAAAACATTTTGTTACATGTTTTCAACCTTTGTAAAATATTTTGATTGTAAAATTATCTTCTTTGTGTGAAATAAAATGTTTGAAAAATGATTTGCAAATGGTTTGAAAAATGGTTGCAAAAATAATTGAAAAATCTATATATACTGTTTGGAAATCCTTTGCAAAATGATTTTCAGATATGTGTACATGTTTGTAAAAACTGTTTGAAAAATTATTTTGGACTATAGTTTTCAGAATTGTTTGGAAAATCTTTTCAAATAAGTTGAGGAATACATACATCTCTTCTAAAATTCACTATATATATTTATAAAACTGACCACTTACCCTTGTAAATTTTTAAAATCCACTTCTTGTAAGTATAAGAAGCATCCCCGTATAAGTATTTGTACCTAGTTTTTAGCCAAAACTTTTTGTTTTCAAAAATCTCAAAAACATTTGCAAAATTTAAATACCAAAAACATTTGAAAAATCTTGTTGAAAAATCTAAAAAATGCATATGCATCATCTTTTCAAAAATCCATAAAAAGTTCAAAAATCCTTGAAAAATTGCATCACAAAAATATCTTCGGCATGGCATTTGCATAGCATGAGCATTTTTCGGATTGAGTTTAATAGTTGAACAAGTCTAAGTAAAATCCGAAGATTGGAGCTTGATTGGACCATAAATTTACCTGATTAACAGGAACCTTATAGGAGCTGGAATTGAGGTACTTCAGGTCTAGTTGACTTAATTCTTCGAGGATCACGAGACTTGGTTCAATGGATTCTTGACTGCATAAGTAGAGTATTTCGGAGCACACGCACGACTATTGTTGACAATGACCTAACTTGGACACCTGCACCTTTCACTTGGCTCAACTCAGTTGGAGTGGTGAGGGGGTTGGATTTGCCGGTATGAGACGCACACAGATGGAAACACTTGTCCTCCTCTAGGAGGGAAGTGCATCTCAACCCGTCCAGTGATGATGAGTTTCGAGGACAGGAGATTGTGGGTTGCAATAAAGCTTCAAAAGAGGGATAGTCTACTGGCTTAAGAGGAAAAACTCCCTATGTAAATGCTGATGTATATAGTATTTCAAAAAACTCCAAAAAAGTGGACATGCCTGTACAAAAATAAAAAAATGTCTGCCGGAGTGTACATATGTGTAAAGTCAAATAAGCAAGCTTTAGCTTCAAAGTCAAATACTGTGAGCCTGTAACTGGATGACTTGACTACACTGATCTTGCATCCTAGGATAGGTAGCTACACTGGCCACCGTCCATTCTTCTCTTCACCCCCTCCTCTTGGGTTGGTTGCCACTTGAACTTAGAAGGGAATACCCTGCTCCTAGAGGAATGAGTTGTTGGATTGGGGAATCATTGGGTTGTCATACTGGAGAAGTCAGTCTCTTTGTCATTTCAGTTGGGGAGAGCTACCATCACTTACACTGTACGAGTCAGATTCATAGTCGTAAGGGTTTGCGTATGAGTTGAAATATTTCTAACTTGGCTATTGAGGAGACTTGAGCAGAGTTTTGGGATTCTCGAAGGCTGTTGGATTTCAAATCCGGTTCTCATTAAGGTTCCGCCCGCACTAAAACTCCAAAGCTTTGACTTAAGCTCCAAACTTTGATTTTGTGAAGACAAGTTTGATAATTAAACTTAATCCAATTATCTTCTTTTTCTTTTCTTTATTTTTCTTTTCTGCACTTATTGCATAAGCGTTTTCTAGGGACTAACAAAGGCAAGTATAGGGGGATGATGAAGCTACGTTTCATCATCTTTATTCTATCATTTTGGCCTTAAAAACCCTAGTAAATGCGTGTAAATAGCGTTAATTTAGGCATTTTAGCATTCATGCATCATTATGTAAATATTGTATAAAATGCGGTTTTTAAAGACAAAATCATAGAATAAAGAAAAGAAAAGAAAAAGAATAAAATATTGTAAATATTTTATGACCCGAAACCCCGAGCCTAGGCATCTTGATGACTAGGTCGACAAGGAATAAAGTAGGGGGAGATAAGGGCCAAAAATACAATAAATCACTTTCATTCATTCTTTAATCATTTTGGGACCTATTTTTGATTCCACTTTTTATACTTCAAATAAAGAAACTTTGAACATGAAAGTTGTAGATAATTTCATATAGAAAAATACAAAATTGATTTCACCTAAAAATAATATACAGATAAAAAGTTATAATCTGAATAAAATTCCAGAATCCCAACTTCCCAGACCTGTATCTCCCAAATAAAAACTCGAAATCTACCAAACTCACCTTTAATTGTATAATTTCTCCTAAGCTATTTGATGAAGGTGGTTTCCTATTTTTCGGAGTTACGGTTTGAAAGTTGAATTTTGGACCCCACTTGTATACTTGTACAGATTAAAATATTCATTTTATTTATTATTCTTTATTTCCATAATTTTATATTTTTATAATTTTATAAATATTATTTATAATATATGTGTACAATAAAATAGGAATAAAACAAAAAATAAAACACAAAAATAAAATACTTATATATAATACATAGGTATAAGACCTATAACTATACATATATAATAAACACTTCTATTTTATTATGTGTATAAAATACATCAGGAAAATAAAACAAAAATATATTTAAGTGTATAAAAATACTTTATAAATTTATAAAATAATAAACAAAAATAAATAAATTAAATGTACAAAGTAAAAATAAAACAAAATAAAATATATAAATAAATATACCTATATAGGCCTAAAATAGCAACTTGTATTTTTACACCTCATAAAAATAATTAAAAACCATAATAAAATATCTTATAAAATAATAAACATTTTTTATTTAATAATAAAAAATTAATTACTTCATTTTCTATTTTCAATCTAATTTACAAATGATTTATCAGGGATTTTTCCTGGTTGGTCCACGTGGACCAACCAGGCTCCAGTCTACGTTGACCGGCGGGTCAACTGGCCGTCCCCTACCTCTGCGCCCGTGTCAGACCTCGTTGCACCCCATCTTTCTCGATTTTTTCGAGGTCAAACCTTGCACCATTCTTGTCAAGCCCTACACAACTTTTGTCCCTCGATCTCCCCTCTCACGCCCTAGGCTTTCCTAGGGCCGAGGAGCGGCGATTCGAGCCATCTTCCTCGACCTTTGGAGCATCTGAGCCATATCGTCAAACCCTACTTAATGGACCTCCGACTTTCGAGCCCATTTTTGAACCCCTCTTCCACGAGCTCCGCTCCCCTCTTCGTGCCCAATCAACCAAGGAAGGTGATAGCTTCCCTTGGAGACCTTCAGGCAGGTCGAGCGAGCACTGAGGCTGCTCCACCACCTCCGCCTTTCTCCGGTGTTGAGGTACCCTCTCCCTCTGGCTACGGCCATCGAGGCAGCATTTTATCCCCTTTACTTTCCTTTTATCTTCTTTGTCATATCGTTAGGAGTAAAACCCCTAAAGAGATTTCCCATTTCGTCCGTTAAATCGTCTAAATCACCCCCCTCGCCGGAGCGCACCTCCGGCCACCCTTCGTTCAGCCGCGTCACGCCGCCACTCCACCACCACGGGGTCCAGGCACTTTGCCCTGAACCGAACCCTCTCACGTTTTTCTGCGGGTCTTTGAAGCATAAATCGAGCATGGGGCTCATTTTGGTAGCTCACCGGAGGTACCTAGGGCTCCACAGCTCCGCCGCCATCTTGCGAGAACTCCAGTCGACGCCGGAGATTTTTGGAGCACCCAGCAGCTAGAGGAGGACCCCAGGAAGGAGCACGGCCATTTTGGATCTCGAAAGCATCGCCGGCAGCCTAGATCGAGGTCGGGGAAGATAGCCTTCGCCATCCATCTTCCCTGTTCTTCGTCCTAGGTCGCCAGCCGTCGGATCGAGGCCGGGGACCAGATCATCCAGCCATCGTTAGATCCTCGCGCGTCCTGACCGTTTGATCACCTTTGGAGTATCTAATCGTGGCCGTCGAGGCTGAAGCATCGTCGACCGTCCGATCTTCGACACGTGGCAAGTGGAAGTACACCAGTCGTCGGATCGTGCATGAGGGCTTTAGGCGTGGGTATTTTGCATCTCAACCCTCGCCCATTTTGATATTTTTGTTTAGTCCATAAACTGTCATCTGTAGTATAAATATCTTTGTAATATTTGCATCCAAGCCCCCGTACTTTATTATTTACACTTAGGTCTGATCCACGTCACCTCACGTGCCTGAGGGGGCTGGGTATTTTGCACAGGACTCCCTACGGGATTTGTTTATTTCATTTCACACCAGGAACTATTTTGTTATGTGTAATATTTTTGGGTAATTTGCACGTTAGCCCCTGGGATTTTTGTATATTGTAGTTAGGTCCTTTCCAGGCGCGTGCTAGTCACACGTAGGGATGGAAAATTTGCACTCGTGCCCTAGTGGCTTTAGTTATTTGTATTAACCCCTGGAAATTGATTTATCAGTTATATGTTTTACGTGAAAATTGCACTGTGGCCCTTGTACTTTTGCTTATTCACATATATGCCCTTGCCAGTAGTGTAGTTTCTTATTGTTGTATCTATTTAATTCATGCATCCATAAATGGCTAAAAAATTCACAAAATTTTCCATAAATTACTGTTGCATTCCATTATCATGCCATATTTTTATTTTGCATGTTTGTGCATTTTTAATTTATGAAAATTAAAAAATACGCATTTTCAGCACTATTTGCATTAGAAAATCCATAAAAAATTATAAACTATTTTTGAAAAATTCCAAAAAAATTTATATTTTGTGTATCTTATCATATTTTAGTGTCAGTCCAAAAATCACTAAAAAATTCAAAGTAAAACTCCTAAAAATTGGAAAACCTCTAAAAACTTCATAAAAATCTAAAAAATTCAAGAAAAATCCTAAAATTGCAAACTCAGTTTCTGTATTTTCTCTGATTTATTATCTTTGATTTAAAATTAGTTTGAGGATATTTGGATGTTGTTTGACATTTTTAATCCTCATTTTAATTTCGGGCAATAGCTTAAATCACTGTTTTAAGTATTTTTTATTTTAAAAATACCACAAAAATCTATAAAATATCTAAAAATCACAAAAACATCTAAAAATTATAAAAAAGACCAAAAACATTTTATTTTCTGAATTTTGATTGTTTTTCTCTATTTTCATAAATTTTCTATTTTCTCATATTGTGTAGATATTCTATTTATAAAAACAAAAAAAGATATAAAATATAAAAAGAAAATACAAAATCAGGAAATTAAAAATAAAATATAAAAATCAAAAATTAAATAAAAATATAAAATTTAAAACCCACAAAGATTTGCATACTTGTAGACACTTGATTACACATCACATTTTGTGCATCTTTGCTTGATCTATCCTGCTTGCTCCCTTAGTTCGACACTTTACACATACTTGTACTATACACACCTATTGTAGAGTTATAATAAATTTGACTCCACATTTGTTTCTCATTACTTGATTTATATTGTGGGTTCATTGTTGATTAATTAGGTTTCTTGCGGGTCGCCACAACGACTTTGTCTCCGCCTTGTGTGGGACATCTTTAGACTTATGAAAAACCTTAGTTATCAGTTATACCAAACTTTGTTTATCTACATGACTTGTGGAGGTTCCTCATAAATAGTTTGAGAGGAGGTTTCTTCGGTTTGATGGGAAAAGGCTTGGTCTCCACACTAATGTCTCTGTTGCCATACCCCTTGTCCTTGAATGTAGTAAATTTGGTATATGGGGGCATGTGGTGAATGAAACTCGGTTTCATCACGCTAATTTCCATATTTTAAATCTCTTACTTAAAATTGTGTCAATAAAAACCAGATGGTGTATATATCTTGACTTTAAATAAATTAAAAATACAAAAAATACAAAATAAAAAATTGTAGTGTTTTTATACCTTTAAAAATGCTCACAAAAATATTTCTTCCTTTGTTTGACTTTTTTCGCATTTTTGGTCAATGTAAAACTTGTAGATCTCATTAAGAGCTACAACTTTCATGTTTTGAGTTTTCCAATTTCGTCCTTCTTCTATTTCTTTTTAAATTTTCTTTTATTTTTTATTCTGAATAATCTCATTGGGCCATGTGGATCTTTCTGGTTGAGCCACACGACCCTTTCCCCTTTTGCCATGCACCCTCTACTTCCAGTCGTATCTCCTTCTACACGCCTTCATCGTAACCGCTCATCCCCTTTCTCCCGTAACCCTTTGATCGCCCCTCCAGATCTAATCTAGAGCGTTCGGCCCTGCTCGCTCTACAACCATTGGATCACTAGATCCAACGGCCATCCATGCCTCGTCCATCACCACACGATGCACCCTGATCGATTAGACTAGGATCGCTCCATCACACCCAAATCTCAACCGTTGGATCACAAGATCCAACGGTCAAGCCTTCATCTCCTTCCTCCAGCCAGTCTCTCTCTCCCATGATTCCCTCTTCACATACATCGCCCCCTTCCTTTTTCTCCAACCTCGATGGTCTCTTCTACCACTCACTGGACACGCTAGGTCCAAGCCCGTACCTCCGTCATCCTCGCAGGCCACGTGGCTCTGCACCTCCCTCTCTCTCTCTCTCTCCATATTCCACTCGCAACCCACGACCTCCACCTCCAACACCTCGAACCTTCCTTGTCCACCTGTACGTGGGCCTTGGCTCAAAGCCTCTTTACCCCTCTTTGATAGAGAGGGGTCCAATCATGATCATGAAGACAACCAACAGCTCCGGTGATGACACTTGGCCATTATAGGCCATGCTCCGTCTGTGATACACCGGTGAGCTGCTCCAAAGGGCCGCCGAGTTCAGCAAAGATCGGAGCTCTTCTTGGAGCTCAAGCTCAGACTGCCTCGTCCGCCACGATCTCAAGTTAAGCTTCCTTAATTTCCTGCCATGTTTTTCCTAGTCAATTCACTTCATGCACGCATTTTCACCCTCAATCCACCATCGTATGAGTTTCTCTACACCATGCTCATCCTCGCGCACACCTCTGCTCGCCTCCTTCTCTTCTCCATCACCTAACCACCTATGCTCCACCTTCTCTCCAGTTCTTTGGAGAAGTATCTTAAGTCCCCCATTCATTTGTACGCAAGGGACTCCCTTCCATTCACCTCGCACCAAAATCGCACCTTTGGCTATTTATTAACCTTTCAAGTATCATATTGTTCAATGGTCGGAGCTCCCTTTCTTGCTCCATTCAAGAGAAGGTCTTCCGGCGAGCTTCCATAGTGGGTTCATTCCTGATGGTCCCGCGCCTCCTTCACGCCACCAGCTCCATCGCCACAGGTTTTGGGTTGATCCTCGACTTTCAAGACACCCACAAGAAGGAGCTCTTAACCACTTGCTGGAGCCCCACCAAGTCCGCTACAGGAGGAGACAAAGAGGAGGAACTCGACGTACAGTTGTCGTTCGATCCTCACAATCGGAGGTCCTAGAGAACACCACGTGTCCGCACCCGAGCCTTCATTTCCAACCTCCAGGCTCGGGGCACCAAGCCAAACCAGAGAACCAACTATCGCCACGTAGCATGAGCCTCCTGAGCCTCAGACCGAGCTAAAGCCTCAAGCTCGGCCCTCCATCCGAGCCTAGCCTCATGTGTGCTGATCACGTGAGGGCTGGGAAAATTGCAGCGATCCCCGCCAACTTCTCCATATTACAGTTAGGTCCTCTGAGCACATGATAAGAATGCGTGCTTAGGGTTATTTGTATTTGGCCCCCTCCGAGTTTTAATAATTACAATACAGCCCGCGTACGCATGGTTAAATTACCGGGAAGACCTTGTACTTTATTTTAATTACATTTATGCCCTTTTAGGGACATGTTTGTAATATTTTTCTTATTATTTTCATGTTTTCTTTATGATTATGCCCCTAGACTCTTTGATGAATACCTTGAGCATATGATCTCTATTTTAGTTGATTTTAGTTGCATTTCAAAGCCTATTTTTTTATCTATCTAATGGCATGATTTGTTTCCTAGTTTGACACTTGACATTTTGATGATTAATTCTAGTAATATAATGTCACTTATTTAATTATTTCTCATGCCTTTCATTAGTTCATCAATTAAATTTGCTTCATTAATTGAACCTGAAATTGACTGCATTTGTATAGCTCAATTATCTTACTTATGTAGGGCATATTTGCATAGTTTTACATTTGCATAAGGTTGCATGTTAAAAATCAATAAAAAGTGTCTTCATTTGTCTACGTCATGTGCCCTCATGTTTTGACCTATCAGTTATTCATTAATCACTTGAGCATAGTATTAGGATCTAAATAATTACTTGAGAGGTTCGTGTCCCTGAGTTCGACCTTGAGCTTGCGTAAGTAAATAAATCTGATCACTTATGTTTAATTGAAAATTTTATTAAGTGGTTTTTTATCGATCCGATTTTGCACGACTACAACGAGACTCGAATGTTAATTCGATAATATTAGGAGGCTTAATTTTAGGTTCATTAAATGGCATCGTTGTCAGGACATGGCTTATCTTTTATTCTATTTAGATTTTTATTATTTGATTTAGTGATAATTTCTATCCTTAGGTAAAGTTGTTCATTTCGCATGGATTGTGTTGATAGTTCTCTGACATCCATCTAATGTGTGCTTATTGTGGCAGGGACCTTTGGCGACCAAGGAGGTAAGGAGCAAGAGCTCCCGCTGCGAGGAGCCGCAGAAGCACCATTGGAGAAATTAACGAGAATTAAGGTCTCACATTTTTCATTGTACTTCTGTAATAGTCATCTTTACAACGGTCTTCGTTTGAAGACTCATGATTGTAAATGAACAAATGACATTGTGGTTGTGTGGATTCTGCCCCACTTGAATGTCGACTTAGGATCAGACGCGCGACTCCCCGAGGTATTTTTATTTCTTATCTCATGTGTTTGATTGTAGGTAGGACAAACTAATTTGAGATGCACATAAACATCGCTTCACTTAGCCAAAATCAAATATGTTCTTTCACCGCTAATAGAAGCATGCTAGGTGTAGTTTTCATCGACTTGCATACATTTAGTTTTGGATTTTAATTAAGTCTTGTTTCTCATGAAGAAAACTAAAGGCATTGCGAGTTTTTCTGTAGCATAGATCATGATTTTATCGTATGCATCGATTTTTTCTTGACTTCCCTTCCAAGATTGATCACTTAGGATTTAAATGGAAATTGGGAATGATCGTTAGACAGTGTTTGCTCGATGTATGTTCACATTAAATTAGTGATAACCTTGAAGCTAAAATAGGGAGTGTTAATGCAAGTCTATCAAATAAAATGGAGTAAAATCATTTTTGGGAGAGCAACACCTTCTTTACATAGGATGTCATGTTTGATCTGTCATTAAGCCTTGCATAAATAAGAATGAATTTGTATGAAATGAAAAAAATAAATGACCAACAGTTGTTGGTTTCCTTTGTGAGTTGGTGAATCAAATGTGTTGCTTGGTTGATTAAGCCTTGTTTGTGAATTTTTTTGAAACCCTCCCAAAGACACTAGGTACTCCATTCATCTCCAAAGATTCATCCATCCACATGTAAATCCATACTAACCTCTCCGTTCCCCTCAGGTCTCTCCAACTTCAATTATCCATCTCTTTACTTAGGCTATTCTTAGCGTAAGTATAGGGGGGACCTGAGTCCCTGTAAATTCCAGACTCATTTAGCCTTCTCTCTGATACTTAGGTTATTTTAACTTAAGTATAAGGGGCATCCTCCTAAGTTTCAATATCACTTTTTATATATTAACTTGATCTATGACTTTGTATCACTCAGTGCTATGAGGACATAGCAGAGTCAAGTATAGGGGGTATGCCGTATATATGGTATATATACTTTAGCCATAGCTCTATTTCGAAAATTTTGAAAAAAAATTAAGAGTTTTTTTGGGTCTAGAGTATACATTTTCTTGAACTAAGTTAGATGAAATGTTTTCAAAAATTGAAAAATTTTCTTAACTATGTTACATTATTTTCAAAGAGAATATTTTGAAAATGGTTTGAAAAATGGGTTTTACTTGTTTTGAAAAATTGTTTGCAAAATATTTGAAAAACCTTTTTATGTGTGATACTATTTGGAAAATCTTTTCAAAAATTTGTTCAAAAAAGAGGGTTTTAATGAGACTAACTTGTGTTTGTAAATAAGTTTAAAAAATGAGTAAAATTAATGAAGGAGTTGGTTTAGTCCCTGACACATTCACATTCACACAAGATTAGTGAAGTTCAAGAACACTTGGTTTACGAGGTCTTGAGCTTTTAAGTTAACCGACCTTAGTCATTAGGATCTTTGACTTAATTATCCACATTTCCCTAGTTTGAAATATTTATGTACTATAATGCATGCTTAGTATCTACCTTAAGAATATGATCAACACCTCACATACACGACTACAATTATGATGAGAGAAGTTGAAATTTCACGGGAGGAATTGGGATGAGGGATTTGAGTTTGGACTCGATTTAACGATGCTCTAGGATGGGATAAAATCAATAAAGCTTCATGAAACTTAAGTGTCAATACCTTTAACCAGTATGAGAACGTGATTCTTGTACTATTTCTTGACATTTACCTATGTGCTAGGGTGTGATGAAATAAAAAATATTGATCAGTGAGCTAGCCAAAAAGCAAAGAAATGAAAGAGAAATATCGAAAGAAAAGCTCTCACCTTACAAAGTCAAATATCAAAGATCTTCCACCAAAGGAGAGCGCTCCCAACCATTTCAAAGTGTCCACTTGGACCACCGCTATTAGGACCAGGAGTCGGGCTCGCACCAAAAAGGGCTCTGCATCATAAATGCTACAAGTCTAAGTGTAGAAAGTATATTAGATACTCAAAAAGGTACACCCTGGTGTACTCCCATGAAAACAAGTGCAAACGACTTCAACTTCTCTTGACGGACACACTAATCAACAATAAAAAAATACGTGTGTTGAGTTAAAAAGGCACTCGAGAGATCCTTGTTCCAATGAGCAGGAGAGAAGAAATGACACAATCCTATGCCCTCCATCAACTGGCCTTCCATCTACACTTCTAAGTCTGACAACTAAAGAGACAGTGGACTGGATGCAATATTTGGTTTATTCCCTAATGTTGAGAATTGGGTTCTTAGGAGAGTCTCTTGGATTGGAACCTTGGGTGAAGTTGTGACTCTACTCTTGTGACTGCGGTCAATACTTAATGTCATATCCTTATCTTATATGTATACAGAGAGAGTCTATGATTAGAGAAATTGGAAACCTCTTGATTATAATTTGGTTCAGCTTTGAAATTTTAGATCTCTAGACTCGAGAGTTCTTGAACGGATCAGGTCTTGTATTCACATGCACAATCAGGGGTTAAATCCAACTTTTTCATGCTTGAGATGCTCAAGGATGAGCATAGTTTAATTATAGGGGGATGATGAACCTCGATTTCATCATGCTAATTTCCATATTTTAAGTCCCTTGCTTAAAATTGTGTCAACAAAAACCAGAGTAAATGGTGTATATATCATGGCTTTAAATAAATTAAAAATACAAAAAATTAAAAAATAAAAAATTGCATTGTTATACCTTTAAAAATGCTCATAAAAATATTTCTCCCTTTGTTTGACTTCTTTTGTGTTTTTGGTCAACATGAAACTTGTATATCTCATTAAGATCTACAACTTTCATGTTTTGAGTTCTTCAAATTCATCCTCCTCCTATTTCTTTTCGAATTTTCTTTTTTATTCTAAATAATCTCATTGGGCCATGTGGGTCCTTCTGGTTGAGCCACGCAGCCCGTTCCCCTTGTGCCACGCGCCCTTCTCTTCCAGCCTTCTGATCTCCTTCTACGTGCCTTCATCGCAGCAACTCATCCCCATTCACCCGCAACCCTTTGATCGCCCCTCCAGATCTCAACTGGAGCATTCGCCCCTGCTCACACTGCAACCATTAGATCACTAGATCCAATGGCCATCTACACCTCGTCCATCACTGCAAAATGTGTCATGATCGATTAAATCAGGGCCGCTCCATCATGCCCAAATTTCAACCGTTGGATCACAAGATCCAACAGTCAAGCCTTCATCTCCTTCCTCCAACCACCCTCTCTCTCCCACGATTCCCTCTTCATGCACATCACCCCCTTCCTTTTTCTCTGACCTCGACGGCCTCGACCACTCACTAGATACGCCATGTCCAAGCCCGCTCCTCCATCATCCTCCCGGGATACGTGGCTCTGCACTCCCCCTCTCTCTCGCTCCATATTCCACTCGCAACCCACGACCTCCACCTCCGGCACCTCTGACACCTCTAACCTTCCTCCTTCAAATACACCGTCTCAGCCATCCACCCACCTTGTCTACTTGTATGCGGGCATTGGCCCAACACCTCTCTACCCCTCTGTGACAGAGAGGGGTCCAATCGAGGTAGCAAACTTGACCAACGGCACCGATGACAACCCTTGGCCATTGTAGGCCATGCTCCAGCCGTGATACCCCAGGGAGCTGCTTTGAAGGGCCACCAAAGTTCAGCAAATACCAAAGCTCCTCTTGGAGCTCAAGCCCAAGCCATCTCGTCTGCTCCGATCTCCAGTAAGCTTCCTCACTTTTCCACTGTGTTCTTCCTATTTAATTCACTTCATGCACTCTTTTTCACCATCAATCCACCATCGCATGAGTTTCCCCACACCATGCTCATCCTCGCACAAACCTACGCTCGCCTCCTCCTCTTCTCCATCACCTAACCACCTCTACTCCACCTTCTCTCTAGTTTATTGGAGAAGAAGCTTAAGTCCCCCATTCCTTCGCACGCAAGGGACTCCCTTCCATTCACCTCACACCAAAAGCGCACGCTTCGGTCATTTACTAATCTTGCAAGTATCATATTGTTCAACTTTCGGATCTCCCTTTCTTGCTCCATTCAAGAACAGGTCTTCCGACGAGCTTCCATGGTAGGATCATTCTTGATGGTCCCATGCCTCCTTCACACCACCAACTCCATCACCAAAGGTTTAGGATCGATCCTCGACCTTCAAGAAACCCATAGGAAGGAGGAGGAGCTCTTAGCCACTCTTCGAAGCCCCACCAAGTCTGCTACATGAGGCGACAAAGAGGAGGAACTCAACGTACAGTTGTCGTCCGATCCTCACGATCGGACGGCCTAAAGAACACCATGTGACCGTGCCCGAGCCTCCATTTCCAGCCTCCAGGCTCGGGGCACCGAGCCAAACGAGAGTACTAGTTATCACCACGTAGCCTAAGCCTCCCAAGCCTCAGCCCGAGTCAAAGCCTCCATCCAAGCCTAGCCTCACGTGCTCTGATCATGTGAGGGTTGGTAAAATTGCAGGGGTACCCTGACGACTTCTCCATATTGTAGTTAGGTCCTCTAAGCATGTGATAAGCATGTGCGTCTGGGGTTATTTGCATAAGCATGTGCGCCTGGGGTTATTTGCATTCGACCCCCTCTAGGTTTTAATAATTGCAATATAGCCCTGCACACATGGTTAAATTATAGGGTTATTTTAATTACATTTATACCCTTCTAGGGACCGGTTTGTAATATTTTGCCTATTATTTTCAATTTTTCTTTACATTTATGCCCCTGGACTCTTTTGCGAATATCTTGAGCATATGATCTCTGTTTTAGTTGATTTCAGCTGCATTTCGAAGCTTATTTATGTATAGATCTAATGGCATGATTTGTTTCCTGATTTGACACTTGAAATCCTGATGATTAATTTTAGAATTATAGTGTCACTTGTTTAATTATTTCTCATACCTTTCATTAGTTCATCAAATAAATTTGCTTCATTAATTGGATCTGAAATTGACTATATTTGTATGTCTTAATTATCTTACTTATGTCGAGCATATCTTCATAGTTTTACATTTGCATAAGGTTGCATGTTAAAAACCAATAAAAAGTGTCTTCATTTATCGGTGTCATGTGTCCCTATGTTTTGACCTATTAGTTATTCATTAATCACTTGAGCCAAATATTATGAGTCTAAATAATTACTTAATAGGTTCGTGTTAGGGGTGCACGTAGATCGAATTGGATCGTATTTTGGCTCAATACATGTCCAATCCATTCTTAACGGATTTTTATTATCAAATCCAATCCAATCCATCAAATACTTCAATCCAATCGGATTACGGATTGGATCAGATTGGATCAAATTTTTACAGTTACATTTTCCCACTCAATAGTCTACTCTCTCATGTATGTATCTTATAGCATGCCATCCATCTACATTTGAATAATATCTTAAAAACTGATAATATCAATAGATCTAAAAAGGATCACATAATCAAATAAAAGCTCAGTGATTCCATTAAACTAAACTTGAAGACCATAAAATCCAAGTAAAGGAATATATTGAATTTGAAATTTAAGTTTCTTTTTATAAATGATGCATTAGTGTGTTTTTATAATTAATTTCCAACAAATGATTAAAATAGAAATAACACAACTTGCTGAATAAAGAATACAATGACATGTTAGATAAATAAAAAAGTTTGATTTTTGTATTCGGATATTGATGAAGTTCATAATTAATTTAGAGTGTTCAGCTAAGTCAAAGCCCAACCTCTTCCAAGAACACCCTTCAAATCTGTATAATATATCACTAACAAATGGTAGTCAAATAACATTCACAGTCTATTGAATATCCAATACAAAACTATCTTAATTACAACCCACCAGTTGAGCAACATACCTCTCGTTTAAAATGGACTCGAAATGGAATTTATTTGCAAGATTACATATACTAAAAATATACAAATTTTATAATATATATATATATATTAAAATCGTATATCAATTTAAAAATGAAAGGAATTGAAGTAATGCTTATTTGTTCTTAGATAGTCGGGGTACATTTGATCATGTAATTGATCCAGTTTCAACTATACAGTAAGGTTGCAAGTTAGAGAAAGTAAAAGATAAGTAAAGGGTCAACAATAAGTAACAAAGGTAATAGAAAACTATCACAAACCTATTTTTCATTTAACGAAGATCAAAAGAGTAGCAATATAATGAGGTTAAATGGTGTCATATGGGAGGAGGTGTCATTGTATGAACGATTAACGATATCACAACAAAGGGGACGATAGGTTGTACTTGAGGGAATAACATTGTACATAAGAGGGAAACATCGAAATAGACTGAGAAGGAAGTGGGAAGAATATTGGCATTCAAGAGTGAAACGAGAGAGAGAGAGAGAGAGAGAGAGAGAACTAGGATGTGAATAACTGAGCACGATTTACAATTTTACAAGTTATATTCACACTTTATTATTTTGTAGATTTAATATTTGGCTTTCAAGAGATAAGAGTGGTGGTAGGATAACTTGTATCCAAGATTGATAAAGAAAAAAAAGAGATGAATGACATCGATTATGGTTATACTAGGAATTCAAAATGGGCGTACAAAGATATTATATACGTATGTATGCAGGTAAGTATGTATGTATGTATGTATGTATGTATGTATGTATGTATGTATGTATGTATATGTATGTATATATATATATGTGTGTGTGTGTGTGTGTGTGTGTGTGTATGTATATATGGATGTACATATTAATGGATTGGATCGGAGCGGATTTTAGTAATGGTCCGATCCAATTCATACTTGATCGGATTTGAAAATCTACAATCCAATCCGATCCATTATAATGATAAAATCAAACCAATCTAATCCAATAGCATCGGATTGGATCGGATAACTGATTTTATTCAATACGTATGCACCCCTAGTTTGTGTCCTTGAGTTCGACCTTGGGCAAGTAAATAAATCTGACCGCTTATGTTTAATTGAAAATTTTATTAAGTGGTTTTTTATCGATCTGATTTTGATCAACTACAACGAGACTTGATGTTAATTTGATACTATTAAGAGGCTTACTTTCATGTTCATCAGTGAAGTTAGGGCATGTATCTGCATCTTAGATACCCTGTCATCCATTTCATTCATTTGCTTTTGCAATTTAGCCAATTTCTCAGTATCAGACGATTTATGGAGTTCGTCCACCTTTTTATAAATCTATTCGACCATAGTTAGCTTAGCAACTATTATGCACATGTCAGTGCTATGATCGCTCGTCATATTAATCTTTTTAGAGCCGGCTATGTAAGCCCAACTGGTGGTCTGTGCACGGCTGGATTCAACAAGTCTCTAGAACACCTTGTAGACAGTGTCCTCATGGCATCCCATGTAGCTTCCTCTACAGGAGGCACTTACTAACCATTGGGTCTCAAGGTTCAGTCCACTAACAAGACTGTGGACCAGCATCATTTTGCTTATCCCATGTTCTGGGCATTTCTGAATTAGGTCTGTGAACCTTTCCCATTTCATGGAATGGCTCCCTCGGGTGTTGGGTAAAGCTTGTGAGCTTGATCCTCATCTGATTAGTTCTACTCATTGGGTAGAAATTCTTTAGGAACAATGTCTTGAAGGTGGCCCATATTGTGGCCACTTCCCCTAAGTTCTTCAGCCAGTAAGCCGCCTTGTCAGTCAAGGCGAAGGGGACAGCTCTCAGCTTTATGTAGTCTTGACTAACCCTAGTGTGGCATAGGTTAGCGTAGACTAGCTCGAAGTCAAGGAGGAAGATGTATGGTTCATCATGATTATTCCCTCATCGCATTGCATTTCTACCATCTGTGCTCTAATGAGTTCATTGTGTTGTTCGACAACAGTTATTCTAGCCAAAAGTGCACGAATAGGGCCATTTCCATTATCGTCCTTGTCACGACCCGTCCCGCTAACCGGAACGTGTCGCGACAGAGATCTTTCTTCAACTTTGTCCTCAAAGTACACATGTGGCAATCTCATAAAACATATCTTCTTTGTATTTGAAGTTCACATTACAAAGAAGTGTTTAACACAAGTTCTATTATAAGTCCTTACAAAACAACAGAGAGTACAAAAAAAACGAAAACCATCAAACACCACCTCCTTCTAGTGTGTAAGCAGTCCTTTCTTATTCTTGTCGTAATTCTGTTGATCTGTACATAATTATAATATAACGGGATGAGTCTAAACTCGTTTACGAGCTTAGACCCAGTGAATGGATCTCAAGCTTTTTACATATAGATAAAAGTTGAAATATGAGCATCATGCCAAAATTTATGCTGAATACTTTGAAATAGCTTGAAAAAGAGACTTGATGACAGTAAATATATAACAACATGCTAGTTTTGCAATTAAATGCTGAAATTACTTCAAAAGAAGATAAACTGAAACATAATTATCACTATTAAGCTTGTTTGCATTAATCACCACTGTGGCTAAGTTATCAACTAATGAACGCTGAAACAAAGCTAAGTCATGCGCGCAGACGGTCCCAAAGACCAAAAACACCATGTATACGACCCAAAGCCTATATGTATACAGAATGCGGATCCAAAGTCCTCTTGATACCATATCTAATGGTTTGCCATATCTAATGGTTGTTTCAGGGTCATATCTAATGACATCACCATATCTAATAGCTAGTTCATGACTTGTATAAAAGAGCTACTGTGGTGCTTACTTTCTGATTCTGATTCTTTTCTTAGTACTAACAATCCATACTCTTGTTAAATCATGCTCATAACAACTGGTTTATGAACATAAAGCAATCTTACATAGCATGCATATTCTTACAACTGGAAACTATTAGGAACTTTAAAACCGATACATATTGCATACAAACACGCTTCTTTTATATAAAGCTCAAATATGTTTCATGTTTCACAAAGAACCCTATGCTTGAAAATGTGCTATCATGATAAAATAATTGAAACGACTTTTGAAATGCTTTATAAAGACCTAATTTCATATCTACTATCTGATACTTGCAATTCAAACATAAAAGCTTTAGTGAATATGATTTCATACTTGCTATCAAAATCATGCATAAAATGCTAAAGATTATTGCTTTAAAATAGCGCTTGAGAATCCCGCCACCTGATCGATATCTAACTCGAGTCGAGGTCTCCTTCTTTAGTGAATCCCCCCTATAGCCGTCTTAGATTGAATACTACGGCTTGATGCGGACAGAACTTCGTTACGGCTTCTAATGCGCTCTCGGTCACTGATAGAGCTTCATCGTGACTCCTATCGTGCTCCTCCAGCAACTTCGGCGACCTTGTGGCTCTAAGGTGGTGAGAGGGGTGTGGAATGAAGTGAGTAGAATGGTGGGGAGGTCATGGGTATATATAGGCCTCCACCCCCTTTACATGTGTGACATGTGTCAACATGTAAGGGAGGCTCCAAGACACATGTTGCCTCTCTTCCATGTATGAAGACACATGGCAACACTTGCCATTCATACACCATGGCAAATGTCTTATTGAAGAGAAAACTTGTTGCACAAGTATGAGGCTACACTAGGACACATGTTAGTCTTAGAACGACGACACATGGTCCTCTTGGATATTGACACTTGTCCTGAATATGTAACGACACGTGTCCCATGATTTCCTCTTCATGTGTCCTACTTTTGCTAATGACACTTAATTATCACTAATGATGGGTAATTAGTACTAATCATGCTTAATTAGTCTTAATGATGTGTAGGACACATGTTAGTCTTAGAATGATGACACATGGTACTCTTGTGCATTGACACATGTCCTGAATGTACAATAACACGTGTCCTATGATTTATCTTCCATGTGTCCTACTATTGTTAATGACACTTGATTATCACTAATGACGGATAATTAGTGCTAATCACGCTTAATTTGTCTTAATGACATGATTATGGGCTAATGAGTATAAATCTCTAACATTGTGACCCTATACTAGTAGTGGATTCTACTACTTATGCTACTACCATACTTCCCGATTTCTAGATGTGGTACTATGTTTGATGTGCTACAAAAAAATCAGAGAACTTTTTTAAGTCATATTTATACAAGATGGTCTCTGATTTACACAACAAGTTTCCATAAAATCGTTGTATTAAGGCGAATCTATTGACTGTGTTAATCGTAAAGTGTGAATACTATCAATCCAATAATTCCTTGAAATAACACTTGCTAACATCCAAACATAGTATATATATAGTGATATTCTACAAAAACTCAAGACTATACAAAACGTGTATTACAATTTCTCCCCTACTTGAAATAAATTTTGTCCTCGAAATTGTAGTTCCTTTGCTAGTTAGAAAATAAGTGGGGATATTGAGATCTCATTTCTTCCTCTCATTCCCATGTGGCTTCTTCTATTGCATGACTCCTCCATAAAACTTTAACTAAAGGAATCTTCTTTGTACGAAGCTCTTGTACTTTATAATCCAAAATTTCTACAGGAACCTCCTCGTATGATAGATCTTCTTTCAATTGAATATCTTGAGGTTGTATCTTATGGGTTGGACCTGGGATATACTTCCGAAGTGTGGAGACATGAAAGACATCATGTATCCTTGCTAGTTCAGATGGAAGTCGAAGACAATAGGCCACACTTCCAATTCTCTTTGTGATCTCGTAAGGGCCAATGTATCTTGGACTTAGTTTCCCTTTCTTCCCGAATCTGATTAGGTAGGCCTTTCCATGGAGATACTTTTAGAAACACATGGTCTCCCACTTGAAATTCTAAGCCTCTCCTTCGCTTATCTGCATAACTTTTCTGTCTGCTTTGCGCTGCCTTCAAGCATCTCTTGATTTCCTTAACTTTTTCTATTGTGCTTTGTATTAATTCAGGTTGAACCAATTTTCGTTCTCCAACCTCAGATACAATTGACACAGGAGCCCTATGACGGCTAACGATCTCATTGACAAAGATCTTTCCCAAGCGGTCTAGACTGTCTGTCATGTTAATGGCTAAGAAATGTGCAGATTTGGTCAATCTGTCTACTATGACCCATATTGCATCGTGACCTCGACAGGTCCATGGAAATCCTGTAACAAAATCCATAGTGATGTGTTCCCATTTCCATTCTGGTATTGGAAGTGGCTGTAATGTCCCTGTAGGTTTCAAATGCTCTGGTTTAGTTTGTTGGCATATAGGACATATAGAAACATACTCTGCAATCTCTCTCTTCATGCCAGACCACCAATAGTAACTCTTAAGCGTTCGATACATCTTAGTACTTCCTGGGTGCATAGTATACATGTAGTTATGTGCCTCCTCCAGAATCTCAGTCTTTATATCAGATTTCCTTGGAACACACAATCTTCCTTTAAAGAATAAGACCCCTTGACCATCTATTGTATACCTGGCTTAATCACCTCCCTTAATCTTCTCAATCATTCTAATGATTTCAGAATCATGGACTTGTGTTTCCTTAATTTTATCATATAATATGGGTCTCACTTGTAAGGATGCTAATAAGGCTCCGTAGCTATTTATGGTCAACTTTGCACGTAAATCTTTCAACTGTGAATACTCTGCTCTTAAGTGAGATAGCTGACCCATAGACTTTCGACTGAGAGCATCAGCTACGACATTGGCTTACCCCGGGTGATATTTTATGGAACAATCATAATCTTTGATTAGCTCTAACCATCTTCTTTGCCTTAAATTTAACTCTTTTTGAGAGAAAATATATTTCAAACTCTTATGATCCGTAAAGACTCGACAAGTTTCCCCATATAGGTATCGTCTGCGAGTATGACAGCTTTGTTTCAGCGTTCATGAGTCGATAACTTAGCCACAGTTGTGATTAATGCAAACAAGCTTAATAGTGATAATTATGTTTCAGTTTATCTTCTTTTGAAGTAATTTCAACGTTCAATTGCAAAACCAGCATGTTGTTATATGTTTACTGTCATCAAGTCTCTTTTTCAAGCTATTTCAAAGTATTCAGCATAAATTTTGGCATGATGCTCATATTTCAACTTTTAGCTATATATAAAAAGCTTGAGATCCATTCACTAGGTCTAAGATCGTAAACGAGTTTAGACTCATCCTGTTATATTATAATTATGTACAGATCAACAGAATTACGACAAGAAGGAGAAAGGACTGCTTACACACTAGAAGGAGGTGGTGTTTGATGGTTTTCATTTTTTTTGTACTCTCTGTTGTTTTGTAAGGAGTTGTAATATAACTTGTGTAAAACACTTCTTTGTAATGTGAACTTTAAATACAAAGAAGATATGTTTGATGAGATTGCCACTTGTGTACTTTGAGGATAAAGGTGAAGAAAGATCTCTGTCGCGGCACGTTCCGGTTAGCGGGACGGGTCGTGACAGTCCTTCTTTGGAGGCATCTTGTCTTCTTCTTCTTCTTCACCTTTAGATGCATACAAATCTGAGTTAGGCTCATGCTTTGAAGGTTTAGGGGGTTCTGCGAAAGATGAAAGTTTCTTTGGCAGGAAGGGAGTAGGAGAGTGGGTTAGTCGTGGTTTGACTAATCCCTATAGGTGTAAGGTGAACCATGGTTTGGAGAAAAGGGCCGTCTTCGTACCATGGGGGTTCGATAGGAGGGTCATTTTGAAACCGAGGAGATGAGTTACTTGAGGAGCTCAGAGATTTGTTCACAAAGTCCGAATGAAGAACTCCAGAAGAATCCATCTTGGATGAAAGGAGTAGCTTGGAGCACAAGAAATATAAACGGAGGGTACAAATGTATAGAAGACTCACTAACACAAGACAAACACAACTCAAACTTGTCATTTCACTCACTCAACACTGGTGAAGGCACGTTAGGACTCAGTTGCTTATATTTTCAATTTTAATTTAATAACAAAGCAATCGTAAAAATTAAGCAGAGCTGTTAGGTGCCGAAAATATTTCGCAAAGACTGTCTTGAGTTCATACAACTAGTTGCACCTACTTTCAACCAGTATGGGTGTAAGTAGGGATCGTTAGACAACAACTCATGTTACTTGAGGACGGAGCCTTTTACGGTGTCATATAAACCACCCACTCTGCTAATAGAGTCAGACCGTAAAATGACTACCCGAAACCCTCACTGAGAAGTAGCTAGATGTTTTTAAAAACAATAGTCTGAATGAAAATTTTCAGTTTTTGGCGCTACCCTAAGTGTGTGATCTGATCCTTACAAACAATGGGTGGGTTTCTCTCCACAAGACACAAGGGTTAATTTTATGTCAATTTTATTTACATTCACCTTGATTAGAAGTCTCGATTTTAAATTAAGGATATCACTGAAGTTTTAGATGAGCACAGAAATTCACGTCTAAGAAGCATTCCCAATTCCTTTAATTCCTAAGTTGTAAAACTGAGGAGGGAGTATCAAAAAAGATAATGCAAGTATAAATCAATGATGCATGCTTAAGAATAAGACTTACAGTGATTCCTCACGTTCTTCATGTGGGATTCAATGCAAGGAATTTAAAATAAACTAAATGATATGCACAATGAAATCATCCTAAGCATATAGTTCTAATAGCGGGAAAGAATTGATTAAATTTTTTGGCTAAGTCGAACGATCTATATTGCGTCTAGTTAGTGAAGAAGTATGGCCTAAAATTTACGAGAACAATTAAGGATAAAAATCTAAGCTAGTGTATATGCTCCTAAATTCTACGCCACTCAAGTCAGGCCCCAACCACACAGAAGAGGTTAAACAGAACTAGCACACCACAGAGAAGTCCAGTACTAAATTTTACAAATTAGCATGGTTCAAAGGGAGAGGGACCCTATAAATAATGCGAAGAATTAAATCTAAACTAACTCTCTCTAATAAAATTAAAAGTCAGTCTTTGTCTTTGTAGATCCTTGAAGTATATCACGAAATTTGCTCCGAGAAATCTGCAACAGAGAGAAGATGTGGTTATATCTGTAGTGTGAGAAATATGCAAACTGCAGAAAATAAAATGCAAAAAGAGAAAAAAATAACATAGAAAATAATTTCACAAAAAATAATTACAGAAAACAATTTAAAACCTAAAAAATCACCGTTCCCTGGCAACCACGCCATTTGATGAATGTGAAATTCACCTTATAGAGAATTGTAGTATAGGATACGAAATTCGATTGACGTTCGTTTACTTGATTACTTGTGTGTATTCTAGATCATTTCTGTGCATTTGCGCCTTTTCCGCACTTCTCTTTATTTGACCTTCATGCTCTCCCAATCATTTTCCTTTTGTTTGGAGATGGTTAACTGGAGCATTTTTTGTCAGGATTTTGCGGATCTCTCGTACACTTCATCGTCCACCTCCCTTTTTCCAGGAGGACTTCGCTCCTGATTTTTGTACATATTCACCTCAACCACAGATTCAGACCTTGGATTTTTATCCATACCCACCACCACCTCCATATTTTCTATCTTCACATCCACCCGAGAATGATCTGTTGGAGCACCTCTCTTGATTTCCACACTTGAGACCTTGATCCAGTTCATGAAGCGTATGAATTCGAGGATTCACGACCTCACTTGGCTAAATAATATTTATATTGGTGCTTCAGGATCTGATGATTTGGACTTGATTGAGAATGATCATGAGAGCTTGCAATAGCCAAAAATACAGAAAATGAGAAAATTTTAAAAATTCAAAAAGATTTCGGGAGAACCATGGTTGACTTAGACTTTGAGGAGAGGGGGCACATGATCTTTCATCCACACATCCATTTACAGATTGTCCCACCTTTGATCCTAAGGATGTCATTGTACAGGCTGCTCTTGGCATTCATCATGTAGATGTTGATTCCGATCTCCTATCTTAAATGAAGGAGGTCCAAAATTTTAAAAAATGTTGACTGAACCTGAAGTGGTGGCCACTATTCACAAGATCATTGATGCCCCACTTCACTAGGCCATGGCCCATTTATATGCTCCTCTTCACAAGAAGAGAAACCGGAGGAGCATATCTGAGTGTCATATTTTGACCATGGCCACTGCCCATGCCATCACACACCGCCCTATTCCTAGGAAAAGGAACATTGTTATACCTTTCATTAGATGCACCATCTCTTACCACACATGTGATCACACTCGCCTGGACAACTGTGCTTCAATTAGCATCATACCCTTCTCGCTGGTATAGTCTCTTCACCTAGGGCCTCTAAAGAAGAACAGGATGATAGTACAATTTGCTGATGGATCTATCAAGAGGCCAAAGGGTATCCATGAAAACGCAGCCATCTCAATTCAGGGCATGAGCTACAAAGTTGATTTTGTCATATTTCCCATGGAGACCTCCATAGGGGAGCACTCTCCAATCATCCTGGGACGACCATTCCTCGCCTCTTCAAGGGTCGTTATTGATTATTTATCTGGAGAGATTCGCTTCTGTCCCGTTGATGAGAGTGGGGTGATCATCACCGCACCCAATGCCGATCAAAGACCTGCTCCTGATGCACCTTCATCGATCTTGGCTGACCCCGATTATTGTAACCTTGATGAGACTAGCATAGACTTTTGTTGTATGTTGTATTCCACTGAGACCCAAGAAAGACTCGGAAAGCATGGACCTCAGAGTTCCTTCTTCCGGTGTTTGGCGATGTATTGATGACATCTGCAAGATTTACACGATTGACACCATTGAGCGAAGGGTATAGATTGATGAGACTGAGGATGAATTTGATATTGTTGCTTTTATCCAGGAATTTGGGCCTTTTGATGAGCATGATGATCCGGTTGAGACTGTAGAGGAAGAACATAGTTCGACTACTTCTACTGATGAGTTCATTCCTTTTGGTTTTCACGATGACATTAGCGAGACACCCAAGGCTAGACCTAGCCACACTACTTCCACTGGCTCGTCTATGCCTTCACACTTTAGGACCATTGAGGACCTTCACTATTTCAACCCTGATTGGTTTGTGTCATTTGAGGACCCCGATGTCGACCTGCACCTTGTCAGATCTATTCCCCAGCGGTTCCGCAAGAAGGTTCACTTCCGACCTTCTTGATCCTTTATACATCCATCTTGTAGTATATTCGCATTCGTTTCCCTTTATCTACCTCATGTACTACTCATCCACCCCATTCCCGTGTGTGCCTTGCTTAGGATCTACTTTGTCCTAAGTATAGGGGGTGGATGAGCCAAGTGTTCATTCGTCGTTCTGTTTCATCACTCCTATTGTTACCTATACTTACGGCCTCTTTTACCCTAAGTATAGGAGGAGTGGTGTGTATATCATCTTCTATCTTTTTCCATCTCCATCTCTCTTTCCTTCTTTTCTTCTTTTCTTCTTTTCCCTTTCTCTTTTCTTTTCTACCAGAAAGGTGTCTCCCCTGTTTGTCGGTCTTTTATACTTATAACATACTTTGTTCTAAGTATAGGGGGTGTGTATCCCAAGTTATTTCATTTTTTGGTCATCTCCAGTGTATCCTCTTCTTATCTATACTTAGGGATATCTTACCCTAAGTATAGGGGGAGACAGTCTGAGTATGATATGTTCACTTCCACCTTTGACCCTCCCTGCTTTGTGCACAATCTGCTATACTTAGGATTATTTGATCCTAAGTATAAGGGGGACGGTCGACTTCTTATTCGTTTATTCATGCCTTCATTTATTCTTTAGACTTTTCCATCCTCAGTACGAGTTATGCCTTCTCCTTTTCTCTCTGATCTATGAGGACATAGCTCAAGCTAAGTATAGGGGGTCGTATATACTCTGTATATACTTTTGCCATAACTCGTACTTTCATATTTTTATTAATAATTATGGCTAAAATTACTGTTAAAATTCATTAAAAATACTTAATAAAAAGATGTTGATTATTCCTCAAATTCTTTTTGTATTTATTGATTAATAAATCAGGTGAAAATATTTTTTTGAAAAATAGTTTGAAAATCTTTTTGAAAGATCTTTTGAAAACTATTTGGAAATATCTTTAAATATTTTCAACCTTTTTAAAATTGTTTTATTTTGGAAAAAATATTTTCTTTATATAAAATAAAAATGTTTGAAAAACTATTTTCAAATGTTTGGAAAATGGTTGCAAAAATATTTTGAAAAATCTTTATATATTGTTTGAAAAACCTTTGCAAAATGATTTTCAAATGTGTGTACATGTTTGTAAAAATTCTTTGTCGAAATTATTTTGGACTATAATATTTCATTTTTTGTAAAATGATTTTCAAATAAGTTTAAGGAATATACATGCATTACATTAAAAATTCTTTATTTAATCAACATATTTATCTATAAAATTAATCACTTACCCGTTGTGAATTCTTAAAATCCTAATTCTTGTAAATATAAGATGCAACCCTATGTAAATATTTGTAGCTAGTTTTTATCAAAAAAATTTTATTTTAAAAAATACCAAAAACATTTGCAAAACTAAAATACCTAAAACATTTGCAAAATCTTTTGAAAATGCCAAAAAATGCATATGCATCATCTTTTTTAAAAATCCATAAAAATTTCAAAACTTTGAAAATTGCATCAAAAAATATTTTTCCGCATAGCATTTTCATAGCATGCGCATTTTCAGATTATGTTTAATAATTGAACAAGTCTAAGTAAAATTCGAAGATTGGAACTTGGTTGGACCTTAAATTTACCTAATTATCAGGAACTTTATAGGAACTGGAATTGAGGTACTTTAGGTCTAGTTTACTTAATTCTTTGATGACCACAAGACTTGGTTTAATGGTTTCTTGACTTTCTAAGTAGAGTATTTCGAAGCACATGCACAGCTCTTATCGATAATGACCTAACTTGGACACCTGCACCTTTCACTTTTCTCAACTCAGCTGGAGTGGTGAGGGGATTGGATTTTCTGGTATGATAAGCATACAATGGAAACATTTGTCCTCGTCCAGGGAGGGAAGTTCACCCCAACCCATCTAGTGATGATGAAGTATGAAGACAAGAGAGTGTGGGTTGCAATAATGCTTCAAAAGAGGGATAGTCTACTGGCTCAAGAAGGAAAACTCCTTATGTAAATGTTGTTATCTATAGTATTTAAAAAAATAAAAAAAGCAAAAACTTCAAAAAAAAGTAGACTGACTTGATTGAAAATAGAATGCATGTCGGAGTGTATATATTTGTATAGTCAATAAGCAAGCTTGAGCTTCAAAGTCAAATCATGTGAGCCTACAGCTGGACGACTTAACTACACTGGTCTTGCATCCTAGGATAGGTATCTACACTGGATACTGTCCATTCTTCTCTTCACCCCCTCCTCTTAAGATGGTTGTCACTTGAACTTAGAAGGGAATACCCCACTCCTCCATGAAGGAGTTGCTGGATTGGGGAATTACTAGGTTGTCATGCTAGAGAAGTCAGTCTCTTTCTCAATTCAGTTGGGGAGATACACCGTCACTTACACTGTACGAGTCAGATTCATAGTCATAAGGGTTTGCGTATGAATTGAAGTATCCATACCTAGCTATTGAAGGACTTGAGCAGAGTTTTAGGATTCTCGAAGGTGTTGGATTTCAAATCTGATTCCCATTAAGGTTCCGCCCGCACTAAAATTCCAAAGGTCCGAGTTAAGCTCCAAACTTTGATTTTGTGAAGACAAGTTCGATAATTAAACTTAATCCAATTTATTTCTTTTTCTTTTCTTTGTTTTTCTTTTTCTGTACTTATTGCATAAGTGTTTGTTGGGGACTAGCAAAGGCAAGTATATGTGGATGATGAATCTCCATTTCATCATCTTTATTCTATCATTTTGGCCTTAAAACCCTAATAAATGCGTATAAAATAGCCTTAATTCGTGCATTTTAGCATTCATGCATCATTGAGTAAATAGTGTACAAAATATGATTTTTAATGTCAAAATTATAGAATAAACAAAATAAAAAGGAAAATAATAAAATATTCAAAATATTTTATGACCCTAAACCTCGAGACCTAGGCATCTCGATGATTAGGTCAACAAGGAATAAAGTAGGGGAGATAAGAGCGAAAATACAATAAAATTCCCTTTTATTTCGTTCATTTTTATTCATTTTTTGGACCTATTTTTAGTTCCACTTATTATACTTCAAATAAAGAAACTTTGAACATTAAAGTTGTAGGTAATTAAATATAGAAAAATAAAAAATTGATTTCATACAAAAATATTATACAGTATACAAAAAACAATATGAATAAGATTTCAAAATCCCAACTTCCCACACCTATATCTTTAAAATAAAAACTCAAAATATATAAATATTACAATTTTATATAACTTTTATTAAGCTATTTAATGTAAGTAGTTTCATGTTTTTCGGAGTTACGGTTTAAAAGTTAGGTTTTGGACCCTTATTATATAATTATACTGATTGAAATATTCATTTTATTTATTATTCATTATTTTATAATTTTATAATTTTATAATTTTTTAAATAATATTTATAATATATGTACATATTAAAATAAGATACTTGTAGAAAATTCACATATGAAATACCAATGTTTATACTTATATAAATAATCTTCTATTTATCTAAGTGTATACATTATATCAAAAAATAAAATAAAAATATATTTAAGTATATGAAAATAAGTTATAAATATATAAAATAATATATTAAATTAATAAATTAATAAATTCAAAATAAAAATAAAAGACCAAAATACATAAATGAATATACCTATATATTAACCCTAAAAAGTAAAATGTAATTATATACTTCTAGAAAATAAATAAAAATTATAATAAAATAATTCAGAAAATAAGTAATATTTTTATTTTTATAACCTAAAATTAATAAAATCAATTATTATTTTTTTATTGATTTTCTAAATCTTTTTCAAGAGGATTTTCATGGTTGGTCCATGTGGACAAACCAGGTTGCGTAGAGAGTTGACCACAGGTCAACTCTCTGACTCATCCTTCTGCCCCTTATCGGACCTCAGTTTTTGCCCTTCTTCTCGATTTTCTCACGACTGACACTTTCACCATTTGGCTTTGCTTCCTTCTTGACTTTTTTACCTCGAGGACTGGTCTTACACGCCGGCATCTTCCCTTAGGGATTGGATCACTGACATGCCGCTACATCTCATTCTTCTCGTCGTTCGACCACTATACATAGTCGACCCCCCAATTTTCCCTTTCTCATTTTTTGACCACGCGTGGACCTCTCTCCTTGGCTCTGGATCGACTCCCGTGACAGGGGAGCCTCTAGTAACCTTGGGCGTGCTCCGGCAACATCTTTGGGTGCTTCCACCTATCTCTGCCCCCTCGCCGGCGTTGAGGTTCGATCTTGTGGTTCCGACCACTAAGGTACATTCTTATTTCGTTCTGTAGATTAATGTTAGTTCTAAGATTCATTTTAAGTATTTAGATTAATGTTTTATCACTCGTAGTAGCCGTAATCACTCCGCTCGTAGGTCGTTGGAGCTAAGCCTCCGGCGAAACTCCACCATTGTTTTTCGACCTTATCCAACCCGCTACTGCCCTCAACTCACTCCCCTACCATTTCCCTACGTCCACCGCATCTCCATCCAACCAGATTCCTAGCAGATCCGGAGCTTGGTGCCCCAACTCTACCACCACACCGGAGCACCACCGCCCGCGCCACCCGCCATTTCCCCATGCCAAAAAGCCCCATGGGACCCTCTTTTCTTCAGTACTCATGCATCTTGCAGATCGAGGGAGCTTCAGACCCCACAAGGGGTCAACTTTTGCTATAGTTGCAGGTACCTGGAGCTCACTCTCTTCTCTGACCTCACCGCAGTAGGCCGGCACTTGCCTTGCCATTTTAGAGCTGCTGACAGGACTGGGACCCTTCCAAGAACGTCAAGGACGATTTTGTGCCGCAAAGGAACATCGTAGGAGGAAGATCATGCATGGAGAAGCTCGCCCAACTGCCAACTCATCCATGTTCTTTTAGAGGGCTTCTCTGCCGTTTAATGTTCTCTGTTCTTCTAGAGCTCGCAAATGCCGTTGGATTCATTGATCCCATCACCGTTCGATCGACATCAGGGATCTAATTGTAGCCGTCGTCGTCGAACCGTTATATGTCATCTAGATCATGACACGTATTCATGTGGATCGCCTCCCGTTGTTCGTTCCTGCCTTTTGCGTACGTATTTTGCAACTTCACCCCCGTAAATTTTGTATTTAAATACTAGTCTATAAAATTTACTCATACTTTATTATATTTTGTAATATTTGCAAAAAGAACCCCAATTGCATTCCGATCCTAGCCACGTCACCTCACGTAACACATCATGTGAGGGGGCATTTGCATCAGGACCCTGGGTTATTTTATATTTTTATTTAGTCCAGAAACTATTTTTTTCATTTTAATAATATAGGTGAAATTGCACTTTGGCCCTTGGACTTATTGCTATTAACATTTATTCCCTTGTTAGTAGTGTAGTTTCTCTTTGTTTTTCGTATTTATATCAAATAGAAATTTAACTTGGAAAATCCCAAAAATAGGTGTAGCTTCATGATTGCACAAACATTCATGCAAATATTTTTATTTTGTAATTTAAAACTTTTTATTATTTACTAAAAATTCAAAACATCAAATTTTATCCCTATTTGCAATATAAATACATAAAAATATACAACCTTTTTGAAAAAATCCAAAAAATATATTTTATATTTATTTACTTATTTTACAACTTCAAACAAAAAATCACTAAAAATATAAAATAAAACCCATAAAAATCGAAAAACCCTTAACACCTTTATAAAAATATCAAAAATCTTTAAAAATCCAAAAATTGCATTTTTTTTTCTCTATTTCTCAATTTTATTTATATTTTTATTTATTTATTAAAATTAAGTTGGAGGATTTTTTATAATTTTTACTATTTTCATCTCCATTTTAATTTCAGATATTTATTTAGATCCTTTTTGGGTATATATTTACGTTAAAAATCTATAAAATTAGCAAAATTTCTTAAAAATTTCAAAAACAATAAAAAATATATAGAACCCAAAAGGATATTATTTTCTTTATTTTTATTATTTTTTTAAATTTTTATATTATCCCTGGCCTATATTGTATATATACTCTATATATAGTTATATTATATATTTATTTTAAAAGAAAAAACTAAAAAATATAAAATATAAAAGTAAAAAACTAGGAAATTCCAAAATAAAATTATAAAAATAGAAAATCAAAAAGAAAATAAAAAAATAAAAATTTGAAACCGACAAAAAGAATACTTATTGACAAATCAATCACACTCACAATTTTGCATTCTTTGCATGATCTATCCTGCTTGTTCCCAGTGTTCGACCTCTACATTCTTGCACACTATACACATCCATTGTAGAGTTATAATAAATTTTAACTCCGCACATGCATTTCATTGTTTGATCATCATTGTAGGTTAATTGTTGTTTTAATCCAGATTTCATGTGACCAATTCGACGACTGTGTTCCACCTTGTGTGGAACATACGACCGCTCGATTTTTGGGTTAAACAATTATCCTTGTGTAGCGGGCCCTTGCAGAAAAGTCAACAAAGAGAGATAATTAGAATAGATAAATAATTATTTGAATAAAAAGGCATGAAATAGAAATAGATTAGCGCATAAAAAATCATATCTGACATTGCTCCTTGGAAACGTCACCATTTGTTCAGTCGACTATCAAAGAATCCTAACACCTGGTCTTAGAGGGCTTGTGGTGTCCGAAAGTCAAATCCGACAATCATTGTGTCGGTTGCTTTCATGGTACTCAGATCATGAACAATCAACTAAGAGAACAATCAACCAAAAATCAAAGATAAATCTATGAAAATGTGTGGGTTAAATTTTATTTTTATTTTAAGTCTAAAAAATATGTGTATAGTGAATAATTGTAGAGTTTCGATCAGAGAGAGCAAATACATGGATATGAGGATTTATTATCGACAGAAAATAAACAACAAATATTTTTGTACTCACTCTATTTTTTATTTTTTGTGAGTTTTAATTCTATTTAATTTTATGAATTTTTATTTTATTTTTTGTTTTTAAATTTTGGATTTTTATTTTATTTTATATATTTTTTTATTTTTAATTTCCTTTTCTTTTTAATATGCAATAAGTATATAATCTCTATATAATAATACGTATAATATTATTACTATACGAATTAGTACAGTCCAATTTTTAAGATATTAAATATATTATAATGATTATAATAATAATATTAATAAGAATATAGGTATTTATATGTATATACAACCTATATAGTGTTTCATATTTATATAAATACTATAAATTCTCAAAAATTAGAAAATGAAATGTTTTTATCCTTTTTATATATTTTCTCTATTATTGAATATTTTTAGTCATTTTTGATAGTTTTTATGTATTTTTAATTGATTAAAAATGTGAAAACAATAACTCATGTTAATAGGTCGAATGTTTTAGGGTTTTAAAAATAGATAAATAGGTCATAATTCCCCAAACTGTTTTTAATATGTGTTATATGATACAAGAAAAATATACAACAGAAATGAACTTCTAAATTTTTGTAAGATTTTTATTATTTTTTAGGGTTAAGAGGGTTTTCCAATTTTTTAGTTTTTCCTTTTGTATTTTTAAAATTTTTGGTCTAGAGTGATATTATATGATGATATATAGCATATAATTTTTTGAAATTTTTTAAATAAGTTTTTCTTATTTTTTGTATTTTTATATTTAAACATAGAATAAATAGATCCTAAATAATTTTTAATAAATATAAAATGCAATAAAATTCTAAAATAAAAATAAGGCGTAAACAAGTATGATATCATGCACCTTTCGTTATTTTTTCAGAATTTTCAAATAAGGGAGCTATTTAAAAAAATGGAAATGTAAATAAACAAATACAAGACCTAGCAAGGGTATATTTGCAATAAAATTATAGTACATGGGGTGCGTACAAAAATAACTGAAGTTTTGAACTTAATTACAAAATTTAAATACTTAAACAAAATAATGGAACATGGAGGGGGATCAGTACAAATTGGCTAAATCACATGGGTGACTACTTGAGTTGACCTAGCATAAACCAAAATGTAATGAGAGGGAAAAATCATCGGTCTTGCGTTCCACACAAGGCGGGAGCGCCGTCACTTGGCGACCGATAAAAGATCTCAATCAATCAACAATTAACCCACAATAAATATCAAGCAATGAATGACAAAAATGTGGAGTTAAAATTTATTATAACTCTACATGCAAATGTGTATAGGTAGGTGTAAGCACAAGTAGAGGTCGAACATTGGGAGCAAATGGCTGGGAGTGAAAATGAATGCACAAAAATTATCCAATTCTTTTCTTGTCCATATTATTGTTTTTGTGGGTTTTTAATTTTTATATTTTCTTTTTATTTTATTTTGGTTTTATAATTTTTATTTGATTTTTAACTTTTTGATTTTATATTTTCTTTTTATATTTTTATCTTTTTATATTTTCTTTTTTAATAAAAATAATATAGCCAATATAAGGCTTTATTTGCACATTGTATAGAAATATATTCATAAGTGTTATCAAGTACAACCAAAAATCAGAAAATAATTTTTTGGAGATTTTTATATTTTTCTAATGTCTTTGTATTTTTTCAAAAATTCTTTGTTAATTTTTATGTATTTTTAAAGTCAAAAATATCCCATTAATGGGATTAATATATAATCTGAAAATAATTTGGGTTTTAAAAATAGTAAATAGGTCCCAAAATCACCCAAATTAATTTTAATACGTAAATAATAATATATAAATAATTATAAAATAGGAAAACATATTTTTGGTATTTTTGAAGAGTTTTTATATTTTTTAGGATTTTGGAGCTTCTTAAAATTTTTTATTTTCTTTTTCTATTTTTAGGGGTTTTTGCTTTCTGGACTCAATAAATATAAAAATATAACATATATAATTTTTTTGGAATTTTTCAAGGCATATTTATATTTTTTGGTATTTTAGAAATTAGACAGGGACTATTTAAGCTCCTTTTTAATTTTAATAAATAGATTAAATGTCAAAAATGCAAAAAGGACACATGACGTGTAAGTACATTGCAGGGGGCATCTAACCCTATTTTTGTGGCTTTTTTGGAGCTACATAACTATTTTTAATAATTAGATAAAAGTCACAAAAATAAACAGGCCTGGCAGCGGCATAACTATGAATAAAATAAAGTCTAGGGGCCACATTGCAATTTACCAAAAATAATAAACATTTACTTAAAGTTCTGGAACTATTTTACAATAAACAAAAACGCCAGGGTACTTTTTTGCAAAATTTCCATCGTCACGTGAGACTGCACGTGAGGTTGGAAAGGACCAGAACGTAAATATAAAAAGTTCGAGGGTCTAAATGCAAAAAGACCCATTTATTTACAACGTAGTATTTTTTACAGCACTATTTATTAAATACATAGAAATCAGGGGTACAAGTGCAATTTTCCCCAAAGAGGCGCAGGCGGACGGCGATCTGGGCTTCACTTATCCATGTGGCGTCCATCCAACGCACCATACCGCTTCGCTGATGAGCAGTGAAGATTAGATCACCTGAGATGATCCGACGGTTGAAACGCTGCTCCATCGGACGACTACGCTGCGATCTAGGGTAGCTCCCTTCATCCAACGGCGGAGAGGCACGATGAAGGAACATGGAAGAACACTCGCCTGAGCGAGGTTCCTCCAGTAATATCTCCCTCCGTCGGCGTTCTTTGTTGCGCCCAAGGGTCCCTCTGGCTTCCTGGAAGGTGTCTCTAGCTGCTGCAGGTCTCGGATCGGATAGAGGCACACTAGAGGTCCTCTGTGAGGTCGGGAAAGAAGATGGGTTCTAAGTGTCTCCGACAGCTCTTGATTGCGTCTCCCAGTGCTTATTAACGCACCTAACCTACTCAAGAAGACCACTCGGCTCGAAGCGATGGTCCTCAGCCCAAGGATGAAGCTGTTAGCACGAAAATGAAGGGGGCGGCGAAGCTTCCGGCGAGGTGGTGGAGTTAAAGCTTCGATTCGCGGAGCCAAGAGGATCCGGTTGGTTTTAGGTGGTTGTGAGATGAATGAAGTGGTGGGGAACAGGATGGAGGTGGAGAGCAGTCGCAAATAGCAAGCACACGATGGAATTGTTCGCCTGAGAAGAGCTCCGGCGAACTATGAATGGACCGATTAACGCTAGGGCATTACACTAATTACTAACCTAAATGCATGCATGAAATGCTGGGACAAAACCTAACTAAGAAATGAAGAGATGCGCAGCTCATACCTGACCGGATAGCCAAGGAGCAGAGGTCACCGACGACGGCGACCTTGGGCGCACCTCCTTCCTCCGCGAGCATCCACGACCTTTAGGGGACCTCCATCTGTCACCTCGATGTACATTAGGTCGAAGGTGGGAGCTCTAGGGCTAGGGAAATGGCCAAAGAATCCAAGGAAGACGGTGGCTTTTATTTATATGTAGAATCAGGTACCCTTACTGGCCGGCCGATATTAAGGAATTAGGGCTATATACAATGAATCTACAAGGTCGGCATGAATCATGATGGATCTAGGAGAAACTTCCGTGAAGGGATCGATTGTGATTGAGCGATGGATTGTCCGCGAAAAATGCAAGAATATCGGGGATTAGACACTTCTGGCGAGTCATCGACGCGGATGGGACAGTTGACCGAGGGGCAACGGTCCGCAGCCTCCCATTAGTCCACGTTGGGTCAGAAAACGACAAAACAAAATTTTTATTGAAAAAATTATTTAAAAATAGTAAATGATTTTATTAATTTTTTATTATAAAATAAAAATTGTTTATTATTTTATGTAGTATTTTATTATGATTTTTATTTATTTGTTTGGATTTATTTATTAGTAGTTAATTTTATCAGTGTATTTATAGGTATATTCAACTATGTTTTGTGCATTTTTATTTTTATTTTATATATTTTATTTAGTTATTTTATTCTTTTTATTTTATATATTTATAACTTATTTTTATGAGTATACATATATTTTATTTTATTTTTATGAAGTTATTTGTACACTTTACTAAATAGAGATGTATATTATGTAGGTAATAAAACCATAGGGAATAAAAATATGAATGAATAAAAGAATTAAAGAATGGATTTTACATAGATTTATTTTATTTTACCTTTTCTTTTTGGTTTTATTCTCATTTTACTGTACACATGTGTTATAAATGATATTTACAAAATTATAAAAATATGAATTTGTAAAAATAACGAATAGTAAATAAATTGAATATTTTAATCGGTATTATGTACAATAGGGGCCCAAAACTAACTTTTACACAGTAACTCCAAAAAATATAAAACCACCACCATTAAATAGCTCGTGAAAAGTTATATACAATTAGAGGTAATTTTACTATGTTTTGAGTTTTTATTGAAAAGATATGGATCTGTGAAGTTTGGTTTTTGGCTTTTTATTCTGGGTAAAAAAAAAGAACATTGTATATTATTTTTGTGCAAACTCAATTTTGTATTTTTATTCACATTATTATCTACAACTTTCATATACAAAGTTTCTTTATTTGGTAAATAAATCATAAAGGATAAAATAAATGTCAAAAATGCATAATCAAAGAATAAATAAATGAGATTTTTATTGTCTTTTTGCCCCTTATCTCTCCCTACTTTATTCCTTGTCAACCAATTTCATTCTGAACTTGGTCTCCGGGTTAGGGACATAAAATATTTGCAATATTTCATTCCTTTTTATTTTCTTCTCTTTATTCTATAATTTTAGCATTAAAAAGCTTATTTTATGTACAATAAATGCAATAAATCATGAATGTTATTATGTACAAATTGATGTTATTTACATGCATTTGTTGGGGTTTTTAAGGCCAAAATGATAGAATAATGGTGATGAAATGGAGATTCATCAAGGACTATGTGAGATGACCTAGCATAAACCAAAATGTGATATACAATAACCTCAAGGGTCCACTTGTAAGTTTTACAAAACTTTTTACGCTACAAATATTATTTATAAGACTAAAATACAATGTACAAAAGTGGAGGGGTTCGGTGTAATTTACCCTTATTTATACGTGATCCGATAGTTCTTGATCTCTCACTTAAGCGTATCCGAAGATCAAAATTGTGTCATACCCCTTCGCATCTGACATCTGGGATTAGGTCTCCAAATGAGATCGTCAGTCCTGCTTGCTTCGATCCTACGTCAGATGTTGCTCATGGAGATTTTCTTCTATCCAATGGCTACAGGGGGCCTTGGGTGAACTCGGAAGAACAACAAAGAGCTGCTCCTTCGATCATGGGAATCTCTCATCTCCGACCTTCTTGCTCGCGTCTAGGATAGGAGAAATGATGGCGAAGGTGTTTTGCAGCTGTTGATGGCGCTAACAAGGTCCATGACCTATCAATGGGGTCCTAGAGAGGCATAGAAGCAGGTGCACCTCAAGAACCTTCCCTTGGTTCGAATGTCCCTCAAATGGTCCCTTTAGGAAGTAGTATCTGCATAGAAAAATTGTGAGAGGCTGGGACGAAGCGTCTTGGCTTTTATTGGTGAAAGTTAGGGTCGAGATGGAAATTAAATGAGGAGGTTTGGTGAAGTGGCGGAGGAGGACTTCGAAGATTTGATATAGGAAGATCGAAGGGATCTAGGTGGTCACGTACGTAGAGAAATGGTAGGGAAAGCTGATGAGGTGGTCGATGATGGTCGGAACAGTAGGTACTCTGTGGAAATGAAGGCTGGGGCTCTAGAGCTCTGGCAACCTAAAATTAATCGAAATGTATGCTATAATAGGAAAGAAATGCACTAAATAAAAGTGGAATCGAACGATAGTAAAGAAAGTTGCCTAGGAAATGAGGGAAATGGCTTCAACTCGGCCCTACGACGAGTAGGTAGTACCACTTGGAGCTAGGCTCCGGCGATGGTGGATCAACCCAAAAAGCGCCTCCTCCTCGCTAAAAATTGACCAGAATCACCTCTTATCGGGAGGGACTCGCACTGCGCTCAATCTGAGGGGCTAAGATGCGCTCTAGAATGATGAAACTCACAACGTATGGAGGAAGGGGATATTTATAGAAGTGGGTTTCAACCAAAAAGGTGGAAATTGTGTGCGGGGAGATGGTGGTTGGTGGAAGGCATGGGATCAACGAGGTAGAGGGACACACGGAGATCAGAATGGTGAGGTGATCGAGGTCTGAGGAGTTGAGGAGAAGGCGTGTAAAAATAGAGAAGTCTGGGATAAGTAAAGTTCTGACACGGGCGGGGGCTAAGGTTAGTACAGCTGACCCGCCCGATCAACAAAAGTTGGCTCCTGGTTAGTCTACGTGGACCAACCAGGAAAATGGGATTAAAAAATCCCTTATAAAATTGATAAAAATTAGTTAATGAATTTATTATTTTAGGTTAAATCATAAAAAATATTTGTAATTTTATGCAGTATTTGATTCTGTTTTTTACAAGATCATTTATTTTGTGCTAATATTTACATGTCGTGTTATAGGTATAGATACCTATATTTAGCCTATTTTATTTTTATCTTATAGTATATATTTTATTATTTTATATACATAATTTATACAGGGTAACATGGGGTTGCCCCTAGGGGTAGCCAACATGGTTGCTCCCGCCCTATTTTTTGTCAAATTATTTTATTTTTTTAATATCGCCATGTATATTCATCCCTATATCCCTCCTACATGTCATTCGAATTTTGTCAGAAATAGAGACTCCTACATCCTCCATCTAGAACAGGAACGATTATAGTAGTTCTAAAACCGTTAAAATAACCTATTCTAGATGGAGGGCATAGGAGTTTCTATTTTTGATGAAATTCGAATGACATGTACGAGGGATATAGGGATGAATATACATGATGATTTTTAAAAAAAATAAAAAAAATTGCGAAAAATGGAATGGGGCAGCCATGTTGGCTACCCTGATAAACCAAAAATGATCATTGGTCGTGCATTCCACACAAGGCGAGAACGCAGTCGCTGCGATGACCGAGAAGAACCTCGGGTTTAATCAACAATTAACCCACAATAAATATCAAGTAATGAATGGCAAAAATGTGGAGTTAAAATTTATTATAACTCTACAAGCAAATGTGTATATGGATAAGCACGTGTAGAGGTAGAACACTGGGAGCAAATGGTTGGGGCAAAAATAAATACGCAAAATTATTCAATTATTTTCTTGTCCATGTTATTATTTTTGTGGGTTTTTTATATTTTTTATTTCATTTTTTATTTTAAAAATTTTATTTGATTTTGAATAATCTGATTCTGTATTTTCTTTTTATATAATCTTTTATATTTTCTTTTTCTTTTATAAAAAAATAGCCTATTACATAGAAATATATTTATAAATATCACTAAATCTATAAAATATTCTTAAAATAATTGTTTTTGGGCTTTTTATATTTTTCTAATGTTTTTGTATTTTTCCATAATTTTTTGCTATTTTGTATGTATTTTTAAAGTCAAGAATACACCAAATATGGGATTAATAAACAATCTGAAATTAATTTTGATTTTAAAAATAATAAATAAGTCCAAAAATTACCCATATTAAATCTAATACATAAAAAATAATATATAGATAACTGTAAAACAGAAAAAACAAATTTTTGGATTTTTGTTAACTTTTTATATTTTTTGTTGGATTTTGGAGCTTTATGATTTTAAATTTTATTTTTCTTATTTTTAGTGGTTTATATTTTCTAGACTCCATGAATATCAAATTTTTATTTTTCTTATTTTTAGTGGTTTATATTTTTCAAAGGGCTTTTATATTTTTTGGTATTTTTATATGTAAACAGGGATTATTTAGGCTCCTTCTTAATTTTAATAAATAGATTAAATGTACAAAATTACAAAGAGGACATGTGGTGTGGAAGTAGACTACACGGGGCATCTAATCCTATTTTTGTGGTATTTTAGGATCTAAGCTATTTTTAGTAATTTCATAAAAGTCACAAAAATAAATAGCCTAGTAGGGGCATAATTGCAAATAATAAAAGCTCAGAGTAAAACATTGCAATTTTCCCAGTAGAATAAATTATTCATTTAATTTTCTGAAATTATTGTACGATATTAAAAAATGGCAGGGGTTCCATGCAAAATTTCCAACATCACATGAGGACTGCACGTGACGCTCGTAGGGACCAAAATGTAAATACAAAACGTATGAGGGTATACATGAAAAATGCCCTATTTTATTTACACGTAATATTTTATTTACAACATAAATCACTAGGGTTGATAAACACGGAATTCATGGGGTCTAATGTCTCTCATAAGGCGGAGACAACCGTGTCGTTGTGGCGACCCTCAATGAATCCAGTATTTGATCAACACTGAACCCACAATAATAAATCAAGCAATGAAAACTAATGTGGAGTCAAATTTATTTTTAACTCTACAAAAAAGATGTATAGATGCAAGTACGTAGAGAGTTCGAACACAGGGAGCAAGGCAGGATAGATCAACAAGTGTGTGTGTGTGTGTGTGTGTGTGTGTGTGTGTGTGTGTGTGTGTGTGTGTGTGTGTGTGTGTGTGTGTGTGTGTGTGTGTGTGTGTGTTGTGTGTGTGTGAATGTGATGTATTGTCTACACTGTGCAATGCAAATGTTTTTGTGGGTTTTTAATTTTTTTATTTTTAATTTAATTTTTAATTTTGTATTTTGATTTTTAATTTTCTGATTTTATATTTTCTTTTTATATTTTATATTGTTTCAATATTGGAATATATATAATATAAGAAAAGGGAGGACACAATATTTATAAAAATTAAGGGAAAATAGTCAAAAATTAGGGAATAAAATCTTTTTGGTCTTTTTATGATTTTTTACTGTTTTTGTGATTTTTGGGTATTTTTCAGAATCTTTTTGGTATTTTTAAAAGCTAAAATGAAGCAAAACAGTGAATTAAGATTCTGTCCGAAATTAAAATGGGAAGGAAAAATATCAAACAATATCAAAATTTTCCCAAATTAATTTTAAAATAAAGAGAATAAAATGAGGAACCTACATGACTTGAGTTTCTATTTTTCTGATTTTTCTACGATTTTATAAATTTTTTTGAAGTTTTTAGGTATTTTCTAATTTTTAAGGTTTTGGTTTTCAGTTTTTTTGTGGTTTTTGGACAGACACTAAAAGACAATAAAATAGACAGTAAGTAATTTCTTTGGAATTTTTTAAGGTGCTTTAATATTTTTTGGTATTTTCTAAGATAGATAGTAGCTGAAATGCATTTTTTATTTTTAATAAATGTAAAAATGCAATAAAAATAAAATGCAAAAATATGGCGTGGAAGTGCAAGTTAACAGGAACCTATATGAATTTTTTTGGTAATTTTTGGAGTTAATATGAGGCTCCAAATAAATAAGACAATCACACAAAAATGCTAAGCCTGGCAGCGGTATAAGTGCGTATATCAAAACGTCCAAGGGCTTGCAAGCAATTTTTACAAAAAAATATAACTAAATATGCAATTTAATGGACCTTTTACAAATATCCAAACCCGGGAGGGTCTCCCTGCAAATTGTCCACCAGGGCGCGTGACTGGCACGCGCTTGGGAGGGACCTATCTGTAATAACAAAAACCGTGGGGGCTAGATTGCAATATTTCCAAAACTTTTACACTTAATTCAAAAGTTCGGGTACTGAAAAGAAATACACCAATGGTCGAGGGCCTCGCTGCAAAAAGCCCGCATCTCACGTGAACAGGTCACGTGAGGTGACGTGGCTGAGGACCTACTTGTAAATACTAAAAGTTGGAGGGTCTACTTATACAATTTACAAAATATTTTAAACGGCACATGAAAAGTTTAAGTACTGAATACTAATTACAAAAAGAGGAAGGGGTGGCTATGCAAAATACCCCTTCAAAGCGGATCGGACGGCGGATGGACGTTGATGACGCGTGGCGCCAATCCAACGGTCAGCGGCCGGGCGCGATCCAATGATGTGGCCCGAGCCACTTATCCACGTGGCAGTGCGTGGACGCGTGATGACGGTTCGCTTGTGGAAGGCCTGGATTAGATGGATCTGGACGAATCTGACGGTCGTGGGTGCGCAGATCGGACGGCTCCTGCTACTCCTGGGGATCCTTGATGATCCGATGGCAGAGGCGAGTGGTGGATGAACAGGGAAGAAGGTCCACCGTGGCGACCTTCCTCCGGTGATGGATCCCCTCTCCGGCGATCCTATGTGCCTCAAAATGGTCCCAATGCTTCCTGCAGGGGTCCTCTAGATGCTGGCGGCGACAAAATGGGCCGGCGATCTCCTGGGCTCCTCCATGACGTCGGAGAATGAGAGGAGGCCCAGGTATCTCCGACGAAGCCAAAAACGCCTCCAGGTGTGCTTCAAAGCTTAATGACCTGCACTAAAAGTGTTAAGGAGGTCGAGGGCAAAATGCCTCGACCTCCCGTGGCTCTCAAAAAAGGGTGAACGGCGAGAAGAACGCTCGCTGGAGCTTGCTCCGGCGTGGGTAGTCGGTTTAGCGAACCGATGGATAAAAGTAGAGGATAACAGAGGCTATGGACTCCTACGGGTATTAGGAATGAAATACGAAGGAAAAAGAGGGAAGAAATGGCTGCCTCAATGGCCGGAGCCAGAGGGAAAATACCTCAACGGCAAGGCTTGCCGGAGGTGTGGAACACGCCCAGATCGATCGACGATCCGCCGCCTTGAAGAAGGCCAACTGGAGCTGTCACCTCCAGAAAGCTCGAGCGAGTCAAAGGGTGGAAGGATTTGGATGAAACACGGTTCAAAATCGAATCGAAATACAGGGAGGAGTTTTGTAGGGCTGACCGATGGGTCTCAAAGATCGAGGCGTATCGAACAAATCTTCGATCCACTCCCCGATGTAATCACTGGGCGAGTATCCTCGATCATGTGCGAGCAAAAGTCAAGAAGACAACTGGGCATTTTGATGAAAGGGTTGTCCTCGAAAAAAGGTTAAACACGACCGAAAACCAAGGTCTGTGGCAAGGGCAGAGAGGGTCAGACAATTGACCGAGGTCAACTGTCAGACGCACCTGGTTGGTCCACGTGGACCAACCAGGAAAAACCTCTAGAAATTATTTTGTAAATTCAATTTAAAATAGCTAATGAATTAATTAAATTTTGATTGTGAAATGAAAAATGTTTATTATTTTATAAAGTATTTTATGGTGATTTTTAATTATTTTTATGAGGTGTATTTTTACAAGTTCACTATTATGCCCTTTATAGGTATAATATCTATATATTTTATTCTTTTATTTTTATTTTGTGTATTTTAATTTTATTATTTTTATTTATTATTTTATAAAATTATAGAATACTTCAATACACTTAAATATATTTTTGTTTTATTTTTCTGATATGTTTTGTATATTAAATAAAATACAAGGATACATTATATAGGTATATTGATAGGTATAATACCTATGTGTAATATATAGGTATTTTTATTTTGTATTTCTTTTGGGTTTTTCTTCTGATTTTAATGTACATACGTATTACAAGTAATATTTGTAAATTTATAAAAATATAAAATTACAAAAATAATGAATAAATAATAAATTGAATATTTTAATCTGTACAAGTATACAATAGGGGTCCAACACTCAACTTTCAAACCGTAACTCCGAAAAATACGAAACCACCTCCATTAAATAGATTATTTTACTCTATATAATTAAAGTAAGTTTGGTACATTTCGAGTTTTTATTTGCAAGATACGGGTCTGGGAAGTTGGAGCTTTGGAATCTTCTTCAGACCATAACTTTTTATCTGTACATTATTTTTCAGTGAAATCAATTTTGTATTTTTCTGTATGAAATTATGTACAACTTTAATGTACAAAGTTTCTTTATTTGAGGTATAAAAAGTGGAACAAAAAATGGGTCCCAAAATGAATAAAGAATGAAGGAATTTCATTGTATTTTTACCCTTATCTCCCCCTACTTTATTCCTTGTCGACCTATTCATCAAGATACCTAGGTCTCAGGAGTTTGGGTCATAAAATATTTACAATATTTTATTCTTTTTCTTTTATTTTATTTATTCTATAATTTTGGCTTTAATTACAGTGTTTTATACACTATTTACATGCACATGCATGGATGTTAAGATGATGGATTTAATGTTATTTACACGCATTTGATAGGATTTTTGATGCCAAAATGATAGAATAAAGATGATGAAATGTGGCTTCATCATCCCCCTATACTTTACCTTTGCTAGTCCCTAGCAAACACTTATGCAATAAGTGCAGAAAGAAAAAGAAAGAAAAGAAAAAGAAGAAGATGGATTTAGTTTAATTATCAAACTCGTGTTCACAAAATCAAAGTTTGGAGCTTAAGTTAGACCTTTGAAATTTTAGTGCGGGCGGAACCTTAATGAGAACCGGATTTGAAATCCAACAGTCCCTGAGAATCCCATGACTCTGCTCAAGTCTCCTCAATAGCCAGGTCAAAAATACTTCAACTCATACGCAAACCCTTACGACTATGAATCTGACTCGTACAGTGTAAGTGATAGTGGCTCTCCCCAACTGAAATGACAAAGAGACTGACTTCTCTAATATGACAACCCAATGATTCCCCAATCCAACAACTCATCCCTCAAGGAGCAGGGTATTCCCTTCTAAGTTCATGTGACAACCGGCCCAAGAGGAGGGGGTAAAGAGAAGAATGGACGGTAGCCAGTGTAGCTACCTATCCTAGGATGCAAGATCAGTGTAGTCAAGTCATCCAGCTGCAGGCTCACATGATTTGACTTTGAAGCTCAAGCTTGCTTATTTGACTTTACACATATGTACACTCCGGCAGGCATTTTTATTTTTGTACAAGCCTGTCCACTTTTTTGGAGTTTTTGCTTTTGCATTTTTTTTGAATACTATATACAACAACATTTACATAGGGAGTTTTTACTCTTGAGCCAGTAGACTATCCCTCTTTCGAAGCTTTATTGCAACCCATGATCTCCTATCCTCGAAACTCATCATTACTGGACAGGTTGGGGCGCACTTCCCTCCCTAGAGGAGGACAAATGTTTCCACCTGTGTGTGTCTCATACCGGCAAATCCAACCCCCTCACTACTCCAACTGAGTTGAGCCATGTGAAAGGTGCAAGTGTCCAAGTTAGGTCATTATCAACAAGAGTCGTGCGTGTGCTCCGAAATACTCAACTTAGACAGTCAAGAATCCATTGAACCAAGTCTCGTGATCCTCAAAGAATTAAGTCAACTAGACCTGAAGTACCTCAATCCCAGTTCCTATAAGGTTCCTGTTAATTAGGTAGATTTAAGATCCAATCAACCTCCAATCTTCGGATTTTACTTAGACTCGTTCAGCTATCAAACTCAATCAGAAAAATGCTCATGCTATGCAATGCGATGCAGAAAATATTTTTGTGATGCAATTTTCAAAGATTTTGAACTTTTTATGGGTTTTTAAAAAGATGATGCATATGCATTTTTTAGATTTTTGAAAAGTTTTTCAAATGGTTTTGGATTTTAATTTTGCAAATGTTTTTGGGATTTTTCAAAACAAAAAGATTTTGGCTAAAAGCTATGTACAAATATTTACACGGGAGTGCTTATTATATATTCAAGAAGTGGATTTTAAGAATTTACAAGGGTAAGTGGTCAATTTTATACATTTATACATATAATGAATTTTGGCGTGATGTAAGTATTCCTCAAACTTATTTGACACAGGTTTTTCAAACAATTTTGAAAACTATAGTCCAAAACAATTTTTACAAACATGTACACACATTTGAAAAGGTTTTCCAAACAGTATATATAGATTTTTCAAATATTTTTGCAACTATTTTTCAAACCATTTGCAAATCATTTTTCAAACATTTTATTTCAGACAAAGAAAATATTTTTACAATCAAAATATTTTTACAAAGGTTGAAAACATGTAACAAAACGTTTTCAAAATAGTTTTCCAAAGATTTTTCACAAAGATTTTCAAACTATTTTTCAAACATTTTGCAAAAAATATTTTCACCTGATTTATTAATCAGTAAATACACAAAGAATTTGAGGAATGGTAACATCTTTTTATTAAGGTTTTTAATGAATTTTAAAGAATGATTAGCCATATTATTAAGAAAATACGAAAGTACGAGTTATGGCTAAAGTATATACGTAGTATATACGACCACCCTATACTTATCTTGAGCTATGTCCTCATAGATCAGAGAGCAAAGATAAGACATAACTCGTACTAAGTATAGGCAAGTCTAAAGAATAAATGAATAAGAGATAAATGAATAAACCAATGAGAAGTTGACCGTCCCCCCTATACTTAGGATCAAATAATCCTAAGTATAGCAGACTGTACACAAAGTAGGGAGGGTCAAGCGTGGGAATGAACAGATCGTACTCAGATTGTCTCCCCCTATACTTAGGGTAAGATATCCCTAAGTATAGACAAGAAGAGGAGACAATGGAGAGGATCGAAAAAAATAGAATCACTCGGGGTGTACACCCCCCTATACTTAGGACAAAGTACGTCCTAAGTGTAGAAGACTGACAAAAAGGGGTGACACCTTTCTAATAGATAAAGAAGATAAAAGAGGAAAAGAAGAAAAGAAGAAAAGACGAAAAGTTATCAACAGATGGATCTATACAGCGAAAGATGGACGTGATAACCATGTACGGGATGCAAATGATCGGAGTCGAAGAATACATCTCATACGAGAAGAATGGGGGCAACGTCAACGGTCGGCAGATCTTGATCTAGATATAGCTTCAGGCGCTGACCGTTGACACGAAAGGTAGAGGAAGATGACGGTTCGAATATGTCAATACTGCCATTGTCATGTACCTTCCTGACCACATAAGGACCTTTCCACTTGCTCTGTAATTTCCTTGGAAATAATTTCAGCTTCGAATCGAACAACCATACGCACTAATCTGGCTCAAACTGTTTATGGCTGATATGGGAATCGTGCCATGTCTTCACTTTCTCCTTGTATTGTAGGCTGCTAGAAAAGGTTGTATCTCTTAGTTCCTCCAGGGCTGCCAACTCTACTCTTCTCTGTTCTCCTATACTCTCGGGATCTAACAGTAACTCAGTGACTGCCTAAAATGATTTGTGCTTGATTTCCACTGGCAAATGGCATGGCTTGCCATAGACGAGACGAAAGGGAGATGTCCCTAATGGATTTTTGAAGGAGGTCCAATAGGCCCACAAGACCGAGTCCAACAGCTGTGACCAATCCTTTCGGTCTGGGCGGACAACCTTCTGTAAGATCGTCTTGATCTCCCTATTTGATACTTCGGCAAGACCATTAGTCTGAGGGTGGTATAGCATTGCAACACGATGGTCAATGCCGAACTCGTCTGCAAGGGCCCTGACTTTGTCATTAATGAAATGAGACCCCCAGTCTGAAATCAGAACTCTAGGTACCCTGAACCGTGAAATGATATTTTTCCTCAAATATTTACACACGGTTTTAGCATCTGCGGCTCGAGGGGATGGCCTCAATCCAACGGCTGACATAATCTACAGCAAGCAAGATGTGTTCGAATCCCTGACTCTTAGGAAATGGGCCCATGAAATCAATCCCCCATGCATCAGAAACTTCACAAAAGTAAATGGGTTGCGTGGGCATCATGTCTCTCTGTCCGCAAGTACCCATCTTCTGGCAGTCAGTACACCTCTTCACGAATTCATCTGAATCCTTAAAGAGGGTAGGCCACCAAAGGCCGGGTTGAAGCACCTTATGTGCTATCCTTCTCCCAGAATGATGTCCTCCTGCCTCAAGCTTGTGGCAATATGTGAGGACGCTATGCTGCTCTTCTTGAGGAATGCACCTCCTCCAGATGCTATCCCCACCTTCATGATAAAGGACGGGATCCTCCCAATGGTAAAACTTGGACTTAGCTAGGAAGGTCTCAAGTTTCTGCCTGGGCCAACCCTGGGGGACCGTCTTGGAAACGAGATAGTTTACAAAGTTGGCATACCATGGGAGCGAGGAGATCGCCAAGATCGCCTCATCCGGAAATGTCTCTGTGATAGGTGCGCTGGGCTCAGATTCCTCAAGATTCTCCAAACGGGAGAGATGATCCGCCACCACATTTTTAACTCCAGGCTTATCCTTAATCTCAATATCAAACTCCTGGAGCAGAAGGATCCATCTGGTGAGACGTGCTTTGGCATCCTTCTTGGCCATTAAGTATCGGATGGCGGTGTGATCTGTGAAAATAGTCACTCTAGATCCGAGAATATATGATCTATACTAATCCAAAGCAAAGACTACGGCCAGCATCTCTTTCTCAGTCATAGTGTAATTCTGCTGAGCGGCATTCAAAGTCCGGCTGGCGTAGTGAATGGCAAACGACAATCCATCCCTCCTCTGTCCAAGCACAGGCCCAACGGCAAAATCTGAAGCATAAGTCATGATCTCGAATGGGAGAGACCAATCAAGTGGCTGAAGGACAGGAGCTGAAACAACCATACTTTTGAGAGTCTCAAAAGACGCAAGACACTTATCATCTATAATGAACTCGGTGTCTTTCGTCAGCAGATCAGTAAGCGGTCGGGCAATCAGACTTAAGTCCTGAATAAACCATCGGTAGAAACCTACATGACCCAGAAAAGACCGCAATTGACGTAGATTGGACGGTGGATTGAGTTTTCTAATGATATCCACCTTGGCCGGATCGACCTCCATGCCCCTGTTGGAGATGATATGACCAAGGACCATCCCTTGAGTCACCATGAAGTGACTCTTCTCCCAAGAGAAGACAAGATTGACCTCAATGCAGAGCTGAAGCACACAGTCTAGGCAGTCAAGACAAGCATCAAGCCCATCGCCATAGACCGAGAAGTAATCCATGAAGACCTCTAAGCAATCACCCACCATGTCCGAGAAAATAGACAACATGCACCTTTGGAATGTCGCGGGGGCGTTACATAGACCAAAGGGCATCCGTCTGAAAGCATAAGTCCCAAACGGATAGGTGAATGTCGTTTTCTCCTGGTCTTCGGGCGCAATGGCCACTTGATTATAACCGGAGTACCCGTCAAGAAAACAATAGTGACTCTTTCCTGCTAGCCTCTCGGTAATCTGATCAATGAATGGCAGTGGAAAATGATCCTTCTTGGTGGCCTCATTCAATCGTCTGTAGTCCACACAGACCCTCCAAGAAGTTGGTACTCGGGTAGCGATCTCCTCTCCATACTCATTCACAACTGTAGTGATACCCGTCTTCTTGGGTACCACATGTAATGGACTAACCCACTTGGAGTCGGAGATGGGGTAGATAAAATCGGTGCTCCACCACTTCGATATTTCTTTCATGACCACATCTAAAAGATTAGGGTTCAGTCGTCGCTGGAACTCACGCGACAGTCTAGCGTTCTCCTCAAGATAGATGTGGTGGGAGAATAGAGCCGGACTAATCCCCTGGAGATCAGTTATACTCCATCCTATCGCCTTGCAGTTTCTTTCAAGAACCTCCATCAGACGAGATTCTTGTTCTCCAGTCAAACCTGCTGAGATAATGACTGGGTGCATATCTGGCTCACCCACAAGGAATCTATACTTCAGCGACTGCGGCAAGGGTTTCAGTTCTGGACGACAGGGAGGTGGCAGATCTGGCTTCTGATATGTCTGTGTGAAGGCGACCAGGTCTGCATGTGAGAACTCTCGCTCTGCATGAATACCTGACGAAGGGAGCCCTGCTGAATCATCAATAAACTGTACTGGCTCACACTCTGTCATGGTTGTTGGCTCAGAAGGAATCAGACACGGCAAATAGTCATCAAAATCATCCCAAACAATGTCTGAATCCGAGGGATCTGAAGTAGATGAACAAGACTGAAAATCATCAGCACCACTCGTCCCAACACTGTCGGCCTCAAATGTATCCTTGTCCAGGGATGTGCTCTCCAGGCTCTCGACTGCCATAAGCTTTAAAGATGGTGAATCTGTAGGCAAGGTGAGGGTCTGTGCTGCGGGATATGTCCAATTGGATTCATCATCTGTCATCACAAAGTCACATTCTTGGTGGATGTCTAGCTCTTCCCCTATCATCTGCGCAGCTTCGCTGGACTGCTCCGAGCATTCTAATTCTCTCGCTCTGGTTTCCTTGATCGTCTCTATTTGTATGGTTTCGCCCTCTACGCGAAAACATACCTTCTCATTATCATGATCGGTCACCGCCTTGGCTGTGGCCAAGAATGGGCGACCAAGTATGATAGGGGCATCAGTTACCGACTCAGGGATCTCCATGTCCAGTACAACAAAGTCCACAGGGAATTTTAGGCCCTGAATGGTAACGACCACGTCTTTCAATAACCCCTTCGGCCTCTTAGTCGACCTGTCAGCAAACTTAAGGACTGTCCTGCTCCTAAGAAGAGGACCAAACTCAAATCGGTCGAGTAAGGCTACCGGAAGAAGGTTAATCGAAGAGTCGCTGTCTAATAGAGTACGATCAAACTGCTGCTCCTGAATCTCGCATCTGACATAGGGATCTCCTGCATCGGGTCTCTTGGCTGGCAGTTTGTTCTGAATGGTGCAGCAAGTGGAATGAGTGAGCACATGGATCTGATCTCTGTGGTTCCTCCTCTTCCTGCGGACTGTAGTCTTCTCTTTCAAGTTATTTTTGAAGAGGGGGATGTTCTCAAGTGCTTCCTGTAGAGTCAGCTGAATGTGGAACCTGTCAATCATCTGATTGCTGAACTCTACATGTTGGTCCTTCTTTGGATTTTCTTTTTTATCCCCCTTCGCCAAGCGGAGTGCTTAAGGGAAGGGGATAGTAGGGGCCTCCTCAGTGGCGACCCTCAATGAATCCCGTATTTGAACAACGCTGAACCCACAATAATAAATCAAGCAATGAAAACTAATGTGGAGTCAAATTTATTTTTAACTCTACAAACAAGATGTATAGATGCAAGTACGTAGAGAGTTCGAACACAGGGAGCAAGGCAGGATAGATCAACAAGTGTGTGTGTGTGTGTGTGTGTGTGTGTGTGTGTGTGTGTGTGTGTGTGTGTGTGTGTGTGTGTGTGTGTGTGAATGTGATGTATTGTCTACACTATGCAATGCAAAGGTTTTTGTGGGATTTTAATTTTTTATTTTTAATTCAATTTTTAATTTTGTATTTTGATTTTAATTTTCTGATTTTATATTTTCTTTTTATATTTTTTTAAATATTGGAATATATATAATATATGAAAAGGGAGGACAAAATATTTATAAAATAAAGGGAAAATAGTCAAAAATTAGGGAATAGAATCTTTTTGGTATTTTTATGATTTTTACTGTTTTTGTGATTTTTGGGTATTTTTCAGAATCTTTTTGGTATTTTTAAAAGCTAAAATGAAGCAAAACAGTGAAGTAAGATTCTGTCCAAAATTAAAATGGGGGAAGGAAAAATATCAAATAGTACAAAAATTTTCCCAAATTAATTTTAAAATAAAGAGAATAAAATGAGGAACCTACAGGATTTGAGTTTCAATTTTTTTTGATATTTCTACGATTTTTTTTGAAGTTTTGAGGTATTTTCTAATTTTTAAGGTTTTGGTTTAGAATTTTTTAGTGGCTTTTGGACTGACACTAAAAAACAATAAAATAGACAGTAAGTAATTTCTTTGGAATTTTTAAGGTGTTTTAATATTTTTTTGGTATTTTCCTAAGATAGACAGTAGCTGAAATGCATGTTTTTGATTTTTAATAAATGTAAAAATGCAATAAAAATAAAATGCAAAAATATGACGTGGAAGTGCAAGTTAACAGGAGCCTAATAGGAGCCTATATGAATTTTTTTGGTAATTTCTGGAGTTAATATGAGGCTCCAAATAAATAAGACAATCACACAAAAATGCTAAGCTTGGTAGGGGTATAAGTGCGAATATCAAAACATCTAGGGGCTTGGAAGAAATTTTTACAAAAAAATTATAAATAAATATGCACTTTAATGGACCTTTTACAAATATCCAAACCTGGGAGGGTCTCCCTGCAAATTGTCCACTAGGGCGCATGACTGGCACGCGCCTGGGAGGGACCTATCTGTAATAACAAAAACCTCGGGGGCTAGATTACAATATTTCCAAAACTTTTACACCTAATTCAAAATATCGGGTATTGAAAAGAAATACACCAATGGCCGAGGGCCTCGCTGCAAAAAGCCCCGTGCCTCACGTGAACAGGTCACGTGAGGTGACGTGGCCGAGGACCTACATGCAAATACTAAAAGTTCCAGGGCCTACTTATACAATTTACAAAATATTTTAAACGGCACATGAAATTTTAAGTACTAAATACTAATTACAAAAAGAGGAAGGGGTGTCTATGCAAAATACCCCTTCAAAGCGGATCGGACGGCGGATGGACGCTGATGATGCGTGGCGCCAATCCAACGGTCAGCGGCCGGGCGCGATCCAATGATGTGACCCGGGCCACTTATCCACGTTGCAGTGCGTGGACGCGCGATGATGGTTCGCTTGTGGACGGCCTGGATTAGATGGATCTGGACGAATCTGACGATCGTAGGTGCGCAGATCGGATGGCTCCTGCTACTCCTGGGGATCCTTGATGATCCGACGGCAGAGGCGAGTGGTGGATGAACAGGGAAAAAGGTCTGCCGTGGCGACCTTCCTCCGGTGATGGCTCCCCTCTCCGGCGGTCCTATGTGCCTCAAAATGGTCCCAATGCTTCCTGCAGGGGTCCTCTAGATGCTAGCAGCGACAAAATGGGCCGGCGATCTCTTGGGCTCCTCCACGACATCGGAGAATGAGAGGAGGCCCAGGTATCTCCGGCGAAGCCAAAAACGCCTCCAGGTGTGCTTCAAAGCTCAATGACATGCACTAAAAGTGTTAAGGAGGTTGACGGCAAAATGCCTCGACCTCCCGTGGCTCTCAAAAAAGGGGAGAACGGTGAGAAGAACGCTCGCCGGAGCTTGCTCCAGCGAGGGGAGTCGGTTTAGCGAACCGATGGATGAAAGTAGAGGATAACGGAGGCTATGGACTCCTACGGGTATTAGGAATGAAATACAAAGGAAAAAGAGGGAAGAAATGGTTGCCTCAATGGCCGGAGAGCCAGAGGGAAAATACCTCAACGGTAAGGCTTGCCGGAGGTGTGGAACACGCCCAGATCGATCGACGATCCGCCGCCTTGAAGAAGGCCAACTAGAGCTGTCACCTCCAGAAAGCTCGAGCGAGTCAAAGGGTGGAAGGATCTGGATGAAACGCGGTTCAAAATCGAATCGAAATCCAAGGAGGATTTTTGTAGGGATGACCGACGGGTCTCAAAGATCGAGGAGTATCGAACAAATCTCGATCCACTCCCCGATGTAATCACTGGGCGAGTATCCTCGATCATGTGCGAGCAAAAGTCAAGAAGACAACTGGGCATTTTGATGAAAGAATTGTCCTCGAAAAAAGGTTGAACACGACCAAAAACCAAGGTCTGTGGCAAGGGCAGAGAGGGTCAGACAGTTGACCGAGGTTAACTGTCAGACGCACCTGGTTGGTCCACGTGGACCAACCACGAAAAACCTCTAGAAATTATTTTGTAAATTCAATTTAAAATATCTAATGAATTAATTAAATTTTGATTGTGAAATGAAAAATGTTTATTATTTTATAAGTATCTTATGGTGATTTTTAATTATTTTTATGAGGTGTATTTTTACAAGTTCACTATTATGCCCTTTATAGGTATAATATCTATATATTTTATTATTTTATTTTTATTTTGTGTATTTTAATTTTATTATTTTTATTTATTATTTTATAAAATTATAGAATACTTCTATACACTTAAATATATTTTTGTTTTATTTTTCTGATGTGTTTTGTATATTAAATAAAATACAAGTATACATTATATAGGTATATTGATAGGTATAATACCTATGTGTAATATATAGGTATTTTTATTTTTTATTTATTTTGGGTTTTTCTTCTGATTTTAATGTGCATACGTATTACAAGTAATGATTATAAAATTATAGTAATATAAAATTACAAAAATAATGAATAAATAATAAATTGAATATTTTAATGTACAAGTATACAATAGGGGTTCAAAACTCAACTTTCAAACCGTAACTCCGAAAAATACGAAACCACCTCCATTAAATAGATTATTTTACGTTATATATATTAAAGATGAGTTTGGTACATTTCGAGTTTTTATTTGCAAGATACGGGTCTGGGAAGTTGGAGTTTTGGAATCTTCTTCAGACCATAACTTTTTATCTGTACATTATTTTCAGTGAAATCAATTTTGTATTTTTCTGTATGAAATTATATACAACTTTCATGTACAAAGTTTCTTTATTTGAGGTACAAAGTTTGGGTCATAAAATATTTACAATATTTTATTCTTTTTCTTTTCTTTTATTTATTCTATAATTTTGGATTTAATTACAGTGTTTTATACACTATTTACATGCACATGCATGGATGCTAAGATGATGGATTTAATGCTATTTACACGCATTTGCTAGGGTTTTTGATGCCAAAATGATAGAATAAAGATGATGAAATGTGGCTTCATCATCCCCTTATACTTTACCTTTGCAAGTCCCTAGCAAACACTTATGCAATAAGTGCAGAAAGAAAAAGAAAGAAAAGAAAAAGAAGAAGATGGATTTAGTTTAATTATCAAACTCGTCTTCACAAAATCAAAGTTTGGAGCTTAAGTTAGACCTTTGGAATTTTAGTGCGGGAGGAACCTTAATGAGAACCGGATTTGAAATCCAACAGTCCCTGAGAATCCCATGACTCTGCTGAAGTCTCCTCAATAGCCAGGTCAGAAATACTTCAACTCATACGCAAACCCTTACGGCTATGAATCTGACTCGTACAGTGTAAGTGATAGTGGCTCTCCCCAACTGAAATGACAAAGAGATTGACTTCTCCTTTATGACAACCCAATGATTCCCCAATCCAACAACTCATCCCTCAAGGAGCATGGTATTCCCTTCTAAGTTCATGTGACAACCGACCCAAGAGGAGGGGGTGAAGAGAAGAATGGACGATAGCCAGTGTAGCTACCTATCCTAGGATGCAAGATCAGTGTAGTCAAGTCATCCAGCTGCAGGCTCACATGATTTGACTTTGAAGCTCAAGCTTGCTTATTTGACTTTACATATATGCACACTCCGGCAGGCATTTTTATTTTTATACAGGCCTGTCCTCTTTTTTGGAGTTTTTGCTTTTGCATTTTTTTGAATACTATATACAACAGCATTTACATAGGGAGTTTATCCTCTTGAGCTAGTAGACTATCCCTCTTTTGACGCTTTATTGCAACCCATGATCTCCTATCCTCGAAACTCATCATTACTGGACGTGTTGGGGCGCACTTCCCTCCCTAGAGGAGGACAAATGTTTCCACCTATGTGTGTCTCATACCGGCAAATCCAACCCCCTCACCACTCTAACTGAGTTGAGCCATGTGAAAGGTGCAAGTGTCCAAGTTAGGTCATTATCAACAAGAGTCATGTGTGTGCTCCGAAATACTCTACTTAGGCAGTCAAGAATCCATTGAACCAAGTCTCGTGATCCTCAAAGAATTAAGTCAACTAGACCTGAAGTACCTCAATCCCAGTTCCTATAAGGTTCTTGTTAATTAGGTAGATTTAAGGTCCAATCAAGCTCCAATCTTCGGATTTTACTTAGACTCGTACAACTATCAAACTCAATCCGAAAAATGCTCATGCTATGCAATGCGATGCCAAAATATTTTTATGATGCAATTTTCAAAGATTTTGAACTTTTTATGGGTTTTTGAAAAGATGATGCATATGCATTTTTTAGATTTTTGAAAAAAATTTTCAAATGTTTTTGGATTTTAATTTTGCAAAAGTTTTTGGGATTTTTCAAAACAAAAAGATTTTGGCTAAAAGCTAGGTACAAATATTTATACGGGAGTGCTTCTTATATATTCAAGAATTGGATTTTAAGAATTTACAAGGGTAAGTGGTCTATTTTATACATATATACATATAATGAATTTTGGTGTGATGTAAATATTCCTCAAACTTATTTGACACAGGTTTTTCAAACAATTTTGAAAACTATAGTCCAAAATAATTTTTACAAATAATTTTTACAAACATTTACACACATTTGAAAATCATTTTGCAAAGGTTTTCCAAACAGTATATATAGATTTTTCAAATATTTTTGCAACCATTTTTCAAACCATTTGCAAATCATTTTTCAAACATTTTATTTCACACAAAGAAAATATTTTTACAATCAAAATGTTTTTACAAAGGTTGAAAACAAGTAAAAAATGTTTTCAAAATAGTTCTCAAAAGATTTTTCACAAAGATTTTCAAACTATTTTTCAAACATTTTGCAAAAAATATTTTCACCTGATTTATTAATCAGTAAATACATAAAGAATTTGAGGAATGGTGACATCTTTTTATTAAGGTTTTAATGAATTTTAAAGAATGATTATCCATATTATTAAGAAAATACGAAAGTACGAGTTATGGCTAAAGTATATACGTAGTATATACGACCCCCCTATACTTAGCTTGAGATATGTCCCTCATAGATCGGGAAGAAAAGATAAGACATAACTCGTACTAAGTATAGGCAAGTCTAAAGAATAAATGAATAAGAGATAAATGAATAAACCAATGAGAAGTCGACCGTCCCCCCTATACTTAAGATCAAATAGTCCTAAGTATAGCAGACTGTACACAAAGCAGGGAGGGTCAAGGGTGGGAATGAACAGATCGTACTCAGATTGTCTCCCCCTATACTTAGGGTAAGATATCCCTAAGTATAGACAAGAAGAGGAGACAATGGAGAGGATCGAAAAGAATAGAATCACTCAGGGTGTACACCCCCCTATACTTAGGACAAAGTACGTCCTAAGTGTAGAAGATTGACAAAAAGGGGTGACACCTTTCTGATAGATAAAGAAGATAGAAGATTAAAAGAAGAAAAGAAGAAAAGATGAAAAGTTATCAACAGATGGATCTATACAGCGGAAGATGGATGTGATAACCATGTACGAGATGCAAATGATCGGAGTCAAAGAATACATATCATACGAGAAGAATGGGGGCAACGTCAACGGTCGACGGATCATGATATAGATATAGCTTCAGGCGCTGACCATTGACACAGAAGGTAGAGGAAGATGACGGTTCGGATATGTCAATACTGCCATTGCCATGTACCTTCCTGACCACATTAGGACCTTTCCACTTGCTCTGTTATTTCCCTGGAAATAATTTCAGCCTCGAATCGAACAACCATACGCGCTGATCTGGCTCAAACTGTTTATGGCTGATATGGGAATCGTGCCATGTCTTCACTTTCTCCTTGTATTGTAGGCTGCTAGAAAAGGATGTATCTCTTAGTTCCTCCAGGGCTGACAACTCTGCTCTTCTCTGTTCTCCTATACTCTCGGGATCTAATAGTAACTCGGTGACTGCCTAAAATGATTTGTGCTTGATTTCCTTTGGCAAATGGCACGGCTTGCCATAGACGAGATGAAAGGGAGATGTCCCTAATGGATTTTTAAAGGAGGTCCGATAGGCCCACAAGACCGAGTCCAACAGCTGTGACCAATCCTTTCGGTTTGGGCGGACAACCTTCTGTAAGATCATCTTGATCTCCCAATTCGATACTTCGGCAAGACCATTAGTCTGAGGGTGGTATGTGTTGAGCGGGAATTTTAGAGATTGGAAATTTGATTGATGGAAAATAGGATAGGTCGTTGTTTTTCCCCCAAAATCCCGCGTCAACAAAAAATATTTTTTTTTGATTTTTGCTGCTTATTAACCTGTATAGCGGACAGGGTCGAACTCAGGGAGGCTACAAATCCCGAGGGTTATTCAATTAATCGAAAATTAATTAAGAGAAAATCGGAATCTCAAAGGACAACTATCCTTGGTTTTTGTGATTTTATTTTTTTATTTTTTTTATTTCTAATTTTTTTTGTATTTTCTGATTTTCAAATTTTTAGTGATTTTGATGTTTGCAAATTTTTTTATTTTCCAAAAATAATACGAAGCAATATAAACAAGATCAAGAATATGCACACCGATTTTTTTTTGTAATTTTTCAATGAGTCAAAAATGCTCAAAAAAATTCAAAGAAAATATTTTTGGGTTTTAAAAAGTTTGAAGGGTTTTTGAGAATTTTTGTGGAATTTTTAGATGTTTTTGTATTTTTCTAAAAATCAAACAGTGAGGAAACACGAAAATGTGCACAGTCTGGAGTAATTTGCAATTTAGAAATATTTTAAATGCCCAAAACTCCTGGCTACTATTTTTAAGACAAACTAGAAGAAAATATCTACAAACAGGAACTGAAATCACAATTTTTGGATTTTTGTAGAATTTTTTATGATTTTTAGAAGATTTTTGATATTTTTCAATTTTTTTGGTTTTTATAAAAATTAATGCATGAAAATTGGTCAGAAATTATAAGACAATGAAATAAAGTTACACTAATTTTTTTAGAATTTTTGGAGCTATTTTCGAATTTTTATGAATTTTCGAATTTCCAACAATGAAAAAGACATTGTTTTTGATTTTTTAATAATACCAAATAAAATCAAAATGCAATGGAAAATTTATGCTAATTGAACAATCACATGAAGAGAATAGCACAATTTACTCAAAATTTTTGCATCACAAATAGCCTTTATTTCAATAAAAAGATCAAGCAAGTTTTTGTTCTGCAGTTCAGGGACCAAATTGTAATTACTTGAAAAGTTCTGAACTGATAAAATAACAAGAATTAAATGCGAGATGAGAGATGCAATTTACCCAGAAAGGCTTGTGCCACTCATGTGATCTGGATTTGAAGCACAGGGACGTACTCGTAATTTTTAAAACCTTTGGGGGCTGATCTGCAAATCCCCCCCCCTTTTTTTTAATCAAAAACCTAAAGGGGGTTCGTTCTTTGCAAGGGGGAACACCAACAAGGGGGCCGCCGCCCCTTGCTTCTTCTCCAAGCAAGGGCGGCGGCGATGGAGTTCTGGCGGAGCGGGGGCGGATACGGCAGGGCGGCGTCAAGGAAGCTCGTTGATGGCGGCGTGGGGCGAACGGTGGTGCGGCAGTCGGTGGAGGGAGGTGCGCGCACAGGCGCGGCGGTATAGGGCGGCCCAGGGGGCTTCAGAGGATGGCGGTGGGCTTCTAGAGTGGCGCGTCAATGGCGTGGCCGGCGGAGAAGCGCGCAGCAGCGCACTGTGGAGGCGCGGCGCCGCCACGCGGTGCTGGAGATGGTGCTCGGCGGTCGCGGCTGGAGCGCGGGCTGCCAGGAGGAGGAGCAGGAGTGGATCGCGGCGTGGTCGGCGGGGGTGCGGGCAACGCTGCCCCCTGCTGCAATTTTTTTTGTTTTTTTTATTATTTTTTTTTGTAATTTTATTTTGTTATCTTATGTAAACAGTGAATGACAATTAAAAAAGAAAACTTTTTTTGTATTTTTTTTTAAATTCTAAAAACAGAAAAATAAAAAAAAGATAGAGAATTTTTTTATTTTCTTTTATATTAGTGATCCTGCAAAACACACGTTAGAGAACAAATAGAGAGAAAAAAATTTATTTATCTACAAATCGGAAAAAATGAATGAGGATCCGGCGGACGTGAGGGGTTCGAATCCGATCTCCGGCCACCGTATGTGGCCGGAGTTGAGAGATCGTGGACGATAGAATAGAACGCGTGGGGATGGAGAAAGTGCGATGAAGAATCGAGTCGGTGGCGGATCAAATCGAGATGAATTTTTTTTAGATCTAGATAAATAAAAATGACGAAGAAAAATACGACAAAATAAAATACGATTAAACTAAGATAAAATGCGAAGAAAAATTTGGATCTCACCTTAGGAGCGGAAAATGGACCGTGATCGCCTCGACAAGGCCGACTCGCTGTCACCGGGCGACTCGGAGGCTAGGCACAATTCTCGATGAAATTTTCTCTCGGAGATCGGGCTCCTCTCTCTAAAGATTGATCAGGTTGGAATGAGGGAGATGGAGCCATATAAATAGAAAAGAGATGAATTTTGAATTTTGAATTTTTTTGGATAAGAGATGAATTTTTGATTTTTTTGGTGGAAGAGATAACATGAGAGATAAAATAGAAGGATAAAATTATTTACAAAATTATCTAATTTTTTTGAATTTTCGTCACTTTATTTATTTGAATTAAAAAATGTTAATTTTTTATTTTTTTAAGATGGTTAGTTAAAAATAGCAACTATATACATGTACTATATACATATATGGTATTATATACAAGGGTTAAATGAGGAAATTAGCCTTTTTTGTTTTAACAATGTTATTATTATTTTTTTATTTTTATTTTTATTTTACATAATTAGTAAAAATATTTACAAATATATATACAAATACAATATGCACAAAATACAAGGAAAAATTGCACAAACCACCCCAGAAAACCAACTTTTCAACCGTAACTCCAAAAATTATAAAATCACAGTCATTTTGAAGATAATTTAATTTAGAATTCAATGGAATTGATATTTGTTCAATTTGAGATCATATGGAGTCGGAATTGATCTTTCAATTAGTGCTTAGCGGCTTTTTCCAAGTGTGGCTACTTTTATTCTGTACATGATTTAATTGTGCAATCAGTTTTACTAATTAGGATCCATTTTTATTTACAACTTTGATTTTGAATGTTATTTGATTTGGGGTCAATTAAGGTACAAATAAATTAGTGTTAGTTTTATACAGATATACACAAAATAAGTGAGAAACACATTTTTTTAGATTTTCTGGTTGAGGACCCTATCTCCCCCTACTTTATTCCTGGTCGATCAGGTCAAGTCTTGACCTTCTCTCGGGGTTCGGGTCAGCCTGTATACAGTCTTCCTTTTTTTATTTTCTTTTCTTTATTTTTCCTTTCTTTCTTTATTTATTTATTTTAGGTTAAAATTAGTAAGAAATGTACAATATTTACACACAAATGCAAGTTAGTAAGAATATGGAGTTAGTGTTATATGCAGGTGTTTTATAAGGGATTTTAAGCTAAAATAAATGAATAAAGATGACGAATCGCAGATTCATCAGTATGGCGTGTCAACACGATGGTCAATGCCGAACTCGTCTGCAAGGGCCCTGACTTAGTCATTAATGAAATGAGACCCCCCATCTGAAATCAGAACTCTAGGTACCATGAACCGCGAAATGATATTTTTCCTCAAACATTTACACACGGTTTTAGCATCTGCGGCTCGAGCGGGGATGGCCTCAACCCAATGGCTGACATAATCTACAGCAAGCAAGATGTGTTCGAATCCCTGACTCTTAGGAAATGGGCCCATGAAATCGATCCCCCATGCATCAAAAACTTTACAAAAGTAAATGGGTTGCATGGGCATCATGTCTCTCTGTCCGCAAGTACCCATCTTCTGATAGTTAGTACACCTCTTCACGAATTCATCTGAATCCTTGAAGAGGTTAGGCCACCAAAGGCCGGATTGAAGCACCTTCTGTGTTGTCCTTCTCCAGAATGATGTCCTCCTGCCTCAAGCTTGTGGCAATATGTGAGGACGCTATGCTGCTCTTCTTGAGGAATGCACCTCCTCCAGATGTTATCCCCTCCTTCATGATAAAGGATGGGATCCTCCCAATGGTAAAACTTGGCCTTAGCTAGGAAGGTCTCAAGTTTTTGCCTGGGCCAACCCTGGGGGACCGTCTTGGCAACAAGATAGTTTACAAAGTTGGCATACCATGGGAGCGAGGAGATCTCCAAGATCACCTCATCCGGAAATGTCTCTTTGATAGGTGCGCTGGGCTCAGATTCCTCAAGATTCTCCAAATGGGAGAGATGATCCGCCACCACATTTTTAACTCCAGGCTTATCCTTAATCTCAATATCAAACTCCTGGAGCAGAAGGATCCATCTGGTAAGACGTGCTTTGGCATCCTTCTTGTCCATTAAGTACCGGATGGCGGTGTGATCTGTGAAAATAGTCACTCTAGATCCAAGAATATATGATCTATACTTATCCAAAGCAAAGACTACGGCCAGCATCTCTTTCTCAGTTACAGTGTAATTTCACTGAGCAGCATCCAAAGTCCGGCTGGCGTAGTGAATGGCAATCGCCAATCCATCCCTCCTCTGTCCAAGCACAGCCCCAACGGCAAAATCTGAAGCATCCGTCATGATCTCGAATGGGAGAGACCAATCGGGTGGCTGAAGGACAGGAGCTGAAACAACCATACTTTTGAGAGTCTCAAAAGACGCTAGACACTTATCATCTATAATGAACTCGATGTCTTTCATCAGCAGATCAGTAAGTGGTCGGGCAATCCGACTGAAGTCCTAAATAAACCATCGGTAGAAACCGACATGCCCCAGAAAAGACCGCAATTGACGTAGATTGGACGGTGGATTGAGTTTTCTAATGATATCCACCTTGGCCGGATCGACCTCCATGCCCCTGTTGGAGATGATATGACCAAGGACCGTCCCTTGAGTCACCATGAAGTGACTCTTCTCCCAAGACAAGACAAGATTGACCTCAATGCATCGCTGAAGCACACGGTCTAGGTAGTCAAGACAAGCATCAAACCCATCGCCATAGACCGAGAAGTTATCCATGAATACCTCTAAGAAATCACCCACCATATCCGAGAAAATGGACGACATGCACCTTTGGAATGTCACGGGGGCGTTACATAGACCAAAGGGCATCCGTCTGAAAGCATAAGTCCCAAACGGACAGGTGAATGTCGTTTTCTCCTGGTCTTCGGGCGCAATGGCCACTTGATTATAACCGGAGTACCCATCAAGAAAACAATAGTGACTCTTCCCTGCTAGCCTCTCGATAATCTGATCAATGAATGGCAGTGGAAATGATCCTTCTTGGTGGCATCATTCAATCGTCTGTAGTCCACACGGACCCTCCAAGAAGTTGGTACTCGGGTAGCGATCTCCTCTCCAGACTCATTCACAACTGTAGTGATACCCGTCTTCTTGGGTACCACATGTAATGGACTAACCCACTTGGAGTCGGAGATGGGTTAGATAAAATCGGTGCTCCACCACTTCGATATTCCTTTCATGACCACATCTCGAAGATTAGGGTTCAGCCGTCGCTGGAACTCATGCGACAGTCTAGCGTTCTCCTCAAGATAGATGTGGTGGGAGAACAGAGCCGGACTAATCCCCTGGAGATCAGCTATACTCCATCCTATCGCCTTGCGGTTTCTTTCAAGAACCTCCATCAGACGAGATTCTTATTCTCTAGTCAAACCTGCTGAGATAATGACTGGATGCATATCTGGCACACCCGTAAGGAATCTATACTTCAGCGACTGCGGTAAGGGTTTCAGTTCTGGACAGCTGGGAGGTGGCAGATCTGGCTTCTGATATGTCTGTGTGAAGGCGACCAGGTCTGCATGTGAGAACTCTCGCTCTGCATGAATACCTGACGAAGGGAGCCCTGTTGAATCATCAATAAACTGTACTGGCTCATACTCTGTCATGGTTGTTGGCTCAGAAGGAATCAGGCACAACAAATAGTCAACAAAATCAACCCAATCAATGTCTGAATCCGAGGGATCTGAAGTAGATGAATAAGACTGAAAATCATCAGCACCACTCGTCCCAACATTGTCGGCCCCTCAAATGTATCCTTGTCCAGGGATGTGCTCTCCAGGCTCTCGACTGCCATAAGCTTTAAAGATGGTGAATCTGTAGGCAAGGCGAGGGTCTGTGTTGCGGGATCTGTCCAATTGGATTCATCATCTGTCATCACAAAGTCACATTTCTGATGGATGTCTAGCTCTTCCTCTGTCATCTGCGTGACTTCGCTGGACTGCTCCGAGCATTCTAATTCTCTCGCTCTGGTTTCCTCGATCGTCTCTATTTGTATGGTTTCGCTCTCTACGTGAAAACATACCTTCCCATTATCATGATCGGTCACCGCCTTGGCTGTGGCCAAGAAGGGGCGACCAAGTATGATAGGGGCATCAGTTACCGACTCAGGGATCTCCATGTCCAGTACAACAAAGTCCACGGGGAATTTTAGGCCCTGAATGGTAACGACCACATCTTTCTATAACCCCTTCGGCCTCTTAGTCGACCTGTCAGCAAACTGAAGGATTGTCCTGCTCCTAAGAAGAGGACCAAACTCGAATCGGTCGAGTAAGGCTGTCGGAAGAAGGTTAATCGAAGAGCTGTTGTCTAATAGAGTACGATCAAACTGCTGCTCCTGAATCTCGCATCTGACATAGGGAGCTCCTGCATCAGGTCTCTTGGCTGGCAATTTGTTCTGAATGGTGCAGCAAGTGGAATGAGTGAGCACATGGATCTGATCTCTGTGGTTCCTCCTCTTCTTGCGGACTGTAGTCTTCTCTTTCAAGTTCTTTTTGAAGAGGGGGATGTGCTCAAGTGCTTCCTTTAGAGTCAGCTGAATGTGGAACCTGTCAATCATATGATTGTTGAACTCTACCTGTTGGTCCTTCTTTGGATTTTCTTTTTTATCCCCCTTCGCCAAGCGGAGTGCTTCAGGGAAGGGAATAGTAGGGGCCTCCTCAGTGGCGACCCTCAATGAATCCCGTATTTGATCAACACTGAACCCACAATAATAAATCAAGCAATGAAAACTAATGTGGAGTCGAATTTATTTTTAACTCTACAAACAAGATGTATAGATGCAAGTACATAGAGAGTTTGAACACACCCAGCAAGGCAGGATAGATCAACAAGTGTGTGTGTGTGTGTGTGTGTGTGTGTGTGTGTGTGTGTTTGTGTGTGTGTGTGTGTATTGTCTACACTATGCAATGCAAATGTTTTTGTGGGTTTTTAATTTTTTATTTTTAATTTAATTTTTAGATTTGTATTTTGATTTTTAATTTTCTGATTTTATATTTTCTTTTTATATTTTATATTTTTTTCAATATTGGAATATATATAATATAATAAAAGGGATGACAAAATATTTATAAAAAATAATGAAAAATAGTCAAAAATTAGGGAATAAAATCTTTTTGCTTTTTATGATTTTTTACTATTTTTGTGATTTTTGGGTATTTTTCAGAATCTTTTTGGTATTTTTAAAAGCTAAAATGAAGCAAAACAGTGAATTAAGATTCTGTCCAAAATTAAAATGGGAAGGAAAAATATCAAACAGTATCAAAATTTTCCCGAATTAATTTTAAAATAAAGAGAAAAAAATGAGGAACCTACAGGACTTGAGTTTCTTTTTTTTATTTTTCTACGATTTTATATATTTTTTTGAAGTTTTTAGGTATTTTCTAATTTTTAAGGTTTTGGTTTGGATTTTTTAGGGGTTTTTTAACTGATACTAAAAGACAATAAAATAGACAGTAAGTAATTTCTTTGGAATTTTTAAAGGTGTTTTAATATTTTTTTGGTATTTTCTAAGATAGACAATAGCTGAAATGCATGTTTTTGATTTTTAATAAATGTAAAAATGCAATAAAAATAAAATGCAAAAATATGGCGTGGAAGTGCAAGTTAACATGAGCCTATATGAATTTTTTTGGTAATTTTTGGAGTTAATATGAGGCTCCAAATAAATAAGACAATGACACAAAAATGTTAAGCTTGGAAGGGGTATAAGTGCGAATATCAAAACATCCAGGGGCTTGCAAGCAATTTTTACAAAGAATTTATAACTAAATATGCACTTTAATGGACCTTTTACAAATATCCAAACCCGTGAGGGTCTCCCTGCAAATTGTCCACCACGCGCCTGGGAGGGACCTATCTGTAATAACAAAAACCTTGGGGGCTAGATTGCAATATTTCCAAAACTTTTACACTTAATTCAAAAGTTCGGGTATTGAAAAGAAATACACCAATGGCCGAGGGCATCGCTGCAAAAAGGCCCGCGCCTCACGTGAACAGGTCACGTGAGGTGACGTAGCCGAGGACCTACTTGCAAATACTAAAAGTTCTAGGGCCTACTTATACAATTTACAAAATATTTTAAACGGCACATGAAAGTTTAAGTACTAAATATTAATTACAAAAAGAGGAAGGGGTGGCAATGCAAAATACCCCTTCAAAGCGGATTGGACGGTGGATGGACGCTGATGACGCATGGCGCCAATCCAACGGTTAGCGGCCGGGCACGATCCAATGATGTGGCCCGAGCCACTTATCTACGTGGCAGCGCGTGGACGCGCGATGACGGTTTGCTTGTGGACGGCCTGGATTAGATGGATGTTGACGAATCTGACGGCCGTGCGTGCGCAGATCGGACGGCTCCTGCTACTCCTGGGGATCCTTGATGATCCGACGGCAGAGGCGAGTGGTGGATGAACAGGGAAGAAGGTCCGCCATGGCGACCTTCCTCCGGTAATGGCTCCCCTCTTCGGCGGTCCTATGAGCCTCAAAATGGTCCCAATGCTTTCTGCAGGGGTCCTCTAGATGCTGGCGGTGACAAAATGGGCTGGCGATCTCCTGGGATCCTCCACGACGTCGGAGAATGAGAGGAGGCCCAGGTATCTCAGACGAAGCCAAAAACGCCTCCAGGTGTGCTTCAAAGCTCAATGACCTGCACTAAAAGTGTTAAGGAGGTCGAGGGCAAAATGCCTCGACCTCCCGTGGCTCTCAAAAAAAGGGTGAACGGCGAGAAGAATGCTCGTCGGAGCTCGCTCCGATGAGGGGAGTCGGTTTAGCGAACCGATGGATGAAAGTAGAGGATAACGGAGGCTATGGACTCCTATGGGTATTAGGAATGAAATGCGAAGGAAAAAGAGGGAAAAAATGGTCGCCTCAATGGCCGGAGCCAGAGGGAAAATACCTCAACGGCAAGGCTTGCCGGAGGTGTGGAACACGCCCAGATCGATCGACGATCCGCCGCGTTGAAGAAGGCCAACTGGAGCTATCACCTCCAGAAAGCTCGAGCGAGTCAAAGGGTGGAAGGATCTGGATGAAACGCGGTTGAAAATCGAATCGAAATCGAAGGAAGAGTTTTGTAGGGCTGACCGACGGGTCTTAAAGATCGAGGCGTATCGAACAAATCTTCGATCCACTCCCCGATGTAATCACTAGGCGAGTATCCTCGATCATGTGCGAGCAAAAGTCAAGAAGACAACTGGGCGTTTTGATGAAAGGGTTGTCCTCGAAAAAAGGTTGAACACGACCGAAAACCAAGGTCTGTGGCAAGGGCAGAGATGGTCAGACAGTTGACCGAGGTCAACTATCAGACGCACCTGGTTGGTCCACGTGGACCAACTAGGGAAAACCTCTAGAAATTATTTTGTAAATTCAATTTAAAATAGCTAATGAATTAATTAAATTTTGATTGTGAAATGAAAAATGTTTATTATTTTATAAAGTATTTTATGGTGATTTTAATTATTTTTATGAGGTGTATTTTTACCAGTTCACTATTATGCCCTTTATTGGTATAATATCTATATATTTTATTCTTTTATTTTTATTTTGTGTATTTTAATTTTATTATTTTTATTTATTATTTTATAAAATTATAGAATACTTTTATACACTTAAATATATTTTTTGTTTTATTTTTTTGATGTGTTTTGTATATTAAATAAAATACAAGTATACATTATATAGGTATATTGATAGGTATAATACCTATGTGTAATATATAGGTATTTTTATTTTGTATTTCTTTTGGGCTTTTTTTCTGATTTTAATGTACATACGTATTACAAGTAATATTTATAAAATTATAAAAATATAAAATTACAAAATTACAAAAATAATGAATAAATAATAAATTGAATATTTTAATCTGTACAAGTATACAATAGGGGTCCAAAACTCAACTTTCAAACCGTAACTCCGAAAAATACAAAACCGTCGTGGCACCAACGGCATCTGACTTTGCGGCATCAGCACCGCGCTCTGGCACATCATAAAAAATGGTGGCATCAGCACCACCGTCTGCATCTGGTATCTGGACGGCCTCAGCATCGTCGTCTGGATCTCCATCCTTGGTGGCTTCAGCACCACCGTTATCGACATCATTATCAGCGGCATCAGCATCGCTACTCTGCTCATCTGGCGCTCTAGATTCTTCGTGTTGTTGTCGCTCAGATGAGGCGCCGCCGGCTGGCATCCTACCGCTCCTAGTAGTCACAAAATCAGCATCATACAAAGAAGAAGACATGTCACTCAAATAATCACTAGGAGAGGTATCCTCTGTGAATTGTACCTGCTCGGACTTTCTTTTCAGGTTGTTCGGATTTGGTTCAATCTGAGCTGGTATGGCGGCTTTACCCTTGATCAAATTCCTCACCTCTTGCCGGAACTCATCCATGTCCCGCCGGTAGGACTCTCGATGCTCGGTAAGCAATCGGGCGAGGTCATCTAATGCTGGCTTCTCGAAGGCAGGCGCTTGAGAACCGGATGTATTCCCCTGCTGGAAATGAGGTTGATGTTGAGAGGAGAAATGCTCACGAGGCTGGGGATATGACTGTTGAGGCTGATGACGCTGCCTCCACTGTTGTCCCTGATAGGCGGGACGAGGACCGTGCTGGTATTGTTGTTGGGCATACTGGGGTTGTTGCTGCTGCTGCTGGCTGTTCTGCTGTCCTTGAGCGGGAGACTATTGTTGGGATGATGAGCCACCATGTCCCCAACAGAATCCAGGGTGATCACGACGAATCCCGGGCTACGGGTACCGGTCGTACCAAATCCCATTGACTTCCATTAATGGTTCATGCTCGAAGGATGGAGGGGGTAGAACTTCCAGTGGCTGATCTGGCTGATAGACCACCATCCGAGTGTCCTGAGATGGTGGTTGTGATGGGTAGTATGGTATCTGCGGAACCGGCTCTGCCTGGATGTGGTTGACCTAGCGGTGTGAGGCAGAAGACTGGGTAGAGCTGCTACTGCTCGGATCGGCCCGTGACCTGTGAGGCTGTTGAGTGTATGTTTGTGCCTCCTGAATGCAGAGAATTTGAGTCTTCAGGTCACTCATGGTTTTGGTGAGAAGGTCCATCTGGGCAAGACCTTGGTTTTACTTCTTCTCGAGGATCTCCATATGGTCCAACTTCTCACTGATGATTCCCATGTCGGCTATGGCGGATTCGGCTTGGGCTGCGGCTACCGACGAAGTGTTGGGACCAGAATCGATGCAGGTGATCCTCTGAAATGATCCTCCTCCTTGGGGTGGCTTCTGCTGTGTGTAGACTCTGGCTTGGGTCATCGCAGTTGAGTTTTCTGCCATGCCTTCATAGATGGCCCAGACATCGTCTTCACCCTTGGAAAAGTACAATCCACCACAAGAGGTGTTAACAAGCCCCTGCAGCTCCAGTGTCAGCCCACAAAAGAAACTTTGAACCAGATTGGGCTTGGATATATCATGGTGTGGACACCGGTCAATGAGCTCTCTAAATCTATCCCAGGCTTCATGGAATTGTTCATTAGGGATCATGGTAAAATTGCTGATCATGGCTCGTGCTGCATTAGTCCGGCCGAGAGGTAGTACTTCTTCAAGTAAGCGGTCCGGAGTTGTGCCCAAGTATCGATGAAACTCCCCAAGTGTTTCATCCAGTATGCGGCTCTATCAACCAAAGAGAAGGGGAAGGCTATCATCTTGATAGTATCCTCAGTCATCAGCCTGTCATGAATGGCACTGCAGATCATCTCGAATTCTTGCAGATGGAGGTGTGGTTCTTCGGTCGGCAACCCATGGAATTTAGGTAGAAGCTGAATAGTGTGGGGCCGAAGCTTGAAGTCTCCATGGATGGGAGGGAGTCGGATCCATCGGTGAGTGAGGGATGCGGCAGGATTGTGCGATTCCCTCATAATTGTCTATGGTGGTCTCTCAGCTTTGGGATCTCCTCCTTCTGCAACGGGTATATCTCCACCACCTGCGGCTCTGTTCTCTCGATCTGCTCTCATCTGTGCCAGCTCTCGCATCACATCACCCATGAATGCTCCCTGGTCTCTGATCTGTCTCTGCATGGTCTCCAAGGATGCTAGAAGTGAATTGTTGATGGCAGCTTGATCAAATAGAAATTGAGGTTGCTCTTGCTCATCTAGGTGATCTCCTCTATCTGCCATGACTGGGTTCTCTGAAAAGGCAAAAGAACCCATCTCAGGTGCCGTCAAATGCTTTGAGCTCTGTGATGCACTAAATTCTGAAACTCTTGGACTGATGGAAGGAGAATGAGAAGGGTGGTCGAGGGGGAACAGGGTGGAAGTGAACTTAGGCTCGGAGAGCGGACTCTCCGAGGTTGTCCTAGATGAATAGGGAAGAGTGCTGGATAGCGGTGCCGACAGAGTCGGCCTAAGAGATCTCTGTCCCATCATCTTGATTATTTGCGAAGATGGAGGTTGAGAAATGAAGAAGAAGGAGGTGGCAAAATTGCGCACGATTGTGGGGTGTTTTTGATCTTGACCTAGATCCAACTAGCAATCAAACACAAAACAAGGGGATTAACCAACTCAACACGTGAAGCCGTAATATTTCGGCTTTTATCTTCGTAGTTTTTAGCTTGAATTTAGGAAGTTATCTTTCAACGAGTCCTTAGAGCGCTACACCTAAAGGAGAGAGTACTGCCGGAAGAATATCCCGTACTTGTCCTCCTCCTGTGTAACATGTAGTCTGCACTTTTTAAGGTCCTTGTAACCCTTCCTGGATCCCTACTCAGCCAAAGAAATAGAGAAAGGAAGCCAATAGGCGAAACCGATACTTCGGAACTCGCTCGCAACGGAATCACCCGTGAGCGTGCAAGATCCTAGTCGGACGCAAGACGATGAGACAGACACCCCGTGAAGGCGTGGCCTAGGCTCGATACTTCAGACAAGGTCGATGCTCTACACAATAGAGAGTCACCAATGTTGACCAAGCCCTACTCTTCCATGTACGATAGAAGCGCCAATAGTTCGGAGATCCATGCGATACACAAGGCAGCCACAGATTGGGTTTTTGGCTCTAATCCTTACGAAGCCGCTCTCTCACTTGGAAGAAGACCTTCCCATGCAACCTGAATACAAGTAAGGGTGTTACTCTCCCCAAGCAATGAATCCAATTACAAATTTTATTTAGGTCAAGTTTTCTTTAGCAGTCCCTTTTTTAATTTTTTTGGTGTTATCGCTTCTTTTGAGTCAATTCAAACAAGCGCCTAACGTTTTTGTTTTTTCTTGATTCCTATTTGATCCAAAAACAGAGGGAGAATAGAGTCGGAAAAGCCAATGCAAGTGGCACTAAGATGGAAATCTCACCTTAGTGCCTAAATGATGAATGCAAATATAGAAGACTTACAGTGACTCCCAACTCTCTCCATGCGGGATGCAAAACAGGAATTTATAAACCTAATCTACATGTCGATATGCACAAGGAAATCATCTTAAGCAGGCAATTGCTAACGTGAAGAACCACAAGTCAATCACCAATCCTCAATCCAAAAAGTCCGGTCTAGACTCACCCCTCCTCTTCTCGACGAATCGAGTTCAGGAGTAGCACTTGATGCGGTGGGCTCGTGGCACGGCGGATCAAAGGTGAACATCAACTGTTTAATTAAACTAAGTCCAAATACGTGCTATAGGCACATGCAATGGTTATTAGGGTGTTTGGACCTAATCTAATCGATCAAGCAATGCCTAAAAATCTAAGGGCTCAATCCACAAAAGAAAGGAAAAATAAAACAAAACCGGAAAATGACAGCGGTGAAAACACGTCAAAAACCGCGGTGAGCCCCCAAGTGAACAAACACTTGAAATTGGGCCTGAGTGTCCTGAGTGTCCAAGTACATGTATTATTACAAATTAATAAGTCTCTCTCTCACCAAAGAATTATAAACTAACTAACTATCTATCTATCTAATCTCATGCTCTCTCCTGTCGGCTTGGGCTAGAAAAGCCGACTCCGCTTCCCAAGGCTGCACCAAATCACCTAGGCGATCCTCCTCGGTCCGAGGTCCCTCGCAAGAAGACAAGAAAGACAATGGTTAGAAAGCTCAACAATATACATAAAAAATGAGAGATAAAGCAGGCAATAATGTAAACAAACAATCACAATCAATCAAAAATGTAATCCATATGCTGCTGCTCCCCGGCAACGGCGCCATTTGATAAACACGGAATTCACGGGGTCTAATGTTTCTCACAAGACGGAGACAACCGTGTCGCCACAACCCTCAATGAATCTCGTATTTGATCAACAATGAACCCACAATAATAAATCAAGCAATGAAAACTAATTTGGAGTCAAATTTATTTTTAGCTCTACAAACAAGATGTATAGATGCAAGTACGTAGAGAGTTTGAACACAGGGAGCAAGGCAGGATAGATCAACAAGTGTGTGTGTGTGTGTGTGTGTGAGTGCGCGTGCGCGTGCGCGCGTGCGCGCGCGCGCGTGTGTGTGTGTGTGTGTGTGTGTGTGTGTGTGTGTGTGTGCGCGCGCGCGCGCGCGCACTATGCAATGCAAATGTTTTTGTGGGTTTTTAATTTTTTTATTTTTAATTTAATTTTTAATTTTAAATTTTGTTTTTTGAATTTTAATTTTCTGATTTTATATTTTTCTTTTTATATTTTATATTTTTTTCAATATTGGAATATATATAATATAAGAAAAGGGAGGACAAAGTATTTATAAAAATTAAGGAAAAATAATCAAAAATTAGGGAATAAAATCTTTTTGGTTTTTTATGATTTTTTACTATTTTTGTGATTTTTGGGTATTTTTCAGAATCTTTTTGGTATTTTTAAAAGCTAAAATGAAGCAAAACAGTGAATTAAGATTATGTCCAAAATTAAAATGGGCAGGAAAAATATCAAACAGTATCAAAATTTTCCCAAATTAATTTTAAAATAAACAGAATAAAATGAGGAACCTATAGGACTTTAGTTTCTATTTTTCTGAATTTTCAACGATTTTATAATTTTTTTTGAAGTTTTTAGGTATTTTCTAATTTTTAAGGTTTTGGTTTTGCATTTTTAGTGGTTTTTGGATTGATACTAAGACAATAAAATATACAATAGGTAATTTCTTTGGAATTTTTTAAGGTGCTTTAATATTTTTTTGGTATTTTCTATGATAGATAGTAGCTGAAATGCATGTTTTTATTTTTAATAAATGTAAAAATGCAATAAAAATAAAATGCAAAAATATGGCGAGGAAGTGCAAGTTAACAGGAGCCTATATGAATTTTTTTGGTAATTTTTGGAGTTAATATGAGGCTCCAAATAAATAAGACAATCACACAAAAATGCTAAGCCTTGCAGGGGTATAAGTGCGAATATCAAAACATCCAGGGGCTTGCAAGCAATTTTTACAAAAAAATTATAACTAAATATGCACTCTAATGGACCTTTTACAAATATCCAAACCCGGAAGGGTCTCCCTACAAATTATCCACCAGGACGCATGACTGGCACGCGCTTGGGAGGGACCTATCTGTAATAACAAAAACCTCGGGGCTAGATTGCAATATTTCCAAAACTTTTACACTTAATTCAAAAGCTCGGGTACTGAAAAGAAATACACCAATGGCCGAGGGCCTCGCTGCAAAAAGCCCCGTGCCTTACTTGAACAGGTCACGTGAGGTGACGCGGTCGAGGACCTACTTGCAAATACTAAAAGTTCCAGGGCCTACTTATACAATTTACAAAATATTTGAAACGGCACATGAAAGTTTAAGTACTAAATACTAATTACAAAAAGAGGAAGAGGGTGGCTATGCAAAATACCCCTTCCAAGTGGATCGGACGGCGGATGGACGCTAATGACGCGTGGCACCAATCCAACGGTCAGCAGCCGGGCACGATCCAATGATGTAGCCCAGCCACTTATCCACGTGGCAGCGCTTGGACGCGCGATGACGGTTCGCTTGTGGACGGCCTGGATTAGATGGATCTTAACGAATCTGACGATCGTGGGTGCGCAGATCGGACGGCTCCTGCTACTCTTGGGGATCCTTGATGATCCGACGGCAGAGGCGAGTGGTGGATGAACAGGGAAGAAGGTCCATTGTGGTGACCTTCCTCCGGTGATGGCTCCCCTCTCCGGCAGTCCTATGCCTCAAAATGGTCCCAATGCTTCCTGCAGGGGTCATCTAGATGCTGGCGGCGACAAAATGGGCTGGCGATCTCCTGGGCTCCTCCACGACGTTGGAGAATGAGAGGAGGCCCAGGTATCTCCGGCGAAGCCAAAAACGCCTCCAAGTGTGCTTCAAAGCTCAATGACCTGCACTAAAAGTGTTAAGGAGGTCGAGGGCAAAATGCCTCGACCTCCCATGGCTTTTAAAAAAGGGGTGAACGGCGAGAAGAACGCTCGCCGGAGCTTGCTCCGGCGAGGGGAGTCGGTTTAGCGAACCGATGGATGAAAGTAGAGGATAACGGAGGCTATGGACTCCTACGGGTATTAGGAATGAAATGGAAGGAAAAAGAGGGAAGAAATGGCTGCCTCAATGGCCGGAGCCAAAGGGAAAATACCTCAACGGCAAGGCTTGCCAGAGGTGTGGAACACGCCTAGATCGATCGATGATCCGCCGCCTTAAAGAAGGCCAACTGGAGCTATCACCTCCAGAAAGCTCGAGCGAGTCAAAGGGTGGAAGGATCTGGATAAAACGCGGTTCAAAATCGAATCGAAATCCAAGGAGGAGTTTTGTAGGGCTGACCGACGAGTCTCAAAGATCGAGGCGTATCGAACAAATCTTCGATCCACTCCCCGATGTAATCACTGGGCGAGTATCCTCGATCATGTGCGAGCAAAAGTCAAGACAACTGGGCGTTTTGATGAAAGGGTTGTCCTCAAAAAAAGGTTGAACACGACCGAAAACCAAGGTCTGTGGCAAGGGCAGAGAGGGTCAGACAGTTGACCGAGGTCAACTGTCAGACGCACCTGGTTGGTCCACGTGGACCAACCAGGAAAAACCTCTAGAAATTATTTTGTAAATTCAATTTAAAATAGCTAATGAATTAATTAAATTTTATTTGTGAAATGAAAAATGTTTATTATTTTATAAAGTATTTTATGGTGATTTTTAATTATTTTTATGAGGTGTATTTTTACAATTTCACTATTATGCCCTTTATAAGTATAATATCAATATATTTTATTCTTTTATTTTTATTTTGTGTATTTTAATTTTATTATATTTATTTATTATTTTATAAAATTATAGAATACTTCTATACACTTAAATATATTTTTGTTTTTTTTTCATGATGTGTTTTGTATATTAAATAAAATACAAGTATACATTATATAGGTATATTGATAGGTATAATACCTATGTGTAATATATAGGTATTTTTATTTTGTATTTCTTTTGGGTTTTCCTTCTGATTTGAATGTACATACGTATTACAAGTAATATTTATAAAATTATAAAAATATAAAATTACAAAAGTAATGAATAAATAATAAATTGAATATTTTAATCTGTACAAGTATACAATAGGGGTCCAAAACTCAACTTTAAAACCTAACTCTGAAAAATACAAAACTGCCTCCATTAAATAGATTATTTTACGCTATATACAATTAAAGGTGAGTTCGATACATTTCGAGTTTTTATTTGCAAGATACGGTTCTGGGAAGTTAGAATTTTGGAATCTTCTTCGGACCATAACTTTTTATCTGTAATTATTTTTCAGTGAAATCAATTTTGTATTTTTCTATATGAAATTATCTACAACTTTCACGTACAAAGTTTCTTTATTTGAGGTATAAAAAGTGGAACCAAAAATGGGTCCCAAAATGAATAAAGAATGAAGGAATTTCATTGTATTTTTACCCTTATCTCCCCCTACTTTATTCCTTGTCGACCTATTCATCAAGATTCCTAGGTCTCGGTGGTTCGGCTCATAAAATATTTACAATATTTTATTCTTTTTCTCTTCTTTTATTTATTCTATAATTTTGGCTTTAATTACAGTGTTTTATACACTATTTACATGTGCATGCATGGATGCTAAGATGATGGATTTAATGCTATTTACACGCATTTGCTAGGGTTTTTGATGCCAAAATGATAGAATAAAGATGATGAAATGTGGCTTCATCAAGGGTATGTATGCAATTTACCCCAAAACATGCGCGGATGGATGGTTTGGATCATTTCACTTGTACACGTGGTGTCCCCTCGCACGACGATGATGGTTCGCCTTCTTCGGCCTGGATCAGATCGGCAGAGATGATCTAACAGTTGGGCCACGACTCGATCTGATGGTGGACGATCAACTTGGAGCGGCAAGTAGATCCAACGGTCGGGAAGCTTCCTGGAAGAACAAGGCAGGAACTCACCGGAGGCGAGTTTCGACCCGACTTCCTGGGCTGCTCCGGCCGTCAGAAGGGCTCGGAGGTGGGGCAAAATGGAGTTTGGGCTCCTCCGCTTCAGACGTGACCTTCAGGTGGCACGTTGGAGCTCGGACGACGGCAAACGGGCACTCGAAAAATGGAAGCTCTAGGTACCAAGGTCTTCGATAACTCGACCCCTTGGGGGTCCTTTGGCCCACGAAATCCTACAGGGAAGTCAGAAAAGCAAAACTGAGGGATGGGGACTCTTATTAGCGGCAATGGATGAGTGGTGGAGCGTGGCGAAGGTAGCTCTGACGTAGGCGGAGGAAGAAGCGTCGAGGGGCTAGATCGAGGGATTGATATAGGTGGATGAAGGGTGGACTAGGATGCAGAAGCGTAGGGATAGGAGATGAGGTGGAAATGCAGGGCAGAAAACAAGCGGTGTACGGCAGGTTCGTTCGCTAGAGCGGAGCTCGGGCGAACATCGAACAATCGATCCATTGCTAAATCGACGGGCTGATGATTAATCTAAGTGCATAATTGAAAAGCAAGAACAAAAAAATTACCTAAAAATGATAAATTGCGCAGCTCTAACCTGGTGTTAGCCAAGTGATGATGGAGATTTCATTGGTCTTGCGTTCCACACAGGGCGGGAGCACAATCGCTGTAGCGACCGACAAAAATCTCGATCAATCAACAATTAACCCAACAATTAACTCACAATAAAAATCAAGCAATAGATAGCAAAAATATGGAGTTAAAATTTATTATAACTCTACATGCAAATATGTATAAGTGTAAACACAAGTAGAGGTCGAACACTGGGAGTAAACGGTTGGGAGAAAAATTGAGTGCACAAAATTATTCAATTCTTTTCTTGTCCGTGTTATTATTTTGTGGGTTTTAATATGTTATAAAAATATCCCAAATATGGGATTAATAAATAATTCGAAACTAATTTGGATTTTAAAAATAGCACCTAGGTCCCAAAATTACCCAAATTAATTTTGATACATAAATAATAATATATAGATAATTATAAAACAGGAAAATGTTTTTTTGGTATTTTTGAAGAGTTTTTATTTTTTAGGATTTTGGAGCTTCTTCAAATTTTTATATTTTCTTTTTCTTATTTTTAGGGGTTTTTGTTTTTCGGACTCAATAAATATCAAAATATACTATATATAATTTTTTAGAATTTTTTTAAAATGTTTTTTTGGTATTTTTATATGTAAACAGGGATTATTTAGGCTCCTTTTTAATTTTACTAAACAGATAAGATGCAAAAATGCAAAGTGGACACGTGGCATGTAAGTACCATGCATGGAGCATCTAATCCTATTTTTATGGGTTTTTAGGAGCTATGTAGCCCTTTTTAATATATACATAAAGCACATAAAAATTAATGTCCTGGCAGGGGCATAAATGCAATAAAAATAAAAGATAGGGAGCTATGTACAAAAATGCCAACGTAATAAAACATTTATTTAATTTTTAAAGGCTATTTTACAATATAAAAAAACCACTAGGGGCTTAATGCAATTTGTACACGCCTCACGTGGGACTACACGTGAGGTGGGAAGGACCATAATGTAATTACAATAAAGTACGAGGTCCTATTAGCAAAATTCCCATTTATTTACAACTAGACATTTTATTTACAATATTAAATAATAAATACAAAAAATATAGGGTCAAGTTTTGCAATTTACCCTCGCCTAAGTGCTATCGGACGGCAGTGAAGCCTTCACTAATCCACGTGGCGCCTTCTGGTGCGATGATGTCGCTTCGCCGATGGACGCGCGTGATTAGATCATCCGAGATGATCAGATGGTCGGTGCTGAGCTCCATCCAACGGTTGTGCTTCAAACTAGGATGGCTCCTTCATCCAACGGTAGGCAAGTAGGCTGGAAGAACGGGAAGAACACTCGCCTGGGCGAGTTTCTTCCAGCGAGATCTCGCTTCGCAGCCGGCCTTTGCTGCTCCACGGGGTCCCTCTACCTTCCTAGAATGTGGCTCTCGCTACTGGAGGTATCGGATCGAACAGAGGTACGCTGGAGCGCCACTACGAGGTCGGAGAAGATGTGGCGCTCCAAGTACCTCCGGCGGCTCTTGATTTCAACTACCAGCGTTGTATCGAGCACCTAACCTGCTCAGGAAGACCACACGGCCCGAGATGAATATCCTCGGCCCAAAAAAGAATATATTATCGCAAAAAGGAGGTAGGTGGCGAAGCTTCTTGCGAAGTGGTGGAATGGGAGCTTCGATGCGCGGAGCCCAAGAGGATTCGGTTGGTTTTGGGTGGTCGGGATGTGAAGAAGCGAGTGGGGAATGGAGTGAAGGTGGAAAGCGGGTCGGAAACAGAGAGGTTCACAGTGGGGTCGTTCGTCGGAGCTAAGTGACGAGTCGCTAAATATGATATTTAATTTGGGCACGTTGTGGTACGTGTACTTAGCGGTTAAGTCAGAACCGAGATAAGATCTCCGTGAAGAGTGTCTCGGCTTTAATTTATATCCAGGGCAAGTCCGGGGTCGAACACAGGGAGGCAAAGGAACAACTTCGGGTTTAATTCGAAAATTAAGTTTAAATTTCCAAGCGGTATTTTTTTAGATTTTTTAATGCAAAAACAAATACAAATGCAAATGCGGCTGAATTGCAACACTAAGAAAGCATACAACAAGAGAATGATGCAGAATACTTACCTGAATCTTCGCCGGATTGGCGGAGCAGCTATGCTGAACTCCTGTCGTCGCCTCGATCCGATTGGCAAAATAAAATCGAAGAGGCTATGCGAGCTCGATGGAGAACTCATGACGCGATGATGGTGGTCGCTTGAGGAAGATGAAAAGCCGCTGTCACCGATACCACGTTCCAAGCTCTCTCCTTTTTCTATAAGAATGGCAGATGGGAAAAAATGAGGATGTACAAATGAATATAAAGAGAGGATAAAGGGAAGTTAGAATGCTGGTGGTGTTGAATGAGAAGTTAGATTATTGGTGGAGTTGAATGGGAGGTTATATTATTGGTGGAGTTGAATGGAAGGTTGGATGAAGAATATGGAGTGGAATGAAGGTTGGTGGTAGAATAGAAGTTATTGTAGAGAATGGAAAAATAATAAATAAATAAATAAATAAATAAAGTAGGCTACTAAAAAAGAATAAAATAAAGATAAGAAAAAGAGTGGAGAATTTACAAAAGAAGATATACAACATGTACATATTTTTTTGTTTGCTTTTCTTTATATATATATATATATATATATATATTGTCTTTTTAATAATAGTTATGTACAACAAGAAAATATAGTAAAATACTACAATCAAAATACGACACCACCATGATTTTTTTGTATTTTTAATCATTAAGAAAGATAAAATAAAAAATGAAGAAAGAATGAACATATACATAATATACAATGTATATCTAGGTCCCAAAACCCAACTTTTGCAAATGAGCTCCGATTTTAATGAAACCACTTCCGTTGGATAGATAATTTTCTAACTTAAACTTTAAAAGTGAGTTTGGAGAATTTGGAGTTCATAGGAGCGAAAATTTGGCTTGGAAGTTGGACTTTATGGCTTCTTCTCTTTGGGATCTAGGAGCATTTATTTGAGGTAAAATTTGTTTTGTATTTTTTTGTTTTATATACATTTTTATGAACAAGTTAGAGAAAAAATCAGTTAAAAAGGAGTTGAAATGAAATAATTAAAAATACATGAAGTTTTAGGCTATTTACAAGTGAAAAACTCCTTTATTTTTTGCGGATTTTTATTGTTAATTTATTTTGTACAATCTAATATACAATAATTAGTGTGTTTTATTTACAAGAGTCATTTTGTTAATTTCTTGATTTTATGTACATTTATTTGAGAATTTTCTTAGGGATTTTGCTAAGATCAAGATATTGAGATGATGAATCGCGGATTCATCATCCCCCTATACTTAAACTTTGCTAGTCCTCGAGCAAACAAAGAATGATTAAGTTGGATTAACCCCTGACTGTGCGTGTGAATATAAGACTTCACCCGTTCAAGAACTCTCGGTTTTAGAGATCCTAAAATTCTAAGATGAACCAAGCTCTAGTCAAAAGGTATCTAATTTCCCTAATCATCAGACTCTCTTTGTATACATATATAATAGGGATATGACTTAAGTGTTGATTGCAGTTACAAGAGTAGAGTCACAACGTCGCCCAAGGTTCCAGTCCAAGAGACTCTCCTAAGAACCCGATCCTCAACACTAGGGAATAAACCATTTCTTGCATCCAATCCACCATCTCTTTAGTTGTCAGACTTGAAAGTGTAGATGGAAGGCCAGTTGATAGAGGGCATAGGATTGTGTCATTTCTTCTCTCCCTCTCATTGGAACAAGGATCCTCTCAAGTGCCTTATTACTCAACGCATATTTTTAGTGTTGATCAGTGCGTCTGTCAAGAGAAGTTGGAGTCGTCTGCACTTGTTTTCCTGGGAGTACACCGGGGTGTGCCTTTTTTGAGTATCTATTATACCTTCTACACCCAGACTTGTAGCATTTACGATGCAGAGCCCTTTTTTGGTGCAAGCCCGACTCCTGATCCTAATAGTGGTGGTCCAATTGGACATTTTGAAATGGTTGGGAGCGCTCGCCTTTGGTGGAATCTCTTTTGATAATTGACTTTGTGGAATGAGAGCTTTTCTTTGACATTTCATTGCTTTGTATTATTTTTGGCTAGCTCCACTGCTTTTACCAAGAGTTGGCGCACACTGATCAACATTTTTTTATTTTATCACATCCTGACACATAGGCAAATGTCAAGAGATAGTACAAGAACCATGTTCTCACACTGGCTAAAGATGCTGACACTCAAGTTTCATGAAGCCTTCATTGATTTTATCCCATCCTCGAGCATCATCAAATTAAGTCCAAACTCAAATCCCTCATCCCAGTTCCTCAAGTGAAATTTCAACTCATCTCATCATAACTGCAGTCGTGTATGTGAGGTGCTGATCATATTCTTAAGGTAGAGACTAAGCATGCAATATAGCACCCAGATCTTTCAAACTAGAGAAATGTTAATAATTAAGTCCAAGATCCTAATGACTAAGGTTGGTTAACTCAAAATCTCAAGACCTCATAAACCAAGTGTTCTTGAACATAACTAGTCATGTATAGCTTTTTAGTTAGTTTTTTTATGATCATTTTTTTTAAGTTTTAGAAAAGGTTTTTTTCAAAAAGTTTTTTTAAACAAAGGCAAAGAAGAGATTTTTGTGTTTTTTTTTGACAGTTTTTTTTGAAAAAATATTGGTAGATGATAAAGGATATTTCCTTTTTTACAATTTTTTTAGAGCAAATAAGGAAAGAGAACAAAAAACACATTTTTTTTTGAAAAGTTTTTTTAAAACACACATTTTTTTTTGAAAAGTTTTTTTTTGAAAAACAAAGGCAAGGAAGATTTTTTGTTAGAAAAAGTTTTTTTATATATATAAAACACACATTTTTTGAAAAGTTTTTAAAAAAGTTTTTTTTAGAAACAGAGGAAAAGAAGAAAGTTTTTTTTGAAAAAGCTTTGCTCTCTCTTTTTTGAAAAAGATAAGTAAATAAGAAAGGACTTCATTTTTTTGAAAAAGTTTTTTTACCCACCCCATAATTATTGTATAATATATACAAAAATACATGAAAGTACGAGCTATGGGTAAAGTATATGCAATATATACATGCCCCCCTATACTTAGCATGTGCTATGTCCTCATGGCACTAGGTGACAAAAAGCCATAGCTCGTACTAAGTATAAGTGGGTGAAAAGAATAGAAGAATGTAGGAAAATACACAGCGGGAATCTCCCCCCCTATACTTAGGCTTTGGTCAGCCTAAGTATTGGATAGAACACAATATTGGGGAACCGATGAGAGTGGAAGAGAATATACAAGAAGAAATGGAGCAACTCGGTTCACTCACCCCCCTATACTTAGGATATAGTCATCCTAAGTATAGCCACAAAATAAAAACGATACGGAACTGGGGCGAGTGATGCGAATCACGGGAGAGGGAGGGAAATAAAGGGAGGAAAATCTATACAAAGAGGAGTGAGAATATACAAGGATCTAGAAGGTTTGTGACGGACCTTCTTGCGAGAGAGAGGAGGTGGGTAGTATACACATGTGTCGCTATCAAAATCGTCCTCCGAAGAATAATAGTGAGGTGTAGGGAACGCCCAACGGGGGTCGACACGCGGCTGCTTGCTCAAATATGGCTTCAGAACAGCCGAACTGAGCTCACTCATATAGATCACCTCATCCGGACCTGATGAGGACTCCTCAGAAAGTTCCTTCTCTGGTAAGTCGAAGGCAACTTTCTTAGTCGGTTTTCTATAACCCGAAGCATCAAGAGGAAGAGGAGAGTGACAAGCCTTGAGGAGTTCGGGGGAACACCTCGAGAAATCAATAATCTTCTTCTTCTTACCAGATGATCGACTAGAGGATGGAGCAACCGATTTATCAAGATTGGTCAATTTGGTCCTAGTTGTCTCTTTTGGTGTAGGTCGTGGATGTAGTGAGGTGTTGACTAGAGGTTCATCATCAGATGAGTCACCATATGCATTGTAATACTCCTGTAGGGTCAGCACACGTCTCTGGTAAGGCATATTGTTCTCAGTTGGCTTGGCATTGATTGGCTCATGAGTCGGGTTATCTAAAAAGTCAAGGAAATCAAAAATGATCGTGTCCGACTCAAGGACAGCTTTCGATTGTGAGTCCTCTCCAGAAGCTGTCACGGTGGTGGTAATGCAAGCAGTGGGTGGTGTGGAGTTGTAGGGAGTCTCTGAACCAATGGTCGTCTGGACAATCGGTATCTCAGGTGTAGTAGAGAGATGGGACTCAATTGTCTCTCGAAGGTCACGACTGTCTGCGACTTTATGGGTTACCTTGGAATATCGTGCGTCCTCAAAGATTGGGTGAGGTAGAAGTGCTCCCAATGCAGTGAAATTGATATCCCTGGTCTCGCAATCTATAGTTGCCTTAGCCAAAGCTAAGAACGACTTTCCGAGAATGATCGGAGACTGGGTGAACTCTCCTCGGTGCTCAATGTCAATGATCGTGAAGTCCACCCGTAATAGAGCACCTTGGAAAGTAACGATGACTGAAATGGTTCCTCTCGACCGTTTAACAGACCGATCCGCCAACTGAATGATCTCTCTTGACTTCTTGGCAAATCTGAGTTTGAGTTTGGCAAACACAGAGGTCGGGAGGATATTAATTGGTAAGTCATTATCGATTCTTGCATGGGTGAATGTGGTATCTTTGATTTCACAATCAAACCTAGGCAACCGCTTTACTCTGTGGCTCTTGGTTTTTCTCCCTATCATCAAAGATGTGGCCATAGACACTATATGTATCTCAGTACTTGTTCTCTTATTACCCGATCTTTTACGCATCAATTTACTTCTCACAAATCTTTTAAGGTCGGGAAAGTGTTCAATGTCCATTATTAAATTATTAAGGGAAGCTCAAAAATCAACTTTCTATCCATTGCTTCCCTAACTGCAGGATCCAATTTTTTTAGATCTTTTTTCAATTTTTATGGTATTTTCCGGTTTTTCCATTTTTTGGGTCTTTTTGATAGATGAAGGAGGAATAGGATAATGTACAGACTCTGGTTTGGAGGGAAAGTGGTTAGTAGAAGAGGGAGATAGAAGAGACTCTAGTTGTACATGATGTGTGGTCAATCCGGTATCTTTCATGTTTTCAAAATTCAATCCGAAAACTCCATGATCCACATTCCTACCTGGACTCTTGATCGTTCTACAAATGTCATCCTCTAATAAATTCTCATGACACATCATGAGAGAAGTCTGCTCATTTGGAGGATACCGCTGAGAACTCGGGCTCTTATACTCAACACACCTTGACTGAGGCGTGTAATACTGGGTTGAGTATAGCCCATTTGTATGGCAGATGTTGGTCGGAGCCTCATCAGGTGGAGTTAGTAGACAGGGGGTCTGTAAATTAGTCGCATGAATCCAATCCCATGTATATGTCGGCTCTCCGAATGGTTGATATGAAGGTTGGTCAATGTGATCTCTATCACTCAGGTCAATCACGTCAGGAAGATCGTACGGTGCATGCCTCTCCATTCGATTTGTCTGATCGACCATGTTTTACCCTAAGGTTAAGTCGGGATGTGTATATGGCAATTGTTGTTCTGTCCCAACTCGAGGTGAAAGTGAGGTATGTGGGGTCAACTGATTATGTCAATCATTCATCTCAGTAGTCGCTTGCTCTTCGATTGGTTCCGTGATTCCAGTAAGTGGAAGAGAATATAGTGAGTCAATCCAGGATGGTTGTGGGTCAGGGAAACAAGAATGTGGGGTAGGTGAGAAGGACAAAGAAGTGGAGAAGTCAGTCGGAGTTCTGACTTTGCGGTCTGTGTATGGGTATGAGGAGGAATAATTGGGTGGAGATGATCGGAATATGGTCGTAGAAGGGTGACTTGGATATGATGACCAAAATTCTGATATCTTGGAAGGGAGATGGGAGAATGAAGCAGATCAAGGAAGAAAGCGTGCAAGTGCACTGAATAACACACAAACAAACAAACACAAGAGCAAACCCTGAGTTCACCTACTCAACACAGTGATGGTCGCAAAAGTTCGACCGTTTATCTTTTCAGTTTTAATTAGGTGATAAATCAAGATATAAGTCCAATTACGCAAGGCTTAAAAGTAGGTTTTGGGCACTATCCTAGGGATGCGTCCTCACCTCTCAACAATCACAATTAGCCAAGCATACAATGAGGGTTTTACTCTCCCAAAACAGGTGTTAGTTTTAATCAGTTTTTTTGGTCAACTCTGATTAGCAGTCCCGATTTTAAGTTTGGTTATCACTTGATTAGTCCACCAAACAAAGCACGCCTAACGATCAGTCGTGATTTCCTTTTAACCTAAGTTTCAAAAACCAAGAGGAAAGGGGTCGAGAAAACCAATGCAAATAGTGAAATCAATGATGCATGCCCAGTTCAGGAAACTTACAGTGATCCTCGTGCTCTACATGCGTGATGCAAGGCAGAATTGAAATTTTATACTATATGAATGCAAACGAGAAAACCATTCCTAGACAGGCAGTTCTATTAGCGAGTGATGAACAAGTTAAATTCGACTAATAGCCCTGTGGTCTAAGTGTGTCTCATTAAATGTGATGTTTGGTCCTAAAAATTTACGAGCACAAGCAATAGATATATTCTTATAAAAATGCTCTAAGAACCGCGCGTGCAAGTCCTATTCTACGTCAATCAACCACACGACCACGAGCGGGTCAAATGTCCAGTCCGGATACAAGCGCGAGCTCTCAAAAAAGAGCCGCTATGAAGAGAAAAATTACCTAAATTATTACAACACAATGATTACAAAAAAAAATCTTTCAAAAATAAATTAATTCTCCTTTATCTTAAGCAGTCGGCGCATGTCACGTCTGTCGACCTCCGATGCACTCCAAGTCCACCGGGACCTCGCAAGGAAAATAAAATTAATATTAGAGAGATAAAAATAAAATATATACAATAATATGAAGAGAAAAAAATGAAAGGAAAAATGGATTAATTACAAGTGGCTCGGGGGTCAGACTATCCGAGTAAATGAAAAACTAATCCAAATTTTTAAATTAATCCCTAAGCCGTTTGCCTCCCCGACAACGGCGCCATCTGACGAGTCGCTAAATATTATATTTAATTTGAGTTCGTTGTAATACGTGTACTTAGTAATTCAGTCAGAACCGAGAGAAGATCTCCGTGAAGAGTATCTCGGCCTTAATTTATATCCCGGGCAAGTCCAAGGTCGAACTCAGAGAGGCAAAGGAACAACTTCAGGGGTAATTTGAAAATTAATTTTTAGATTTCCAATGCGGTTTTTTTATATTTTTTAATGCAAAATGAATGCCAATGCAAATGCGGCTGAATTACAATACTAAGAAAGCATACAACTTAGCCAAATTAATTTAAATAGAAAAGCAATTTAGCCAAATTATATTTTTTCTAGAATCCTAATCTTGAATACAAAACACATTTTTTTGGAATTTTAATAATTAAAATGCAATAATGAAAATACACACTTTTACGGGTATTTTCGTAATTTTTCACACAAACAGTAAGCAAAAATCATTGAAATTTTATCCAAATGAAAACATGATGCAAGGAAGCTACAATAATATTTTTGGAATTTTTTGACAAAACATAAATTTTTTATGGATTTTTTAATGAAAATAGAGTGACAGTGAGTACTTAATTCCTCATAAATCCACGTTATCAAATTAGACAGAGATAAAATTATCCCAGATAGATATTTTCATATGCAATCCAGGAGACTTGAAATTTCGTAAAAATAATATACGTGGATTTAATTAAAAATCAAATACGAAAATCACTCTATAATTTATTTTAGGCACAAGACAACTCCACTTTGGATGAAATTTGGATAGTAAATTAATCACATATCAAAGCATCATTCCTCATTTTTGTGGAATTATTAGAGCACGTGTGTCAGATGTCAATTTAAGAACACTAATTGGGTAAAATATGTAATATGTTCAGTTAAACATTTTTAATTAATTACCCACAACTCACAAAAATACAAATAAATATTCAGATAATAGAGATTAAGTTGCTCAACACAATGATATTTTTCATTGAATAAAATGATGTAAAACAGACATCCAAATTAATACGCAAATATAGGGTTGTCTTTGCAAATTCAGAAAACAATAATCACAACAAACTATGTACAGGGACTGACTTGTAATTATAAAAACTTTAAAAGCAACTAATGTAATTTTCACGAAATAAAAAAATAAACAAGACCTTTCTTCTTCTTCCTCCTTGCTGGACACGGGAAGAACCCAACAAAAAGGGTGAGGGCTTGGATCGGCGGTGCGTAAAGAGGCGCGCGGCGGTGGCGGTGGGCGCGGGGAGGTGCGGCAGCCGGAGGCGTGGACGGGGGGGGGCTGGAGATGGCCGGCGGAGGGGCATGCAGCCGTACGCGGCCGCGGGGAGGGCGGTGGGCTGATGGCGGCGCGGCCGCGCACGGCAGCACGGGGGCGGCGGCCGGTGCGGTCGAGTGGCGGTGAGGAAGAGAGGGAGGTGGCTCTGCGGATCTCGCCTGAAGGAGGTCATCGCTTAAGGAAAATGAAAAGTCGATGCCACCGACACCACATTCCAAGCTCTCTCCTTTTTCTATAAGAATGGTGGATGGGAAAAAATAAGGATGTACAAATGAATATAAAGAGAGGAGAAAGGGAAGCTAGAATGGTGGTGGTGTTGAATGAGAAGTTAGATTATTGGTGGAGTTGAATGGGAGGTTATATTATTGGTGGAGTTGAATGGAAGGTTGGATGAAGAATATGGAGTGGAATGGAGGTTGGTGGTAGAATAGAAATTATTGTAGAGAATGGAAAAATAATAAATAAATAAATAAATAAAGTAGGATACAAAAAAAGAATAAAATAAAGATAAGAAAAAGAGTGGAGAATTCACAAAAGAAGATATACAACATGTACATATTTTTTTGTTTGCTTTTCTTTTTTTATATATTTTTTTGTATTTTTAATAGTAGTTATGTACAACAAGAAAATGCAGTAAAATACTACAATCAAAATACAACAACACCATGATTTTTTGTATTTTTAATCATTAAGAAAGATAAAATAAAAAATGAAGAAAGAATGAACATATACATAATATACAATGTATATCTAGGTCCCAAACCCAACTTTTACAAAAGAGCTCCGATTTTAAAGAAACCACTTCCGTTGGATAGATAATTTTCTAACTTAAACTTTAAAGTGAGTTTGGTGAATTTGGGGTTCATATAGAGTGGGAATTTGGCTTGGAAGTTGGACTTTACGGCTTTTTCTCTTTGGGATCTAGGAGCATTTATTTGAGGTAAAATTTGTTTTGTATTTTTGTGTTTTTATATCATTTTTATGAACAAGTTAAAGAAAAAATAAGTCAAAAAGGAATTAAAATGAAATAATTAAAAATAGATGAAATTTTGGTCTATTTACAGGTGAAAAATTCCTTTATTTTTTACGGTTTTTTATTGTTAATTTATTTTGTACAATCTAATATACAATAATTAGTGTGTTTTATTTACAAGAGTCATTTTGTTAATTTCTTTATTTTACATACATTTATTTGAGAAGTTGCTTAGGGATTTTGCTAAGATCAAGATATTGAGATGATGAATCGCGGATTCATCACTGAGCTCCGGCGAACTTCGAATCGCCTAAGTTAAGCTAAATCTAATACCTAAATGCTAATATAACGATAGAAATGAAATTCAAATATAAAAATATATCTCAAAAAAGTAAAAGCACAACTCGTACCTTCCTAGGAGGAAAGGGAGCAGAACCCTGCCGGAGCACGGTCGTAGGTACACCTCCGCCATCCTCGAGCCACCGTGGAGCTCAGGGGACCTCCCCCTGTCACGGGGATGCATACTATGCCAAGATCCAGGGGCTTTAGGATGATGAAAATGAACAAAAATGAGAAGGAAGTCAAAGGTCTTTATTTATAGACATTCTTGAGTACCCTTATTGACCGACCAGTTGTGACGAATTGGCGATATGTACAGGGATCAAATGAATGGGAGTTTATGTACACTGATCGGGGAGTAGATATCAAGAAGAAAGCTATGGCGATTGATCGATACATCAACCGGGAAAAAAGGGAAGAGATGGGAGAAAAAACAAGTCGTGTCACTTCAGCCGCCTGGAGCGACAGTTGACCGAGCGGTCAACGTTTCGCGCGCTGTGATTGGCCCAGCTCAGCCCACTACAGGACAAAGCAGGCTGGATATTAGAAATTAATTATTTAAAAAATAATAAATGATTTTATTGATTTTTGGTTATTAAATAAAAAATATTTATTAGTTTATTTAGAATTTTATTCTGATTTTTTTGTTTTTTTATGTATTTTATTAGTAGTTAATTGTTAGGGGTACAGTTATAGGTATATTTATATGTATTTTGTGATCTTATTTTTCTTTTTTATATTTTATTATTTTATTTTTCCTATTTTATATATTTACAACTTATTTTTGTGAGTATAAATATATTTTTTATTTTTATGATGTTATTTGTACACTTAAATAAATATATATGTATATTCTGTAGGTATATTCATAGGTATTTTACTTATGTTTTGTGTATACCATTTTATTTTAATGTATTTTAATGATTTTATTTTACTTTTGTATTTTTAATAGAATCTATATAATATTTACAATATTATAAAAATATAGAAGAAAAAAGAATTAAAAAATATGTTTCCCCTTTTATTTATGTACAAGTAAAGACATGGGTATTTTATCTATGTTTTTACATAAACTTATTTTATTTTCCCTTTTCTTTTGTGTCTTATTTTGATTTCAATATGCATATGTGTTATACATAATATTTATAAAATTATAAAAATATTAAATTGTAAAAATAATGAATAATGAAAAAAATGAATATTTTAATCGGTAGAATGTACCATAGGGGCCCAAAACCTAAAATCTACCCAGTAACTCCAAAAAATATAAAACCACCGCCGTTAAATAGCTCGTGAAAAGTTATATACAATTAGAGGTGATTTTGCTATGTTTTGAGTTTTTATTGAAAAGATATAGGTCTCTGAAGTTTGGCTTCTAGATTTTTATTTTGTATATAAAATGTACACTGTGCGCTACGTTTGTGCAACCTCAATTTTATATTTTATTTATATTACAACTTTCATGTACAAAATTTCTTTATTTTATGAATAAATAATTAGATACAAAATAAGTGTCAAAATGCATAAATCAAGAATGAATAAATGAGATATTTATTGTAATCTTGGCCCTTATCTCCCCCTACTTTATTCCTTGTCGACCGCGCTAATTCTTGACTTGGTCTCAAGGTTCGAGTCATAAAATATTTTCAATATTTTATTCTTTTTTTCTTTTCTTCTCTTTATTCTATAATTTTGGCATTAAAAATCTTATTTTATACATAAATAATACAATAAATATTGAATGCTATTATGGATAGATTGATGTTATTTACGTGCATTAGCTAGGGTTTTTAAATGCCAAAATGATAAAATAAAGTAGATGAAATGAATATTCATCACCCCCCCCCCCCATACTTGCCTTTACTAGTCCCTAGCAAACACTTATGTAATATGCGTAAAAAGAATAAAGAATAATAATAAAAGAAAAGGCAAAAATACAGATGTTAAAGAATAAATTGAATTGATCATGATTATTAAACTTATCTGTACAAAATCAAAGTTTGGAGCTCAAGTTAGACCTTGGTGTGAAAATGTGTGTGGAAACTGGTCGGGAACCAAATTCAAAACACATCAGCCTTCGAGAGTCACAGAACTCGGTTCAAATCACCTCAATAGCCAGGTCAGAACTAGCCTACATCATACGCAAAACCTTATGACTATGAAGATGACTTGTACGATGTAAGTGATAGTGGCTCTCCCCAACTGAAATGGCGAAGGAACTGACTTCTCCAGAATGACAACTCAATGATTCCCCAATTTAGCCCTATGCCCTCGAGGAGCGAGGTATTCCCTTCTAGGTTCAAGTAGCATCCAACTCAAGAGGAGGAGGTGAGGAAAATCATGGAAGGTAGCCAGTGTAGCTACCTATCCCGGAATGCCTGACCAGTGTAGTCAAGTCATCCAGCTGCAGGCTCATATGGTACAACATTGATGCTCAAGCCTGCATATTTTCTATACAAACATATATACATACTCCGGCAGACACTTTATTTTTTATTTTCAAGCCTGTCCACTTTTTTGGAGTTGTTTTTTTTCAAACATACTATTCACAGCAGCATTTACATAAGGACTTTTTCCTCTTGAGCCAGAAGACTATCCCACTTTTGAAACTTTATTGCAACCCACACTCTCCTGTCATTTGACTTCATTGAAACTGGACCAGGTTGGGGTGCACTTCCCTCCCTAGACAAGGACGAATGTTTCCACCGTGCGTCTCAGACTGGCAAATCCAACCCCCTCACCACTCCAATTGAGTTGAGCCAAGTGAAAGGTGCAAGTGTCCAAGTTAGGTCACAGACGACAAGAGTCATGCGTGCATCGTGAAAAGTTCTAGTTAGTCAGTTGAGGTGACTTGAACCCAGCCATGATTTCTCAAAGAAGACTGAGTAGACCTAAAGTACCTTAAACATAGTTCCCATAAGGTTCTAGTGCAGTTAGGTGCAGTAAGGTCCAACCAAGCTCCAATCTTCGACTTTATTGGACTTGTTCAATCATCAAGTCAATCGAAAATAATATGAATACTATGCAAATGCTATGTCCAAAGATGCAATGAATAATGCATATTTTCAAAGAATTTGAAATCAAATATATTTTTTTTACACAAAGAATTTAGCAAATAAAATTAAGTTTGGCACACAAAGTATGTATAGCTATTTACACGGGCGTGCCGCTTTATTTTACAAGACTTAAGAATTTTAAAGAATTTACATGTTTTAACAATGTGATTTATTTAGGTGTCTATGCAATTGATAAAGAATTTTATGAATTTTATTTATGATTTATATTATTTTTAATGATGCTTTTATTCCTCAAATTTATTTGAAAATCATTTTGAAAACTATAGTACAAAATAACTTTTGCAGATATTTACAAACATTTGAAAGCCATTTTGCAAAGATTTTTCAAACAATATGTATATATTTTTCAAAATATGTTTACAAACATTTTCAACATCATTTGCAAATAGGTTTTCAAATCCTTATTTCACACAAAGAAAAGAATTTTTGTGATCAAACTATTTTTACAAAAGTTGAAAACATTTCACAAAAAGTTTTCCAAACAGTTCACGCTATTTTTCAAATCATTTTGCAAAAATATTTTTAACCTGGTTTATTAATCAGTATATACAAAAAGAATCTGAGGAATAAGAAGCATTATTAATTAATCTTTAATTAATTATATCCTATTTTTAGCCATATTTATTAATAACTATACAAAAGTACGAGTTATGGCTAAAGTATATACAGAGTATATACAACCCCCCTATACTTAGCATAAGTTATGTCCTCACAGCTTGAAAAGAGAAAGAGAAGACATAACTCGTACTGAGTATAGAAAAGCCTATACTACAACGACTGAAAGAATAAGAGATGAAAGAATGAAGAGATAAATGAATGAGGAGTTGACCGACCCCCCTATACTTAGGATCAAATAATCCTAAGTATAGCAGACTGTACACAACACTAGGAAGGTCAAGGGTGGGAATAAATAGATCAAAGAATGATCGAATCAAAGGTGCCACCCTATACTTAGGACAAAGTACGTCCTAAGTACAGAAAACTGACACAAAGGTGTGACACCTTTTATGTAGAAAAAGAAAATTGAAAAGGAAAAGAAGAGAAGAAGAAAAGAAGAAAACCAGATATATATATATATACAGATACAAGATAAGATCATGGAGATTGTACGCATCACTCCCCCTATACTTAGGTCAAAGTACGTCCTAAGTATAAGCGATGACAGGAGTGATGAAACGGAACATAGAACAACACAGTGGAACCCCCCTATACTTAGGTCAAAGTACATCCTAAGTACAAACACACAGATATGGCGCAAGATCTGGGGCACACAAGACATACGGAAGTAAGAAGGAATAGAACACACAATACATATATGCAATAGGTCAAAAATGTGAAGTACATGATGGTGTCTGCATCGTCATCTCCCTGTGAGAACGAGGACGCAGTCAGATAGTGAAAGGACATCTGGGTATGCAATCAAGTGGGTATCAGCTACCGAGGAATAGAGATCGAAAACTAAGGGAAGGATTAGTAGCATGAATCGGAACATCAGCTCATAAGGAAGGAATGGGTGAGTGGAGCTGATACCGTAAGACCTGGAGAAAGAAAGAGAAGTACAAACTCTTCCTAGTCAATCATGGTCACCGAAAGGTATAAAAAGTAAACTAGCAGGAGACGACAGTGTGGTATCCGGTGAGCATAGAGTTAGAAAGTCGTAGGAATACACCGAACAACACAGTACATGGATCAAACCTACGAGGGTCCTCGAGGTGAGCAGACTCAAAGATCTCAGAGTAATCATAAGACTCGATTGTGCTCCAACAGAGAGGAGACACAACCAGAGAGGAGACCGAGTACCAAAATCAGCAGACCCGACTTCGTGCCCCTTCAGAGAGGAAGCACCAGAAGTAAAGCTGAGTACCTAAAATATGATGTACTCTCCCGCAGATAACCCTCGGAGAGTAGTACATGCTAATCAATGAATAATCAGAACAAAAGCTTACCCTTGCGAGGGTCGTCAAGGAGAGCGGGCTCAAAGGAGCCCAATCCATCAGACGGATCACAAAAATGGTCTCGGTAGGCGATAGATTGGCTACCAGCAGAAGAGACCGACAAATCAAGAAAGTGTGGCAGCGTCCCACAGATAACACTCGGGGAGTGTACTGTCAACTAATCATCGAATGATCATAGGAAGATGGATCATCCTTGCAAGGACCGTCAAGGAGAGAAAACTCAAAGGAGTCCAGTCAGAATGGACCCAAAATCCCATAAATTAGATAATCAACAAAGCAGTGGGGACCAGAAAATCTAACAGACGACTCGGTTCTGTGTTTCCATAAATAGGAGACACAATCAGCAAGGGGAACCGAGCGTAAATAAAATGTCGCATTTTCCCCCAGATAGTCCTCGGGAAACAATGCATACTAGGCATGGAATAATCAGATCAGATCTCATCCTTGCGAGGGTCGTCAAGGAGAGCAGACTCGAAGGAGTCAATCAGAATGGTCTCTGTAGACGACAGACCGTCTACTGCAAGATCTAGTAATGTGCCATAGTCTCTCGCAGCTAACCCTAGGAGAGCACTATGAACTAGGAAGTGAATAACCATAAATGTAACACTCATCCTTGCGAGGACCGTCAAGGAGGGAAGACTTAAAGTAGTCTAGGTCATTGGCCTCGTGCACTGACAAATCGTGCATACAGTCAAGCAGGGAGGCTGAATAGTCAAATCAGATGATACGATTTCAGGCTCCAACAAGGTGGAAACAGAGTGTGTGTATGAAACCGATCCTGAAGAATGTGTCGCATCCTCCCGCAGATAGTCCTCGGGGAGTAATACGAACTAAGTCAATCAAGTCATGGGATTGCTGGCATCGAATCTCATGTCCTCAAAAGCAATTAATCAAACCTCGGGAGGGCATAAGATCGTGGAAGGACAAAAAAGTCAATCTATAGCAATATGGTCCCTCGAGTCAATCCAGTCAGCTGAGATGGCAAAATAAGTAATCAGAAATCCTTTAGGTGTCAGAGGTGGATGATAGCTTCAGGAGATCGAGGATGGGTCAATCAAGTAGATGAATGAAATCATGTGGGTTCCAAACACCATCGCTCCAAAGTCCCAATCAATATCTGTCAATCAAATCTCTGAGTCAATATGGTGAGAACCTTGAAATAGATAGATTGGTCAAGACTCATGAAATCACCATCACATCATCGAAATATGCCACATCCTCAATCCGGTATGTGAGATCTAAATCATCAAATCAAAATCTTACCTAATTTCGTGCATCATCAAGGTCCTCAATAAGCTCCTATGCACAAATTGTAAGTCAAATCCACCACGAGTGAGATATGTCAATCTCAGCATCCTCAAAACATGCCCAACTTACTTCAATAATCAAATGTAAGTCAAAAGCTTGATGCGGGTGATATGTACCAGCACAACAATCCCAGGTGAGAGAAAAGATGATACAGGTGACACGAGGAGGGTGGGCAAGAAGTGAGAGGAAAAGATCTGACGAAGATGATTGAGCTCAAGCACCAATATCACGATTCGATGCAATGAGGACATATATGTATAAGAGAGGTAGAGAGACTCAAAGATGAAAAATGCATGACTCACACGGAATGGACCGATAACTCAAAGAGAAAATGCAAATGGACTCTAAGTCACAATCGGTACACAAGGCAAACCCCCGATTCACCTACTCACACACAGTGAAGACCGAGATGTGGTCTTTTTATCTTGTCAATTTTAGAGTTAGGTGATCATAGAAAGTTGTACACACCGGAATTAGGCGTTGGGATTGGGGCAGTAATTCTTAGCGTGTACGTATGAATAAAATGTTCAAACAATGAGGGGGTTGCTCTCCCCAAGACAAGGAATACATTTTTTTATTTTTAGGTCCAATAGAGTTAGCAGTCCCTGTTTTATTTTGGTTATCACTTTTTTGTTTATTTTTCAATACACATGCCTAACGGGATTTTCAATTTCTATTTTAGCATCCTAGGTGAGCAAAATCAGACGGATAAGATGGAAGAGCCATGCAAGTCATAAATCTATGATGTATGCAAAGTAAGAAGACTTACAGTGCTTCCCAGCTCTCTCCATGTGGGATGCATAACAGAATTGAAAACCTATGCTATATGAGACGCAATCCGATGAAATTGCCCTAGAGTAGTAACTACTATTATCGTGAAGCACAAAATTCTAGTTATTCAAAGTTAAACCCTAGGGTCCGATCTTGGAGACGTCTGGTGCCCGCCATAACGGGTCCTGCCAGCGTTGTATGACGTCTCTCACGGCGCGCGGGTTCGAAGCTAAATAACCAACAATTATGAATTTGACTAAGTCCAGAAGTGCATCTATAGGTACAGACAAATATATTAGGGGCTTTGGACCTTAATCTATTAGCAACAATTCCTAAGCTAGAGATCATTCACATAAAATAATAAAATACAAAGAAAAACATCATCAAAACCGTCGAGGCCCCCAAGGGAACAATCCCTCAGGCAATAGACCTCGAGAAGTCGGAGTGTCTGAGAGTCCTGTATTATTACAATCCAAGGGTCACTCTCTCACGTAAATATACATGATAATAAGAAATGCAAAAATGTTAGACTACTCTGCAAAAGCCTCCTTCGTTTTCCTTTGATGCTCTCTCCTGCCGGCTACGTCTGAAAGCCGGCTTCGCCTTGCTCTGGTGCATAGGTCCTCCTAAGAAGTCCCCCATCACGCAGCGATCCCTCGCATCAAAGTCAACAAAAGAGATGGTCAGAATAGTCACAATAATTATCAATAAAAAAATAAATATCATAAACAAATAAATAAATATGGACAAGATCTAAGAATCAAATAAACCAATAAATATCTCAAACGACGTTGCTCCTCGGCAACAGCACCATTCGATGAGGGAGATTTCATCGGTCTTGTATTCCACACAGGGCAGGAGCGCAGTCGCTGCAGCGACTGATAAAAATGTCGATCAATCAATAATTAATCCACAATAAATATCAAGCAATAGATAGCCAAAATATGGAGTTCAAATTTTTTATACCTCTACATGCAAATGTGTATAGGTGTAAGCACAAGTAGAGGTCAAACATTGGGAGCAAACAGTTGGGAGCAAAAATGAATGCACAAAATTATTCAATTCTTTTCTTATCCATGTTATTGTTTTGTGGGTTTTTAATATTTTTCTATGCTTTTTTGTATTTTTCCAGAAATTTTTACTATTTTTTATGTACTTTAAAGTCAAAAATATCCCAAATATGGGATTAATAAATAATCCGAAACTAATTTGGGTTTTAAAAATAGTAAATAGGTCCTATAATTACACAAATTAATTTTGATACATAAATAATAATATATAGATAATTATAAAACTGGAAAACATATTTCTGGTATTTTTGAAGAGTTTTTATATTTTTTTAGGATTTTGATGCTTCTTGACATTTTTATATTTTCCTTTTCTTATTTTTAGGGGTTTTGTTTTCTAGACTCGATAAATATCAAAATATACTATATATAATTTTTTAGAATTTTTCAAAATGTTTTTATATTCTTTGGTATTTTTATATGTAAACAGGGATTATTTAGGGTCCTTTTTAATTTTACTAAATAGATAAGATGCAAAAATGCAAAGTGGACACATGGCGTGTAAGTAACATGCATGGAGCATCTAATCCTATTTTTATGGGTTTTTAGGAGCTATGTAGTTATTTTTAATAAATGCATAAAGCACACAAAAATTAATGTCCTGGCAGAGGCAATAATGTAATAAAAATAAAAGATAGGGAGCTTTGTGCGAAAATGCTAACATAATAAAACATTTATTTAATTTTTAAAGGCTATTTTATAATATACATAAATCGTCAAGGGCTCAATGCAATTTGTGCACACCTCACTTGGGACTGCACGTGAGGCGAGAAGGACCAGAATGTAATTACAATAAAGTACAGGGTCCTTTTAGCAAAATTCCTATTTATTTAGAAATTTTATTTACAATATTAAATAATGAATACAAAAAATGTAGGGGCGAGTTTTGCAATTTACCCCCGCCTAGGCGCTATCGGACGGTGGTGAAGCCTTCACTAATCCATGTGGTGCCTTCTGGTGCGATGATGCCGCTTCGTCGATGGACGCGCATGATTAGATCATCCGAGATGACCAGACGGTCGGTGTTGAGCTCCATCCAACAGTTGTGCTTCGAACTGGTACGGCTCCTTCATCTAACGGCAGGGAAGTATGCTGGAAGAACGGGAAGAACACTCGCCTGGGCGAGTTTCTTCCGATGAGATCTCACTTCCCGAGCGGCCTTTGCTGCTCCAAGGGGTCCCTCTGCCTTTCTAGAAGGTGGCTCTAGCTACTGGAGGTCTCGGATCGGACAGAGGTACGCTGGAGCGCCACTACAAGGTCGGAGAAGACGTGGAGCTCCAGGTACCTCCGGCGGCTCTTGATTTTGACTCCTGGTGGTGTATCGAGCGCCTAACCTGCTCAGGAAGACCACACGGCCCGAGGTGAATCTCCTCGCCCCAAAAAATGAAGCTCTTAGCGCAAAAAGGAGATGGGTGGTGAAGCTTCCTGCGAGGTGGTAGAATGGGAGCTTCAATTAGCGGAGCCCAAGAGGATCCGGTTGGTTTTGGGTGGCTGGGAGATGAAGAAGCGGGTGGGGAATGGAGTGAAGGTGGAAAGCGGGTCGGAAACCGAGAGGTTCATAGTGGGATCGTTTGCCGTAGCTCAGCTCCGACGAACTTCGAATCGCCTTAGTTAAGCTAAATCTAACACCTAAATGCTAATATAACGACAGAAATGAAATGCTAATATAAAATCAATCTCAAAAAAGTAAAGGCGTAGCTCGTACCTTCCCAGGAGGAAAGGGAGCGGAACCATGCTGGAGCACGGCCGTGGGTACACCTCCGCCATCCTCGAGCCACCGTGGAGCTTAGGGGACCTCCCCCTATCACGGGGATGCACACTATGTCAAGATCCAGGGGCTTTAGGATGATGAAAATGACCAAAAAGGAGAAGGAAGGCGAAGGTCTCTATTTATAGGCATTCTCGAGTACCCTTATTGACCGGTCGGTTGTGACGAATTGGTGATATGTGCATGGGATCAAATGAATGGGTGTGTATGTACACTGATTGGGGAGCAGATGTCTAGAAGAAAGCGATGGAGATTGATCGATAGATCAACCGGGAAAAAGGGAAGAGATGGGAGAAAAGACAAGTCGCGTCACTTCATCCGCCTGGAGGGACAGTTGACCGAGCGGTCAACGTTTGTGTGTTGTGATTGGACCAGCTCAGCCCGCTAAAGGACAAAGCAGGATGGATATTAGAAATTAATTATTTTAAAAATAATAAACGATTTTATTGATTTTTGTTATTAAATAAAAATGTTTATTATTTTATTTAGTATTTTATTCTGATTTTTTATTTATTTTTTTGATGTATTTTATTAGTAGTTAATTATTAGGGGTATAATTATAGGTATATTTATATGTGATTTGTGTATGTAATTTTTATTTTGTATATTCTATTATTTTATTTTCTTATTTTATATATTTACGACTTATTTTTGTGAGTATAACTATATTTTTATTTGATTTTTATGATGTTATTGTACACTTAAATAAAGATATATGTATATTCTATAGGTATATTCATAGGTATTTTACCTACGTTTTGTGTATACCATTTTATTTCAATGTATGTTAATGAGTTTTATTTTAGTTTCATATTTTTAATAGAATCTATATAATATTTACAATATTAGAAAAATATAGAAGAATCAAGAATTAAATAATATGTTTCCCCTTTTATTTATGTTCAAGTAAAGACATAGGTATTTTGTTTATATTTTTACATAAACTTATTTTATTTTCCCTTTTCTTTTGGGTCTTATTTTGATTTCAATACACATATGTATTATACATAATATTTATAAAATTATAAAAATATGAATTCGTTAAAATAATAAATAATAAATAATGAATAAAATATATAGTTTAATTGGTAGAATGTGCCATAGGGGCCCAAAACCTAACTTCTACCCAGTAACTCAAAAAAAACCACTACCATTAAATAGCTCGTGAAAAGTTATATACAATTAGAAGTGATTTTGTTATATTTTGAGTTTTTATTGAGAAGATATGGGTTTGTGAAGTTTGGATTTTAGCTTTTTATTCTGTGTATAAAATGTACAGTGTGTACTATTTTTGTGCAAACTCAATTTTGTATTTTTATTTATATTATTATTTAAAACTTTCATGTACAAAATTTCTTTATTTAATGAATAAATAATTAGATACAAAATAGATATCAAAATGCATAAATCAGGAATGAATAAATGAGATATTTATTGTATTCTTGGCCCTTATCTCCCCCTACTCTATTCCTTGTCGACCAAGCTAATTCTTGACGTGGTCTTGGTGTTCGGGATATAAAATATTGTCAATATTTTATTCCTTTTTCTTTTCTTCTCTTTATTCTATAATTTTGGCATTAAAAACCTTATTTTGTACACAAATAATATAATAAATAATGAATGTTATTATGGACAAATTGATGTTATTTACATGCATTAGCTAGGGTTTTTAAGGCCAAAATGATAGAATAAAGTGATGAAATGGAGATTCATCACCAAGGAGCAGGACCACACCGGGGCAGCGGCCATGGGTGCAACCTCCTCCCCTTTTAGCCTGCTCAGATCCTCCAGGGGGCTCCTCCATGTCACGAAGGAGCACGCTAGGCTGAAGGTGGGGGCAGAAAACCGAGGAAAATTGACCAAATTTGGAAAAGGAGGAGGAGGCGTTTATTTATAAACATAGAGGGCACCCTTATTTTACCGGTCAATATCGGAGATTTGAAGCTTTGTACTATGTGTACAAGATGTGGGCGAGTATGTACGATGATCGGGTGGTGAATCTCAAGAAGGAATCAAAGGCCGGTTGATGGATGGAACAGTCATGAAAAATGGCAGAAAAATGAGGATAGGATGTGCCGCATCACTTCAGACAGCGGAGGGGGAATTTGACTGGAGGTCAACACGGGTCACGTTCTGATTGGCCCAGCTAATGCCACTACATGACAAAACTGTGGGTTTATTCGATAATTAATTTAAAATAATAAATGATTTTATTAATTTTTGTGTATAAAATAAAAAAATTATTATTTTATGTAGTATTTTGTTATGATTTTTATTTATTTTTGGCTTTATTTATTAATAGTTAATTTTTATTAGTGTATTTATAGGTATATTTATTTATGTTTTGTGCATTTTTATTTTTATTTTGGATATTTTATTTTACTATTTTATTCTTTTATTTTATATATTTACAACTTATTTTTGTGAGTACAAATAAATTTTTATTTTATTTTTGCGATGTTATTTGTACGATTAAATAAATATGTGTGTATATTCTGTAGGTATGTTCATAGGTATTTTAACTATGTTTTATGTATAATAGTTTATTTTAATGTATTTTAATGGATCTTATTTTAATTTTATATTTTTAATAGAATTTATATAATATTTACCATTTTATAAAGATATGAAAAAATAAAAGAATGCAAGAATGTATTTTCCTTTTATTTATATACATATAGAAACATAGGCATTTCATCTATGTTTAGGCATAGTTTTATTTTATTTTTCGTTATCTTATTGGTTTAATTATAATTTTAATGTACATTATGTTAAAAATAATGTTTATAAAATTATAAAAATATGAATTTGTAAAAATAATGAATAATGAATAAAATTAATATTTTAATCAGTAGAATGTATAATAGGGGCCCAAAACCTAACTTCTACAAAGTAACTCCAAAAAATATAAAACTGCCACCATTAAATAGCCCGTGAAAAGTTATATACAATTAGATAATTTTGCTATGTTTTGGGTTTTTATTGAAAAGATATGGGTTTGTGAAGTTTGATTTTTGGCTTTTTATTCTGTGTATAAAATGCACGTTGTATATTATTTTTGTACAAACTCAATTTTGTATTTTTATGTACATTATTATCTACAAATTTCATGTATAAAGTTTCTTTATTTGATGAATAAATAATAATGAATAAAATAGGTGTCAAAAATTTATAATTAATGAATTAAATTAATGAGGTATTTATTGTCTTTTTGGCTCTTATCTCCCCCTACTTTATTCCTTGTCGACCAACTCTATTCTGGACTTGGTCTCGTGGTTATGGTCATCAAATATTTGCAATATTTTATTCCTTTTTCTTTTCTTATTTTTATTCTATAATTTTGACATTAAAAATCTTATTTTATATACAAATAATACAGTAAATGATGAATGCTATCATGCACAAATTAATGCTATTTACATGCATTTGCTGGGGTTTTTAAGGCCAAAATGATAGAATAAAGGTGATGAAATGGAGATACATCATACCCTCAAGGGGGCAGTCCCATTTTTTCCATTTATATATTTATAAATTTTAATTACATATTTAGATATTTTTGTATATTATTCTGAGTTTTTTATATACCTCAATAATTTTGTACATATATTATATAGGTATTTATAGGTATGTTTTACCTATATAGTAAAGTACACTATTTATTTTTATGAATTTTTAATGGATTTTTTTGATTTTTATTATTTAGATGTATTTCAAATAATATTTATAAATATGTAAAAATATAAGAAAGTGACAAATATAAAGAATAAATAAGTGAATATTATATACATGTATGTTGCACAATGAGGGCCCAAAAGGTAACATTTGCATCTCAACTCCAAATTGAATGAAACCAACTTCATTAAATAGATAGTTTAATTTTATGAATGAATGATGATGGTGAGTTTTATGAATTTTGAGTTTGTATGCAGAAGATATGTGTCTGCAAAATTTTCTTTGCTCCTTTTTATTATGTGTCCCGGGCACACTGTGCATTATTTTTTAATGAAATAAATTTTATATTTTTCTTTTATTTATATGTATACGTTTCATATATAGGATTTATTGATTTGAGGTATAAAAATAAGAAGATAAAATAGATCCCAAAATGTAATATTTTAACAAAAAGAATTAGGGTTTTAATCCTATTTTATGATAGTTTCTTTGCCCTATCTCCCCCTGCTTTATTTTTTTGTCGACCAAGTCATCATAATGACTTAGTCTCGGGGTCTAGGGTCACTCAGTGTTTTTGACACTTCATTCTTTTTCTTTTCTTCCTTTACTTTTTACGTTGGAATTAAATATGCAATATTATACAATATTTATTAATTAATAATTCAGTGTTATTTTCTATGAATTAATATTGTATACATGCATTCGACTATGGATTTAAGGAATATAATAATAAAGGTGATGAAGTGGAGATTCATCACATATTCGGTTGATAACGTCGCCGGAGGTTTGCCCCTCTTCCCTCATGTTACGCATAGTGGCTCCTGCCATCTCCCTTATCATCGTCATTATGCCTCGATCGAGCCCTCGCTGCTCAAGCCTCTGTTCTCTTGTAGGTACTGACATTGGATCACCTCCCCATCGACAAAGTAGGGGCATGTGTCGGCCCAGTCATCATCGAAGGAGGAGAAGCATATGAAGGAAGAAGGAGGTCCCTAAGCTGTAGTCTGTAGATAGCGTCTGATTTTGGGGTCCTTCTTCAATCTTAGATTCTCTTTCCCCATTTCCTCACAGCCGTAAACCAGAGAAGGGAATGTATTCCTTTAATCATCCCTGTCCAGACCCCTTAAGCCTCATGCCTCAGTTGCTACAAAGCACTAGAACGCAACCATGTGGAGTTCTGTTGCCCGAGCCTACACGCACACTCCCTAGCACGTGCATGCATAGGAGTTTTACAATTGTGTGACCACTTGCCTTAGAATTTTCCAAGAAGGCCCAGTCACGCATAAGGCACATACAATTATGGGAAATTTACATCATCACCTTGCCTCTTTCAGAGAATTATGCATATACTCCTGCCATGGGTGATTTACACAAGAGCTACAACAAGTTTTGGGAATTTACATGAATATCCCTCATAAGGTCCAATATGAAACATTTCATTTATTTTATTTACATTTTTATCCCTAGACTTCGTTTATTCATAAATTGCACATTTGTTGTCGGATTGACATTTTTTATGTCGATTTGAATTAGTAAACTTAATCATTCACATGGTCACATTATTTGACATTAAAATCAAAGATGTTTATTTATCAATATTGAGCACATATATATATATATATATATTTCTGTGACAAATTTTTACTGCTCGATTAATGAAGTAATTAGGGACTTACATTGGGATGTAATTTAATCTAAACTGAATATCCATTCTCTAAAATTCATTAAAGGGAGTACTCTGTGGATTTAACATATTGGCTCGGGTTGGTTACACCTGTAATTGAAGCTGTATATTTATTTTTGCATTTATCGTTGCATCATTTTCCCGCATTTAAAATTCACCTAATTATTTCACCTTCACAAATTGCATGACATTATTTTCTGCATTAAGATATCTGCAAAATTCATGCCTCATAATTCTTTAAATTAATTAATTACATCTCTTAATTTAAGAACCCATAAAAATTTTAAAAATATAAAAACCCTAAAAAATATTCTTCTTAAAACCTTATTTTTCTAAATTACTTAGATATTAATTCTAAATCCTCATATTGCATCCCTGAGTTCGACCATAGGAATTACATAAGTAAAATAAATATTTACCTATATTGAGATTTAATTCTCCATATTATTCTCTTAGTGTGGTCAATTTTTGACGAATCTTGAATAACGCGACTAAGACTACATCGACATAAAATTAAGTAAGATGATTATTTGTTGTTACGTAAAATTTCTCATCTCTCTATGGTTTCTTGATTATTGTGCTACGATTATTTTCGTGGTTCTTGTGTGGGGAACGTTCTGTTGTTAATCATCCTTTACAGGACAGGTTAAGGGAACCCCTCGATTTCCCAACAAGTGGTATCAAAGCACGCATTGTCGAGATGGGAAAGGATGAAGAAGGCACAATAATCTAGTTGATGATCACGAATTGGCAAATATGGAAGGACAATATGGAGGACATCTTGTATTACAAGGACCTCCATGATCCGGTGGAAGGCGAAACAACCAAGCCTAAGGGCATGTCCGTAGGTGAAGGGACGCAGCTGAATAGGAAAGCAATCGACACCATTCAGAACTGGATGGAGTTATATGTATTCCACCATGTCACAAAAGATATAGATGTAAAGAAACTGTGGGAGAAACTGGTAGAGCTTTATGAGAAGAAGACGACCACCAACAAGGTGTTCTTGATTAGAAAGTTGGTGAATCTAAAGTACAAGGATAGGATGAAAGTTGATAAACACTTGAATGAGTTCCAGAGTCTCATCAATCAAGTGAGTACCATGAATATGGTGGTATATGATGAATTGCAGGTGCTTCTTCTCCTGGGTTCCCTACCAAACAGTTGGGAAACAGTTGGGAAATTATCGTGAGCAACTCCGCTACAGACGGCAAGCTGACCATACCTATGGTCAAGAGCAGTCTTCTGAATGAAGAAATCAGACGACGATCATCTAGAGACTCCTCTTCTTCACATGTGTACGCAGTTGAGAGAAGAGGCAGGTCCAACAACAGGGGAAAATCACAAGAGAAAATAAATCTAGGGAGAATTCCAATAACAGTCAAGATGGGTAATAACAGATACTCCAAGATCATTAGCATGGGCACCATCTCAGTTCAAACTGATATTGGATGTGTAATGACTCTACATGATGTTAGGCACGTTCTCGACCTCCGGCTTAGCCTCGTATCTGGTTCTCAACTAGATAAGGAGGGCTATTATCTAAAGTTTTACAACAGACGCAAGATCAGCAAGGGCTCTCTTATCATGGACGGATGTAGGTTGTGATGCATGCTCTACAAGAATCAGGTGAAGGTCATGGATGGCATCCTACATGCTAGTGAGGCTGACATGTCGGATCTCTAGCATCGTCGACTCGGACACATGAGCCAAAAGGCTTACAACTTTTGAGCGGGAAGGAGTTGAAACCATGTCAGACTGACATAACTCTATCACATTGTGATTCATGTGAGATAGGAAAGAATAAGAGTGCACCTTTCAAGACCAGATCAAAGGTAAAGGAAGACTTTATGCAGTTGATTCACTCCAATGTGTGTGGTCCCATGGGCACAATGTCTTTGGGAGGAAACAAGTATTTTCTGACCTTCATTGATGATGCATCAAGGAAGGTGTGGATTTATTTGCTGAGGATGAAGGACCAAGTCTTTGATTGCTTCAGGAAATTTCACGCCATGGTGGAGTGTGAGACATGCAAAGTATTGAAGTGTCTGCGCACAGACAATGGAGGGGAGTACACCTCTCACGATTTCCAGAGCTACTATGCATAGCACAATATCATGCATGAAAGGATAGAGCCCGGCACACCCCAACACAATGGTGTCACTGAATGGATGAATAAGACCATTGTGGAGAGAGTTTGTTGCATAATAAAGACAGCAAAATTGCCCAAGACCTTTACTACTTGATTAATCGATCTTCATCTATTCCTTTGAATTTTCAGGTCCTTAAGCACATTTAGTCTAGGAAAGATCCCTCATATGCTCACATAAGGGTGTTCGATGCAAAGCTTATGCATTTCTACCAAAGAAACAGAGGAAGAATCTTGATGACAAGGTAGTGCCCTGCATTTTTGTTGGCTATGGAGATCAGGAGCAATTTTGGGACCCAAAGAAGAAGACCATCACCAAGAATTAGAAATGTGATTTTCTATGAGAACCAAACTTTGCCTGAGGATGATAGTGGTGATGGTGACTCAGATGGGATTGCTATGGATGATAACAACAATGAGGACTAGGTCCTTTTCCAGTACCAACTACATATGGAGAAGATGCACAACCAGAACAGCATGAGCCAGATGCAGACCCCGCTGCTGTAGGTCCTAGGGATCCTGGGCAGGGGGAGCAAACTCATCATGAAGTAGATGCAGCAGAGCCATAGATCAGGAGATCTGGGAGGGCACATCATCCATCATCTCGCTATCCTACTTCCCAATACTTAATGCTAATTGATCATGATGATCCATGTACTTTTGAGGAGGTGCAAGAGCATAAGGAGAGAGATCATTGGCAAATTGCAATGAATGAAGAGATGCGGTCTTTGAAGAAAAATCATACTTGTGATATTGTTGAGCTTAATGCAAGCAAGAGAGCGTTGAAGAACAGTGATGGTGGCAAGCAACTAAAGTACAAGGTCAGATTGGTTGTGAAAGGATTCAACCAGAAAGAGGGAGTGGACTATGATGAGATCTTCTCACCAGTTGTGAAGATGAATTATGTGAGAGTGGTACTAGGTCTTGTTGCAAGTCTATACCTTGAGCTAGAGCATATGGATGTGAAGACGACTTTTCTTCATGGCAATATGAAGGAAGAGATCTACATGGAGCATCTACAGGGATACCAGGAGAAGGGGAAAGAGTACATGGTTTGCAGGTTGAGGAAGATTCTCTATGGCTTGAAGTAAGCTCCTAGACAGTGGTATTTGAAGTTTGATGCCTTCATAATGAAGCAGAATTTCAAGAACTCCAACGAATCCATGTATGTACGTTCCACATATTCCTAATGGCATATTCACTATCCTGTTGATCTATGTGGATGACATGCTGATAGTTAATCATGATCTCAGGTTGATTGCAAAGCTCAAAAGGTAACTCTCCAAGGAGTTTGAGATTAAGGATTTGGGCAAGGCAAGCAACACGCTTGGGATGCAGATCACTCGCAACAAGAAGAAGCTTAGGTTGTATTTTTCACAAGAGAAGTATGTTGAACACATTATGGAGCGGTTCAACATTAAGAATGTGAAGCTTGTCAGCACACCTTTGCTACTCATTTCAAGTTGAAGAAAGAGACATGTCCGTCTACTTTTGAGGAGAAAGCTGAGATGACTAAGATTCCTTACAAGTCCGCAGTTGGCAACCTCATGTATGCCATGGTTGCACCAAACCCGATATTGCTCATGTCGTGGGCATAATGAGCAGATTCATGTTGAATCCAGGGAAGGATCATTGGGAAGTTGTAAAGTAGATTCTGAGATACTTGAGAGGGACCTCAAATATGTGTTTGATGTTTAGGAGGTCATATCACGAAGTCTATGGATACACATATGCTAACATGGCAGGAGATGTGGATCCGAGTAAATCGACTTTCGGGTACATTTTCACCTTCACAAGGGGAGCGATTTCATATTAGTCTAAGTTGCAGAAATGCATTGCACTCTCAACGACTGAAGTCAAGTACATTGCAATAGCAGAAACATGAAAATAAGTGTTGTTGTTACATTGATTCCTTGGTGAACTTGGAAGCAAAGACAATGAGTCGATTGTCTTCTGTGATATCCATAGTGCCATTTATTTGAGCAAGAGACAATGCACCATTATCGGGTAAATCATATAGACATGCGATATCATTGGCTTAGAGATTCTATTCATGAGAAGGATCTCATTCTGAAGAAGGTCCACACAGATGAAAATCCATCAGATATGTTGACGAAGGTCGTGACTCATGACACATTGCAGCTTTGTAGAGAGAGCTGAGCGATGTCACCTCTCAGTGATCATCTTCTTGAAGACACCTCCCCATTGGGAACATAGGGGGAGGTTGTTGGGAACATTATCTGTTCTTAATAATTTAAAAAAAAAAAGAAAAACTGATTATCCCTTTGAGGACTCCTACTTCATGTAGGATTAGGATTGGAGAGAGGAGGCAAGAGTAGTATAAATAAGACTCCATGCATGGCATTTGGGATCATCCCAACTCAAACATTTCTTCTTTTCTCTTAGTTCTCTCTCCCCAATCAAGGAGAGAAGTAGCCCATACAAGGCGTGAGGAGCAAGTTCGCACAAGGAATGATGAGTTAGCTCGCAGGGGCGCGAAGAGAAGTCGCATCCGCAAGGAGCGACTGCATTGGAGGCAGGAGGAGCAGCAATCAGGGAGGTTAGTTCTCGAGCAGGGTGAAGACACTCGTATTCATCATATTAAAATTCAATTATTAAACTCCTTGCTTAATTAATCCAATAAAAATAACTAATATTCATTCATTTTATTTTGTACTATATTGTATATAAATTGTGTTTAATTAACATATATTTATTGTATTTAATTACTATTATTTTCTTTGTTTTAAATTCTTATTAAAAACCCATAAAATTTAGGTTAAAATAATTATCTATAATTGCCCTAACCTTTAAAAGAAATAAAAAATACAAAAACATTTCAAAACCCCCCAAATGTATTTTTATCCCTCCAAAAATACCCCTAAAATACACTTTTATACAAATGACCTCTTTTGACTTTTTGTCCAACATGAAATTGTAGATCTCATCGTGGTCTACAACTTTCATGTGTCAACTTTTTCCTCATTTTACTTCAATAATTCCTTTTAATTTTCCTTTAATTTTCCATTTTATGATTTTCTAATTGGGCCACATGGTGCCCTTTGGGTCAGCCATGTGGCCGCCTCCTCTCTTTGCCACCCAACCCCTCTTGAAGCCATCTGATCTTCCCCTTCCCGCCTGAATCTCCGTTGTCCACTCCCTCTTTACTTCTATCCATCAGATCACCCCTGAGATTTAATCCCGTCCACCTGCTCCCGTCTGCATCTCATTCGTGTGATTAAAACTGCATCCAATGGCTAAGACTTCACCACATCACATGTTCACCTCCCCGCCATAGGATGGGACTTCAAGTCCCAGCTGAATCGCACGGCAACGCCTCTACCTCCACCGTTGGATCAGATCTAATGATCTGATCGTAGCCCTTCGCTCGTGCACCCTTTGAGGACCGTTGGATCATGAAATCCAACGGCCACTACGTTGTCCCCTACCTCCAGTCACCCCCTCCATTCGTCCATTACACCTCGCACATCCTCGCCCCCTTCCATTTTTGGCTACATCCCTGATCCATCTCTCCACTCCCTAATGGCTCCTTCCCATAGCTACAAGACCCGCCTTCCTCACGTAACCCCCATCGACCGTCACCATTAATCCCAGTCTTCAACACACCCGTTCAAAGATTCGCCCGCACCTCCGGTAACCATCCTACCTCCACCTATAAAACGCCATGCTCCGCTACCATCCACCATCCAAGGGGCTTCTGCCCAGCTCCCTCTACCCTCCGATCATAGCGGAGGGCAGTGTCGAGGCGATGACGACCATATGCCTTGGTGATATCCATGGCCTTCTGACCATGTACACTCCTCCATAACCAGTGGTAGCTCAAGATCTATGAACGACCGTGCACACCGGGTGCCCGAGCTCCTAGCGAGCTCAGCCAAGGCCACCACCTCTGTCATTTCTCCTCTTCGACGAGGTACTCTGCCCTCTAATTTTTCTTGTTTTCTCTGAATTATATCGACACCTCCGCTCACTTCCATCGTCCCTTAACCATGACCTGAGCTCCGCCAACCACCCATCATCCTCGTAGATCACCCCACTCACCAATTCCCTTCTCCACAACCTCCATCACTCCCATCCCCTTCTTCCCTACTCCGCCGAAGAGGAAGCTCCTGGCCTCCACCTCCCTCGCCTGATCAGGCCACCATTTCACCTCATTTCACTCATGCACGTCATGCCAATGCTTCGCTATCATCTAACTCCTGCAGATTCGTAGTGGTTGGAACTCAAGCCCCCTCATCAGTCTCGATCTTCACCTCCGGTGATGCTTCGTCAAACGCTTGCTTTAGTTACCCTCGCGGCTTCATCTTCATTCATCCATCTCCACCATGCTTCTATAATGCTTAGGCAAGGGTCTACGACTACAAAGGAGCTCGACGAAGCTCTGGCGAGTTCGTCGGAGCTCCAAATACAACGCCTCTCCTCCAGTCGGCAACGAAGTGCAGGTGTCGTAGGATAGTGCCCATGCGGCGGCCATCCAACGACCTAGAGCAAGCCATGTTTCCCTTCCCTGGACCTGCAGGCTTGGGCACACCATGCCACTCGTCGAAGAACCATCGCCCGTCACGTATCTACCAGAGTTGTTGCCTGCCCGAGCCTAGCCCTCGTGTGCATGTCATGTGTAGAGCTGGGTTATTTACATGGATACCCTCAGCCTTTCACAAAATTGCAAATAAGTCCTCAGGTGCATGCCTTACGTATGCACATGGGGTAAATTACTTTGAGGCCCCCATCGATTTGTAAAATTACAGATATGCCCTTGCGCGCAATGGAAAATTTACAGTTGACCCCGACTACTTTTTCTAAATTGCAAATAGGTTCCCCCAAAGACCTATTTGTGATTATTTATCCTTTATTTTCTCGCATTTTTATTACAATTATGCACCTACATTGTTACTTTCATAACTTGAGCACCCTAGATCCAAATTGCATGATCTCGGTGTCATTTTGTTCCTTATTTAATTATCTATTTAATGGCATATTTAGTTTTCTTATTTGACACTAATTTAAATATGATGAATTTCAATGTTATAGCATTATTTACTCTATATGTCTGTGCCATTAGTAGATGCTCACTCATAGTTTCTATGCTCCATTTGACTCTGAATCTGAATCATAATTTATGCTCATTTTCTCTAAGGCATATTTGTAATCCCATATTTGCATGATTATCTCCTTCATACATCCATGCATTGTGACCATGCATAATCTTATAATTGCATCTTAAAAATCAAACAAAAAAAATTGCACACATCATTTTATTTGCATTTTCTCGTGCATCTGCATGAAGACCTATAAAAGAGAATCTATTCACACTAAATTTAATAAGATCAAAAATTGATAAATATATCAAAGAGGTCCGTGTCCCTAAGTTCGATCTTGTAGGCTTGTCAAGTAAAAATATTCCACAACATTCAAACATTTGTGGTTTTTGTTGAACCAAGTTTGCCTCCTATGCTACGATAATTCAGGATTATTAAAGAGGCAAAATTTGACATTCATCAGAGGGGCATCACGTGATGAGGAGAAACAACGATATCATGTAATCCAAGTATAAGGTGGCAATTATCTTATTTATTCTTGTAACTGAGCCTTAATTTTGTTGGGCAACATTGTGCGCTCTCATTTTTCTAGCCTAGTGGATTTTGTTGCGGGTCGTCGTGTCCAGTGGGTTTTTCCCCTCCCTCACATCGAGGAGGGTTTTCCCGCATAAAATTTCTTGTCTCTCTGTGATTGCTTGATTATTGTGCTACAATTATTTTCTTGATTCTCGTGTGGGGAAAGTTCCATTGCTAGTTATTCTTTACAGGACAGGTTAAAGGAACCCCTCAATTTCCCAACACATGAAGGGATCTCCACTGAGTATTCGAGTTAAGGTCTCTCAATAAAACTCATGTATATTTGTGTACTTTGAATATAGGAGTCAAACAAAATAAAAATATGTTAAATTATACAACTACATATAGCATGTGTATTGAAGCACCAACAATTTTATACACTAGGAACTCATATGAAGATGACTTGTTCAATCTTTCCTTTACATCACCTTGAAACAACTCTCTCAAAAGATACAATATGGAATGCATCAGAAGTTGAATTCAATAAAACATGAAAATCAGAAAGTTGATGAGGTCATCTCACATTAAAAAACTGAGCTCAAGATTCCCCTTGCTTGTGGCAAGCGTCCACGACTTGGATTTTAATAATACGCAAGTAATTGTATATTTATTTATTGTAGAAGGTCTAATAACTAAATCAAGAAGGTGAACCTTAAGCTAAGAACAAATAACTCAAATTCATGTCATTGCATGAAGTCTTAAAAGTGGCCGAATGACCACTTGATAAACAGTTACAAGATGCTCTAAGATAGCTAAATTTCTAAGATCTCAAAGAGAGGACAGAAGCACAAATTATGCATCTTGCCACTAAAATAAGAGCCATAAATACAATTATCCAAGCTAAGACTATTTCAAGTTTGTAGAGAAGATTATCTTTTATCTACTTAGTTTTATTGAGCAATAAATTCTTTAAATCAAATCACTCATAAAGTTGAAAAGATCTTAACCTAGAGTTAATTAGCCAACGAACCATATTTATATTCGACTAATATTCGATGGAGTCCAATACTATGTTCATCCTATTGACTATTGTTACCATACACTCCAGAACTTATGTTTTGACCTTTTCATTCAATTGCCTTTTTCCTCAGTAAACTAACTCTTTTCAGTCAGTTAATGTTTTTCTCAGTCGAATTTTAAATTGCACAAATAATTGAACAGTGGAACAATAATCAACATTCTTTCAATTACCGAGTTTCAACTAAATAATCATTTTATTAGGCGACTACACGTCAATATTTAGTTGGCTAATTTTGTCCTGGTCATTTAAATCAACAACTAAGACAATCTGAATGTTCGAGAATACTTTTTGATCCGTCCAATATTTCTATCCAATAAACTAAAACTATGTTGGTAGACTAATGCTTAGATGTATATTATATCACAAGTAAACTTGTACAATTTTTACTACTAAATAGTGAGTCGACTATCGATTTCGGTTGACTAATCTTCTTCCAATCAAGAAAATTTTGTTTGATTAAAACCCTTTTTGTTTGGTTATTGATTTATTATTCTAATCATGCTTAATCCTAAATAATCCCACGTAGCTCTTAAGCCTTGTATATGCATGTAAATAGGTCCCTGGTGACCCATGAAACTGCACGACACTAGAGAATCCTGTGTGTGCATTGACAAACTTGATCTCTAAGTAATCATTCTCACTGCTGAGACACATTTAGGTTTGTTCAATTTTTTCTACGAGTTGTATTAGCAGTATGCTTTAATTTGTTATTAACAAGACTTTGTTCTTTAGCTTGTTGTATGTAGGATAGGACCCACTTTGTAGTTTTCTTTTCCTTGTTGAAGTAACACAAATAATAAAAATTACTTTGAAGAAGAGAACGAAAAGGAAATCCTAAAGTGGGAAGTTATCCAAATTGTGATCTAATTATTCCATCTCAAATCGATTGTAAATATGCTATTTGGAATTTGTATTTACACAATTTAACCTTCAACCCTCCCCTCATGTGTTAAACACACAAGAAGTTGCAGCACAGAAATGATTACTTTCGACCAACTCTTACGACATTTGACAAACTTTTGGCCATCTACGATGTGGTTTGATGGTGAAAGAGGATGCTCGCTATTAGGGTTTGAGAGAAGCGACATAAAAGGCATCCAAAAAAGTTTTTACAGTTCAAGGTCGTGTTTGGGAGGATCTTTATGAAGTTCTTAGCCACATATTTCAGACTTGATCTCTCTTCCAATATCATAATCAAGAAAGTTTTGACGAATTAAGCTTTTGATAATGATAACCATAGAAAGCATGACTCACCTTTATGGTCATCAATTAGTGAGCCAATTTTGAGTCAAAATCCGGGCTCTTATAATTGTAATGTCTTGTAAAGGCATGATCAACAAGATGGCTCCAGCGCATGTCATTTTACCACTTATTGCATGTCTCAATGCCGTTAAAGGCACACATGAGAAAATTTTGTAACGGATGCAAATCACCATTTATATACACTGCAAATGTTGTGATAGGTCGACGATCACAACAGAAGGAGTTGGGACCAAGATAGTTAAATTTAATTAAGTAGGGAGGGTGGGGGGCCTTGAAACAATGTAGGAGGTCCTCTCAATATAGGAGCAATAGTGTGAACCCTCACATTAGGATGTTACGTATTGCTTCATCTCTTAAAATTTAGGGCGCTCACATGGTTTCCCTTCAAGAAGAAGGATGATAGTGGTTAAATTTTGTTGAGATTGGAGGTCCTTCACAGACCTTGCTCTTTCTTAGCTACTTTGTAGGAAACTTGAGATCCCTGAAGTTGAAGGGAATATATGATGCAACCCTTGACCGAGTTAGAACATATTACTGACCTCCTTTAAGGTCCATAGATCTCCACGGAACATTGAGGATTGACCCATTAAAGGGATGATGCACGGACTATTTTGGATACCCTTATAGGAATCTTGAGACCTTTGTTCAGATGCACCCATCATTCAACATCCAACCCTATCCTTCTCAATGTTATTAAAATCCCTAGAGGTTTGTTCTTTATGAGGGGAATACTGCAAACTATGGAGCAATATTGGACAACCTCTATGTAGTTGGATTGTGGGATGACCTATTTAGAATTAATAACCTGGTGTTTGAATGGGATATTCCCCTACCCTTCTTTGTTTATTTGGATCTATTCAGGAAAATCTGTACGTATTACATCTGCAAATCATAATTCGTTGTATGCGTGACGAATTCTTTTTAAGTTATGTATAGAAAGTAAGTCACTCTTCAAGAGGCGAATTCTGTTTTTTAGGTTTCCCATTCTGTGGATATGCAACACGAAGAAAATTAAAAAAAGCCATTTCTTCAAAAGACAACTCTAGCTAAAATCAAAGCTCCCTTTTGAAGAGATAGCTTCTCCTATTATTGTCATCGTGAAGAAACCACACCGAAAT